>CAJNDT010001292.1:0-66683 GCA_905221615.1 Symbiodinium sp. CCMP2592
TGCCTTTGCTCGCGGTTGCTTCTTGGAAGAGTTGCTGCGCCACTTCTCGCGGCACTTCGGTGGCTTTGGAAGCCTCGCCCAGCCAGACGTTCCGGGAGAGCTTCATCATCTGGATCGTGAGGTCGTGCTGGGAGCTGGTGGCGGGCGGCTCCGCTTCGTCGGGCGTATCCTCTTCTTCTGCGTCTGCCGCCGCTTCTTTGCCGGCCCCTCGCACTCGCGTCTTTGTGGCCTGCTCGATCTCGTCATCCTCGAAGTGGCAGACCTCGTCCTTCAGGTCCTCGTTGTCGCTGTTCGCGGCCAGGTCGTGGTCGGGCTGCAGGGAGCGGGGCAGGCAGTACACGAAGGCGGAGTTCAGGACGTAGCGCTTCAGCTCCTCGGTGGGGAAGCCGTCGGCGTGCCTCCAGGCGCAGCGCAGGGCCTGGCGCCAGGTGCTCATCTCCGGCGTGCGCAGCTGGCCGATGTAGGGCACCGCCTCCGTGGCGTCCTCGGGGTTGCTGGTCCAGGGGCAGAAGAGGAGCAGAATCTTCACGATGTGCTCCTCCTCGCTGTTGCTGCCGAGCGCGCCGTAAAGCACCGGCACGTGGGGTCGCTTGCGTGGGGTGATCACCCAGTCGTGGCGATGCCTCTGAGCGGAGTTGCCCTTTCCCAGCGGCATCCAGTCTTCGCCGCCTTCCTCCCGGATCAGGTAGTCGTCGCCGCTGTCCAGCGCGTTCTTGCCCTTGTTTTCGCTCAGCTTTGTCGTGCCGCTTTCCGTCAGCAGGGCGTGGAAGGGGACGTCCGTCGCTCCGCGAGCCAGGGCGTCCGTGGCGCGCTCTTGTCTTTCCACCGTCCACGGGTGGCGGGCAAGCTGGATTTGGTAGTAGCGCGCGAACTCGAAGGCCGAGAGGGGCCGGACGCGCGGGTCGCTTCCACGGTTCCCGTAGACGGTCCACAGTTGCGGTCGGGCGATGACCTTTCTTTTTCCCTGCGCGTTTGAATTCCTGTGGAGGTCGCTTTGCAGTTGTTCTCGTTCTTGCCAGGGTCGGTTCTCCATGGCATTTCGCAAGAGCTCCATGCCGGTTTTGAGGGACATCTCCGTGACCTGGGCGGTCTTGATGGTTTCCGCCGCGGTGGGGTCGTTGTGGCCGGCGTTGTCGATGAGGTTCGCGCATTCCACGGAGCCGCGGACGACGCCGCGGGCGAAGGCGTCGGTCATGAGGCGCTTCGAGACGCGGGCGCCGACGTAGCCGCTGGAGGGGTTGTTCTGAAGCTCCGCCTGCAGGTCGTTCTGGCTCTTCTTCCACTCCTGGACCTCGTTGACGGCGATGGGGTTCCGCTTGTTGCTGTAGTCGCAGGCGTAGCCCGCCTGCGCGGCCTGGTTCACCTGGGCCTGCTGGGTCATTTCGCGCAGGCTGGCTTGGGCCGGGCAGTCCTTGTCGCAGTGTCCGGACAAGGCGTGGAGGTCCTCCGTGATCGGGAAGCGATAGGGCACCTGCACGTCGCCGTTGCAGCGGAGGGCGGCCAGCAAGGCGGGGTGGTTGCCGTTGAGGTTCGGGTCGTTGCAGGGCCCCCACAGGCGACCGAGAGCGCTGCGCTTGCCCTTTGTGGCCATGCCCATCTCTTCTGCAAGGCCTTGACATACCAGCGTCGTCGTGTCGGTGAGCTGCATCTCGCGCGGGAAGCCCGACTTGCACTTGGTGGGGTCTTTTTTGTCGCGGCAGTGATCCAGCGGCAGACGCGGGCCGCCCGGTTTCTTGGGCAGGTGCACGTGGTGCTGCTTCAGCTGCTGCAGGGCTTCCACGTCCTCGTCCAGGAAGAGCCGCCGCCAGGTTGGATCGTCCATGGAGGCGTCGGCCCTCTGATAGTCGGGGCGGCTGAGGGCCAGGAGGGAGTCCCGGTAGGCGGGCCACTTCTCCTCCGTTTCCTGGCGCTTGTTTTCCCATTCTTCTGGATCCTGGTAGACGGTGCGGCTGACGGGAGCGGTGTAGGTGCAGTATTTCTGGAAGAGGTCCATCTTGTGCTCCGGGTTCAGCGCGTGGAGCTCCGAGAGGGATTTGAACTGGTGGAAGCACTGGAGGAAGAGCTGCGGGCAGGGCAAGCATGCGGCCGTGGTTTCGGTATCGTGTCTCTTTTTGTGCCTCGATGAATCTAGAGATTGCTGGTTCTCTCGCTTTTCGTGCGTGCGTGTGTGTTTGTTGTGCGTTGCTGTTCTATAGTTGTTGTCTGAGGAGAGCGGGCCTGAAAGTGGATGTGCAGCACTCCGGACTTCTGGCACTCGATGGAGCCGTAGGCGGCGTCGAGTCGGCCGAAGATGCCCCCGCACGCCATGGCGTTGCTGCCGAACGCGTCCGTGCAGGGATTGTCGGAATTCCCGCAGTCGGGGCACTTCGGGCAGTAGCGGACGCCGAAGAGGTGCCGGAGCGCCAGCTGCACCAGGACGCGGAAGCCGTCCGCGCAGGCCACGGGGTCTTTGGTCAGCATGGCTCGCCGCTCGTCGTAGGGCGGCAGCTCCGCGGCGAGTGCTTCCGGGTTCAGGCTGTAAAACTCCACGTCCAGCTCGGGCTTGCCGCGGCTCTGTGCGGCACGGTTGGTCTGGGACTCCTGGCTGAGGCTGGGGTCGGATTGCCGGGCGCGGGCCAGGCGCAGCATCACCGTGTTGTCTCGCTCGGACGGGGAGAAGGTCACGAAGAGCGGGGTGCCGTGGCAGACCCGATTGGCGTGGGTTTGGTGGCGCATGGTCGTGCGCACCTCGTGGGTGCCGGGGGTGTTCCGGCTGCGCGCCTCCGTGTTGTCCAAGACCTGCGGCTTTTTCTGGCTTTTGTTACATCATTATAAGGGTTCCGAGCCTACGTATGCAAGTTTTTTTCCCCGGTTGTACTATAGTCTTTACCTGCATCTTCTGTTGGTGTCGTCGGTTGACAAGCTGGGCTCTGGCAGTGGTTTTCCTGTTTTGCGCGCCTTCACGGCTGCCGGCTGCAGTCCGGTGGCGAAGCGCACCTTGCTCAGGTCTCCGTTGATGGCCTTCGTCTGGCCGTTGACGTCGAGGTACTTCCCTTTGACCAGCTCTTTCTGGATTTGCTTGCCGCCGTCCAGGATCTCTTGGCTGGTCAGTGCTCTGCGTCCGTTGTTGTCGTCGGGGACGCTGTACATGAAGGTGTTCTGCTGCAGGTTCACCATGGTCCTGAAGAGGTAGTTCCACAGGGTGAAGCCGAAGGTCCAGTCCCGCCGGAATTGGGTCTCGGCTCGGCGTTGCATGGCCGCCGCCCACGCGTGGATTTCCACTTGGGGGGCTTCGGGGTTCCTGCTCCTCCGCCGTCGCTGCCGGTCGTTGCGGGCTCCCTGCTGGTTATTCTTGACGTCGGGACAGGCGGTGCCGTGCGCGAAGCAGAAGCTGAAGGCCGTGGCGAAGTAGAGCGGCTGGAACTGGTCTATGAGCATATTGCTTGTTCGCACCTCGTAGGTCTCCAGGATCTTCTCGTTCTTCTGCTTGCTTCGGAGCTGGTCCTCGAGGTCGTTCAGGGCGGCCGTGGCCACGGCGGTCTGGTCCTCTCGGTCTTGGTTGCAGCCTTCCGGAAGAACGGCTCGGGCGCGTTGGTTGGCGAAGATGGCGCCGGCTTGCTGTACGTCTTCTTCCGGGGCGTCCGTGGGGGCCGCCGCCTTCTGCGGCTGCAGTTTGTGGCTGGTCTCGTCCTCTTCTCTCATGCCGTGGATGACCTTCAGCACCTCCGGGGGCACGCCGCCCTCCGGCAGCTGTGCCGCGGCCTCGCGCACGGCTTCTTGTCGCAGGTGCTGAAAGGCGGGGTGGCCCAGGCGTTGCATGTCCAGGATGAGGTTGACGACCACTTCCCTCCGCACCGTCGCTTGGTGGAGCAGGGTTTTGATTTCTGACTCGCTGGTCTTGCCTGTCTTGTTGGTCTTCAGGAGGACCCTCACCACGTCGCCGAGTGCCGCCCCTGCGCGTGGTACGTTCGGCGGGGGCGGCTCTTCGTTTGCAGCTGCCGCTCGCTGCGTTTCCGCCACTCCTTCCTCGTGCGCTTGGAGGTTGCGCAGCACGTCTTCCCATGGCAGCGGGAAGGTGAGGGCGTTGCCCCGGGCTCCGAGGCGGTGGTTGGCGTTCTGGGCTTGCTCGTCTAGGGTGGTTCCCTCGCTGCGGTGCCGTGCTTCCATGGCCATGCAGACCAGCGTGGTGACGCAGGGGCTGGCACAGATCATCTCCATGACGGTGACCTTCTCTTCGTGTAGGCGTGCTGGCGAGTAGCCGGTCCACATGTCGTTGCACAGGCTCAGGGGCGGCAGCCGGCCCTTTCGCAGCTGCTCGTCGCACTCGCTGCAAAGGGGCACTTCGCAGTGCTCGCAGAGTGTGCGCTGGCTGGGGTGCTCGGGGCGGGCTTGGCATCGATGGTCCTCCGGGCAGCACAGGATGTTGCCGAATCCGGGGATGGTCACCGTCCAGTCGTCGAAGTTGGCCACGTCTCTGAGCTTTGCGTCGCCGGCCAGGTCGTCGTAGTAGTCGAGGTATTTGTCGATGCTCAGCAGTTCGTGCAGTTTTGCGGTGGTCTCGGCGTGGTTGTCGTCGTTGCTGCCGGGGCTCTGGATGAGTTTGCGCCAGCTGATGCGGCTGCTGGCCGCCATGTCGGCTGTGCGCGGGTGAATGCAGGCGCAGCTGAAGCAAATGAGCGATTCCACGTTGTCCTTGCTGGTGGCCTCGGCGAAGCTGCGCAGCGCGCTTCTGTCCCGAGAGCTTCCCGCGACGGGCGCGGCCTCTCTGCATCGAAGTGCGACGGCCTCGTTGTAGACGCTGGTCAGGGCGTCTTTCGGCAGGGGCCTGGGCATGTGCTGGGCCACCAACTCCAGCTCCGGTGCGTGAGAGTCCTTGACATGCTCGTGGAGCTTTTCTTCCGTCCCAGAGAATAACGACCATTTGCATCCCTGGAATGCGCAGAAGACCTGCGGCCAGGCTTCGCCCTGGTCCACGTTGTCGGCTTTGGCTTCGGGTGGTATCAGTGGCTGGGCTCGCAGGTGGGTGCTTGCAAAGTGCTTGAGCGCATTTTCCAGCTTTCGTCTGGGGTGGTAGTGGGTGGGCTCCGTTGACTCCGTTGCAACGGGCATGCTGGTCAGCTCTTCGAGGAGGCTGGGTCCTTCCTCTGCTGCTTGGGGGGGTGCCGCCTCTGGGTTCTCTGTGGCTCCTTGCGCCTGACCTTGCCGCGTGCGCTGAGCTTGGCCGGCTGCGGTTCTCTGGCGCTTGGGCGGGCGCGGCTCTGGGTGGGGTGGTGGTGGTGCTGGTGGTGTTGGTGCTGCTGGTGGTGTTGGTGGTGGTGTTGGTGGTGGTGGTAGCGGTGGTGGCGTCTGGTCACTGGGCACGAGCTGCGCGCCGGAATGTTCCGGCAACTTTGGGGGTTGGGGCTCGCGAGGCTGCTCGCTCTCCTGCGTTCGGGCTGCGGTTTTGTTGCGCTTGGGCGGGCGCGGCTGCGGGTGCGGCGCCGGTGGTGGTGGCGGCGGTGGGTTCGCGAGATCTTCCGCAGTCTGCGGTGCTCCCTGCGCTCGCTGCTGCTCGGGGTTGCTGGGAACGAGCAGGTCGTAGTGGTTCTGGCCGTTGTACCACAGGTGAAGGACGTCCTGTTCTCGGAGTTCTCCTGGCACATTTTCGTGGGTGCGGTCGATGGACTGGATGGTGCCGTCCTCGCCGCGCCAATGCAGCGTGATACTCTGCTGGTTCATCAGGCTGAAAGCCACAATGGCCGTGTCCCCTCCCCAGTTGTGGGGGTCGCTTCGAAGGTAGTCGGCCTCTCGAAGCCAAGCGTCCGCTTGCTCTTCGTGCTCTTGGTGCACCGCGTTCTGCTCCAGGAAACGCATGATCTGCTCTCGCAGCTCCACCCCGCTTTGCCGGCTCTTGTCTGCGAGCGCGTGAAAGAGGCAGTTGCCGTCGCCCCTCATCTTCTTCAGCGTGAAGGTCCCCTGGAAGTGCTCCTGTCGCGCGCTGCTATAGTGTCACCCGAGTCGGGGGTCAAATCATTTCTTTACGTGGCATCAAGTTCTTGGCGTTGAAGCATGCGGCTATGTGTGTAGTTATGTATGCTTCTGGCTATCCGAAGAATAGAACCTAATTTGTTTCAAAGCAAGCCGACGGCGGGCCTGCCTCGATGCTGGGCCCGCTTTGTTCCGTGGCGTTCGCATTGGCGCCGCCCCGTCGTGGTGCAGCGCCGCGATGTCCATGAGGAGGGCCCACCGCGGCGTTTGAATCGGATTGCTCCGACAAAGCTTTTGCGGTGACCCTTTCCGCCTGCAGCCGCATTGATCGAGGAGCTGTGCGGCTGAATTAGGCTGCGTGCCGCGCCTCTGCCATTCGGAAAGCGTCTTCGAGTGCGGAATCGTCCTCGGCCGTCCACTTTGTTGGCTTCGGTGGTCTCGGCGCGGGAGCCTGCAGACTGATTAATGCACAGTCTCTGCGTCTTCCAAGCGTTCTTTTCAACCCTCAAGGCAGTGCCTTTTTGCGTCGGTGCGCCCGTTGCTGTCCACTTTGGCCACTGGCCGACCTTCGTGTCCGGGATGTCGTCGGATGCGTCTTCCATGCCTCGGTGCGGGCACATTGCGGTGGAGGCTGCTCGAGGGTTCCAAAGTGAGTCCGCTAGCTATCGCTGCCGTCGAAAGCTTGGCGTGGAGCCTCGTCGATTTTGATCATTCCGGCCTCGCTGGGTTTCCCACAGAAGCAACGGGATTCATAGGACGGCAGGTGCTTGCATTACTGTGGTCGAATGCAGTTCTGGGGCGGTGGCTGGCGTCTTCAGCGTCAAGGAACACTGCGTTGCCAGGTATTGCCTCTTGAACGCCTCGAAGTTGAAACACCATCCGGTCCCCTGCGCGCGCCAAGATCCGGCCGTCTGTCTGCCTTCGTCTCTGCCTTTTTGTTCACTCTCTCTCCCTCTCTCTCTCTCCTCGGTAAACAGGAAGACAGGGACTGAGTGCGAGAGAGTCTGTATGCCTTGACTGCTAGCTTCCTGCATGCCACCTGTTCCTCCTCGTCCTCGACATCGGCCCATCGGCGGCGGTTGCTCGGGTACATTTCCGTTTGACCTGCAGGGCCGGCGGAGAAGGTTCTGCTGCCATTCCTTCCTGCTTGCTGTCGGAAGCGGCTTCGGCCTGGATAGTCGCCGAAAGGTGCGGAACTTCTGCTCTTGATGCTCTTGAGCGCGAATTGGGCTGCGGTGCCAAGCTAGTGCTACTAGTGTGCTCTCATTGCAGGCATGATGGCAGTGACGTTGGCTTGCAGCTGGTTCCAAGCAATTTTTCCGCTCGCTCCTTGCCGTCCCGTCCCAATCACTTCCACCTATTTCAATGGGCCGGGGCTGTCTCGAACAAGGCAGCGGTCTTCTTGTCCAGACCGTCCAACTCAAGCCAGCCAAGATCCGATGCCGTCCCATACTTTTTCCAGGTGGCTTGCGAATCCGTAGACAGGCAGGGGCTTGTTGATGCCGCGAAGGACGGAGTCGCCGCACATGGCATAGTGCAGGGCATAGTAATGGAATTGCATGCACTCGCGCCCTCCTCGTTCGTAGAGCTCCCTGCCCACTCTGCGCTGGTCCAGAAAAGCTGTTTGGCATCTCTGGCCTGCTGATTCCCACAAGGTACGGAAGGAAGGGTAGTGGAACCAGCCCAGCTTCTTGGGTGTCCAGCCCAGGTGCCTCATGAGTTGGGAGAAAGTCCGGGAATCTTCTTCGGCCGGGCCTTCGTGATCTGCCGCGTTGCGAAGCCAGGCCTTCATGGTGTTTTCTGAAGGACAAGGATGGCGTTGCACGAAAGCGGCGAGTTCTTGCTCTTCCCGAAGGACTTGGGCACGAAGCTCTGCGTCTAGCGGGAGAGGCTGACTCGGCTGCACGAAGATGCTTGGCTTTATCGGTTGCTTCGGGGATGTTGGCGGAGTGGGCATTGAAAAGCTTCCTTCGTCGCTGCTGCTATCGAGATGGTCCCATCTGGTGTAATCGATTGCCGCCATCCTGCTACACAGCAAAACGCCCTGGTCTCGCAGGGCCTTACCTGCTTGATTCTGAAACCTGGGGCTGCAGCAGGCATGGGCAGCTCAATCCCTAAGGCTCTGGACTCAATCCAGAATTTTCACAAGCGCATGGACTAACGAGGACAGCTGCGCAGTACACTCCATTGTTGCCCGGCTCGGGGAAAGGTCGCGATGTAGCCGTAGCCGTTCTGTGAAACTGATTTTGTCTGCGGCTCTCACCGCCTGCGGCTGATTCAGGATCACTTCGGGCCCTGCAAGCAAGCTAGATTTCGTGATACAGCTCAGCCGAGTTGCGACCAGCGCAATACCTTGGCAGGCACATGCTGGCCTACGAAACGTAGGGAAAGGCTTGTGCGGACTCGAGGTTTTTGCGTCTAGATGCAGTCTGGAGGCGGCTTTCGCCTCATCCGACGGCCTTAGCTTCGACCGGGAAATCGATGCAAGCATGGCACAAGCCTGACGCAAGCAAGCTCTAGACGTGGGCGTGCTTGCTTGCAGCCGAGTTGCGACCAGAGCAATATACCTTGGCAGGCACGCGTTGAGTCAATATGCAATGCATGATCATGTGCGACGTCGCCCTCGTACCTTGGCTTCGGAGGGGAACTCGATGCAAGCATGGCACAAGCCTGACGCAAGCGCACTCTGGACGTGGACATGTTTGATTGCAGCCGAGTTGCGACCAGAGCAATACCTTGGTGGACGCATGCTAGCCTACGAAACGTAGGGAAAAGCTTGTGCGGACTCGAGGTTTTTGCGTCTAGATGCAGTCTGGAAGCGGCTTTCGCCTCGTCCGACGACTGTTTCGGGCTCTCGCTGGACCTCTGGTGGGAACTGTTCGGGCTCTCCTGGGGACTGTTTCGGGATTCCGCGGGGACTGTTTCAAACTATTTGGGGCTCTCGCGGGGACTGTTTCGAGCTCTCCTGGGGACTGTTTCGGGCTCTCGTGGGAACTGTTTCGGGCTCTGGCGGGGACTGTTTCGGGTTCTCCCAGGATTGTTTCGGGCTCTGGTGGCGACTGTTTCGGGTTCTGGGCGGACTGTTTCGGCGTCTCGTGGCCGCGAAAGGTTTCCTTCTAACGCCCCAATAAGCGAAACAATTCTGCAAGAGGTTTATCTTCCTAACGCCCCAATAAGCGAAACAATTCTGCAAGAGATTTTCATTCCTAAAGCCCCAATAAGCGAAGTAATTCTGCCGGAAGTTTTCCTTCCTAACGCCCCCATAAGCGAAACAACTCTGCAAGCAATTCTCATTCCTAACCCTTACAAACTCCTTGCAAGGCTTATGCGGACTCGAGATTCTTTCGTCTAGATGCAGTCCGGAGGCGGCTCTCGCCTCATTTGACAGCTCTGGTTGTGCCTTGGCTTCGGCAAGGAAATCGATGCAAGCATCACGCAAGCACGACGCAAGCACACTTTAGACGTGGACATGCTTATTTGCAGCCGAGTTGCGACCAGAGCAATACCTTGGCGGGCACATGTTGAGAGAGCGAAACCTTAAACCCTAGGACCCCTAAACCCTAAACCCTAGGGCCCTAAACCCTACGAAACCCTAAACCCTATAAACCTTCAACCCTAGGGCCTTAAACCCTACACCCTATGGCCCTAAACCCTCAGCCCGAGGGCCCGAACCGTAGCACCCTAAACCCTCAAAGAGAGGGCTTTCCTAAACCCAAAACCCTAGGGCCCTAAGCCGAAAACCCTCAACCCTAGACCCACCCAGGGCCCTAAACCCTGAAAACCCACAACTAGCACCTTCCCGAAAACCCACAAACCTAGCACCTTCCTAGACCCTAAACCCGAAACCTGAACCCTAAACCCTCGGACCCAAAACCCTAAACCCTGAGCCCGAAACCTTAAACCCTAGGACCCTGAACCCTCAACCCTGGTAAACCCTACACCCTAGCTAGGCTAAACCCTAGGGCCCTAAACCCTAAACCCTGGGGCCCGAAACCCTAAACCCTAGCACTCCCAGACCCTAAAGCCAGTGCCAAACCCTCAACCCTCGGGCCCGAAACCCTAAACCTACAAGCCTAGGGACTGAAACCCTACAATCTAGGGCCCTAAACCCTAAACCTCAGGGCCTGACACCTAACCCTCAACCCTAGGGCCTTAAACCCTACTCTAGAGGTCTCGGGCGCGAAACCCTAAAATTTAGGACCTTCAACTCAACCCCAAACCCTACACCCAAGGGCCCCCAAACCCTAGATTTCTAGGAATTAGGACCCGAAACCCTCAACTTCAACCCTACATCCTGAACCCCTAAACCCTAAACCCTAAAACCGGAAACCTTAAACCCTAGAACCCTAAACTTAAACCTTCAACCCAACTTAAACCCTACACCCTAGCTCGAGCCTTAAACCCTTTGCCTTCCACACCAAACCCTAACACCCCAAACCCTAAACCCCTACTCGTCGAGGGTCTTTGACCTAGGGCCCTAAACCTTAAACCCTGAAACCCTAAACCCTCAACGCCGAAACCCCAAGCCCCAGGGCCTTAAAGAAACCCTCGAACCCTAGGGCCTTAAACCCTAAACCCCAGGCAAAAACCCGAAACCCTAGGACTCTAAACCCTCAACCCTAGGGCCTTAAACCCTACACCCTAGGGCCCTTAAACCCTGGGACCCCAAAGCTCCAAACCGTTCCCTAAACCCTAGCCCTTAAACCCTACACCCTCAACCCCTCAACCCTAAACCCTAGAGCCCTGAACCCTCAACCCTAGGGCCCGAAACGTTAGGACCCTAAACCCTCAACTCTAAGGCCTTAAACCCTACACAGGCCCTAAACCGAAAACCCCTAAACCCTAAACCCTAGATCCTTAAACCTTAAACCCTAAACCTAGAACCCGAAGAACCCAAAAGCCGTAAGGCCCAAAACCCTAAACCCTCGGACCCTGAACCCTGCTTTCCTAGGGCCCTAAACCCTAAACCCTAGGGCCCTATCCCCTAGGGCCTAGGGCCCGAAACCCTACCCTGTAAACCCGAGGGCCACCCTGATGCCTTAAACCCTAAACACTAGGGCCCCAAACCCTAAACCCAAAACCCTAGCCCCTTAAAACCTACACCAAAAACCCCGAAACCCTAAACCCTAAACCTAAACACTCGGGCCCGAAACCCTAAACCCTAGGACCCCTAAACCCTAAACCCTGCAAACCCTAGGCCCTACACCTTAAACCCTAGGGCCCGAAACATGCTTATTTGCAGCCGAGTTGCGACCAGAGCAATACCTTGGCGGGCACATGTTGAGTTAACGTATATGTTGATCATGGGGAGTGTGAAGATCCTTGAAGGCACCCCCCGGATAGATGATTCATGATGAATCCGGGATAGCCTTGTTTCAGAATGCCTTGTCAGAGAGTGTCCCTCAGTACACGCTCCTACTTCCGTAGCCCGTGCCGGATTAGAATGGCAGAGAGGCTTCACCTGTGCTGGGTTCGCCGACTTCGGAGGAGTCGACAGCCCGGTAGTAACGCGCACTCGCCATGCGAGTACACGCGTTCCCTTTAACAGGTTGGACGGAAGATCCCGGCCCGTGGCACTGAGGAACGAATCCTCGCGCAAAGCGCGGCCGTGGCACGCACCCCGAAAGTATGGCCGCAGCCTTTCGGAAATGCTCGGGAAGGCATCCTCGGCCTTTTTAGGTATGTGGAGGCCGCTTCGCTAGTCAATTGGCGCGTACAGCAGTCGCTGTAGTTCAACGCCAATACTAGCTTCCACAAGGACAGCAAGGATGTCCCCTTAGGGGGCGAGCGGAGCGTCCAGAAACGCACTGTGTGTACGGAGGGGGCCGGGGGGCCCAGATTGTCACTTTTGTCGGCGTTCACAAATTGGGAAAAGGACAAGACAGACTGGCGTGACAATCTGGAGGGCCGGCCCGTGTGTACATGTAGTCGCGCTTGTCCTTTTCGGAAAAGGACAAGCAGCTCTAAATCCAGGATTTTGTGCATTTAGTCGTGCTTGTCCTTTTCGGAAAAGGACAAGCAGCTCTAAATCCAAGATTTTGTAGATTTAGTCGCGCTTGTCCTTTTCGGAAAAAAACAAGCAGCTCTAAATCCAGGATTTTGTACATTTAGTCGTGCTTGTCCTTTTCGGAAAAGGACAACCAGCTCTAAATCCAGGATTTTGTACATTTAGTCGCGCTTGTCCTTTTCGGAAAAGGACAAGCAGCTCTAAATCCAGGATTTTGTGCATTTAGTCGCGCTTGTCCTTTTCGGAAAAGGACAACCAGCTCTAAATTCGAGATTTTCTATTTCTTGCCTCCGGAAATTTGGAAAATTGCTGGTGATTTTCAAGTGACAAATTCTGTTCATAAAATGTGCCTTTTAATGAAAGCCGGCTGCGAATCTCGAGGTCCCCCCCTTTCTTTTCGTGTGGCTGCTCTTAGCCTTCCGGTTTTCTACATTTAGTCGCGCTTGTCCTTTTCGGAAAAGGACAAGCAGCTCTAAATCCAGGATTTTGTAGATTTAGTCGCGCTTGTCCTTTTCGGAAAAGGACAAGCAGCTCTAAATGTACACACGGGCCGGCCACCAGATTGTCACTTTTGTCGGCGTTCACAAATTGGGAAAAGGACAAAACAGACTGGCGTGACAATCTGGAGGGCCGGCCCGTGTGTACATTTAGTCGCGCTTGTCCTTTTCGGAAAAGGACAATTAGCTTTAAATCCAGGATTTTGTGCATTTAGTCGCGCTTGTCATTTTCGGAAAAGGACAACCAGCTCTAAATTCGAGATTTTCTATTTCTTGCCTCCGGAAATTTGGAAAATTGCTGGTGATTTTCAAGTGACAAATTCTGTTCATAAAATGTGCCTTTTAATTAGAGCCGGCTGCGAATCTCGAGGTCCCACCCTTTCTTTTCGTGTGGCTGCTCTTAGCCTTCCGGTTTTCTACATTTAGTCGCGCTTGTTTCTTTCGGAAAAAGACAAGCAGCTCTAAATCCAGGAATTTGTAGATTTAGTCGCGCTTGTCTTTTTCGGAAAAGGACAAGCAGCTCTAAATGTACACACGGGCCGGCCACCAGATTGTCATTTTTGTCGGGGTTCACAAATTGGGAAAAGAACAAGACAGACTGGCGTGACAATCTGGAGGGCCGGCCCGTGTGTACATTTAGTCGCGCTTGTCCTTTTCGGAAAAGGACAACCAGCTCTAAATCCAGGATTTTGTGCATTTAATCGCGCTCAACCAGCTCTAAATTCGAGATTTTCTATTTTTTGCCTCCGGAAATTTGGAAAATTGCTGGTGATTTTCAAGTGACAAATTCTGTTCATAAAATGTGCCTTTTAATTAAAGCCGGCTGCGAATCTCGAGGTCCACCCCTTTCTTTTCGTGTGGCTGCTCTTAGCTTTCCGGTTTTCTACATTTAGTCGCGCTTGTTCTTTTCGGAAAAGGACAAGCAGCTCTAAATCCAGGAATTTGTAGATTTAGTCGCGCTTGTCCTTTTCGGAAAAGGACAAGCAGCTCTAAATGTACACACGGGCCGGCCACCAGATTGTCATTTTTGTCGGGGTTCACAAATTGGGAAAAGGACAAGACAGAATGGCGTGACAATCTGGAGGGCCGGCCCGTGTGTACATTTAGTCGCGCTGGTCCTTTTCGGAAAAGGACAATTAGCTCTAAATCCAGGATTTTGTGCATTTAGTCGCGCTTGTTCTTTTCGGAAAAGGACAAGCAGCTCTAAATTCTAGATTTTCTATTTCTTGCCTCCGGAAATTTGGAAAATTGCTGGTGATTTTCAAGTGACAAATTCTGTTCATAAAATGTGCCTTTTAATTAAAGCCGGCGGCGAATCTCGAGGTCCCCCCCTTTCTTTTCGTGTGGCTGCTCTTAGCCTTCCGGTTTTCTACATTTAGTCGCGCTTGTCCTTTTCGGAAAAGGACAAGCAGCTCTAAATCCAGGATTTGTAGATTTAGTCGCGCTTGTCCTTTTCGGAAAAGGACAAGCAGCTCTAAATGTACACACGGGCCGGCCACCAGATTGTCATTTTTGTCGGGGTTCACAAATTGGGAAAAGGACAAAACAGACTGGCGTGACAATCTGGAAGGCCGGCCCGTGTGTACATTTAGTCGCGCTTGTCCTTTTCGGAAAAGGACAAGTAGCTCTAAATCCAGGATTTTGTGCATTTAGTCGCGCTTGTCCTTTTCGGAAAAGGACAACCAGCTCTAAATTCGAGATTTTCTACTTTTTGCCTCCGGAAATTTGGAAAATTGCTGGTGATTTTCAAGTGACAAATTCTGTTCATAAAATGTGCCTTTTAATTAAAGCCGGCTGCGAATCTCGAGGTCCCCCCCTTTCTTTTCGTGTGGCTGCTCTTAGCTTTCCGGTTTTCTACATTTAGTCGCGCTTGTCCTTTTCGGAAAAGGACAAGCAGCTCTAAATCCAGGATGGTGTAGATTTAGTCGCGCTTGTCCTTTTCGGAAAAGGACAAGCAGCTCTAAATGTACACACGGGCCGGCCACCAGATTGTCATTTTTGTCGGGGTTCACAAATTGGGAAAAGGACAAGACAGACTGGCGTGACAATCTGGAGGGCCGGCCCGTGTGTACATTTAGTCGCGCTTGTCTTTTTCGGAAAAGGACAACCAGCTCTAAATCCAGGATTTTGTACATTTAGTCGCGCTTGTCCTTTTCGGAAAAGGACAACCAGCTCTAAATTCGAGATTTTCTACTTCTTGCTTCCGGAAATTTGGAAAATTGCTGGTGATTTTCAAGTGACAAATTCTGTTCATAAAATGTGCCTTTTAGATAAGGCCGGCTGCGAATCTCGAGGTCCCCCCTTTCTTTTCGTGTGGCTGCTCTTAACCTTCCGGCTTTCTACATTTAGTCGCGCTTGTCCTTTTCGGAAAAGGACAAGCAGCTCTAAATCCAGGATTTTGTAAATTTAGTCGCGCTTGTCCTTTTCGGAAAAGGACAAGCAGCTCTAAATGTACACACGGGCCGGCCCCCAGATTGTCATTTTTGTCGGGGTTCACAAATTGGGAAAAGGACAAGACAGACTGGCGTGACAATCTGGAGCGCCGGCCCGTGTGTACATTTAGTCGCGCTTGTCCTTTTCGGAAAAGGACAAGCAGCTCTAAATCCAGGATTTTGTGCATTTAGTCGTGCTTGTCCTTTTCGGAAAAGGACAAGCAGCTTTAAATCCAGGATTTTGTACATTTAGTCGCGCTTGTCCTTTTCGGAAAAGGACAAGCAGCTCTATATCAAGGATTTTGTACATTTAGTCGCGCTTGTCCTTTTCGGAAAAGGACAAGCAGCTCTAAATCCAGGATTTTGTGCATTTAGTCGCGCTTGTCCTTTTCGGAAAAGGACAACCAGCTCTAAATTCGAGATTTTCTACTTCTTGCTTCCGGAAATTTGGAAAATTGCTAGTGATTTTCAAGTGACAAATTCTGTTCATGAAATGTGCCTTTTAGATAAGGCCGGCTGCGAATCTCGAGGTCCCCCCCTTTCTTTTCGTGTGGCTGCTCTTAACCTTCCGGCTTTCTACATTTAGTCGCGCTTGTCCTTTTCGGAAAAGGACAAGCAGCTCTAAATCCAGGATTTTGTAGATTTAGTCGCGCTTGTCTTTTTCGGAAAAGGACAAGCAGCTCTAAATGTACACACGGGCCGGCCCCCAGATTGTCACTTTTGTCGGGGTTCACAAATTGGGAAAAGGACAAGACAGACTGGCGTGACAATCTGGAGCGCCGGCCCGTGTGTACATTTAGTCGCGCTTGTCCTTTTCGGAAAAGGACAAGCAGCTCTAAATCTAGGATTTTGTGCATTTAGTCGCGCTTGTCCTTTTCGGAAAAGGACAAGCAGCTTTAAAACCTCCGGCACCGTCCCCCCAAAACGCGACGCCATGACAATCTGAGCCGCCCAGAACGCGACGCCGTGACAATTTGGAGCCCCTCCGGCCCCCGCGTGCGTCACACTCCTCGCGTCCTGGGGGCCGGAGTCGCGCTTGTCCTTTTCGGAAAAGGACAAGCAGCTCTAAATCCAGGATTTTGTACATTTAGTCGCACTTGTCCTTTTCGGAAAAGGACAAGCAGCTCTAAAACCTCCGGCACCGCCCCCCAAAACGCGACACCATGACAATCTGAGCGGCCCAGAACACGACGCCGTGACAATTTGGGGCCCCTCCGGCACCCGTGTGCGTCACACTCCTCGCGTCCTGGGGGCCGGAGTCGCGTTTGTCCTTTTCGGAAAAGGACAAGCAGCTCTAAATCCAGGAGCTTGTGCATTTAGTCGCGCTTGTCCTTTTCGGAAAAGGACAAGCAGCTCTAAATCCAGGATTTTGTGCATTTAGTCGCGCTTGTCCTTTTCGGAAAAGGACAAGCAGCTCTAAAACCTCCGGCACCGTCCCCCCAAAACGCGACGCCATGACAATCTGAGCCGCCCAGAACGCGACGCCGTGACAATTTGGAGCCCCTCCGGCCCCCGCGTGCGTCACACTCCTCGCGTCCTGGGGGCCGGAGTCGCGCTTGTCCTTTTCGGAAAAGGACAAGCAGCTCTAAATCCAGGATTTTGTACATTTAGTCGCACTTGTCCTTTTCGGAAAAGGACAAGCAGCTCTAAAACCTCCGGCACCGCCCCCCCAAAACGCGACACCATGACAATCTGAGCGGCCCAGAACGCGACGCCGTGACAATTTGGGGCCCCTCCGGCCCCCGTGTGCGTCACACTCCTCGCGTCCTGGGGGCCGGAGTCGCGTTTGTCCTTTTCGGAAAAGGACAAGCAGCTCTAAATCCAGGAGCTTGTGCATTTAGTCGCGCTTGTCCTTTTCGGAAAAAGGACAAGCCGCTCTAAAACCTCCGGCACCGTCCGTCCGGCCCCCCGTGCGTCACACTCCTCGTGCTCCCGGAAACCCCCAAAACGCGACGCCATGACAATCTGAGCCGCCCAGAACGCGACGCCGTTACAATTTGGGGCCCCTCCGGCCCCCGCGTGCGTCACACTCCTCGCGTCCTGGGGGCCGGAGTCGCGTTTGTCCTTTTCGGAAAAGGACAAGCAGCTCTAAATCCAGGATTGTGTACATTTAATCGCGCTTGTCCTTTTGGACTGTTTCGGGCCTTCGTGGAAACTGTTTCGGGTTTTCGTGGGGATTGCTTCGGGCTCTCGTGGGGACTGCTTCGGGCTCTGGCGGGGACTGTTTCGGGCTCTCGTCGGGACTGGGCCTGTTTCCTTCGTGTGGACATGTTTGATTGCAGCCGAGTTGCGACCAGAGCAATACCTTTTGGAGCGGGCACTTCCAAATCGACGATTTTGGTGCGTTTGTGATGTTTCCCCCTTTTTCGGCGGCCTTGGAAGCCGGAAATCCGAGAAATCCGAGGGGCTGGTGGCTACGGTTTCGGGCTCTCGCGGGGACTGTTTCGGGCTCTGGCGGGGACTGTTTCGGGCTGTGGCGGGGACTGCTTCGGGCTCTGGCGGGTACTGTTTCGGGCTCTCGTCGGGACTGTTTCGGGCTCCACGGGGCCTGTTTCCTTCGCGTGGACATGTCTGATTGCAGCCGAGTTGCGACCAGAGCAATACCTTGGCGGGCACATGTTGAGTTAACGTATATGTTGATCATGGGGAGTGTGAAGATCCTTGAAGGCACCCCCCGGATGGATGATTCATGGTGAATCCGGGATAGCCTTGTTTCAGAATGCCTTGTCAGAGAGTGTCCCTCAGTACACGCTCCTACTTCCGTAGCCCGTGCCGGATTAGAATGGCAGAGAGGCTTCACCTGTGCTGGGTTCGCCGACTTCGGAGGAGTCGACAGCCCGGTAGTAACGCGCACTCGCCATGCGAGTACACGCGTTCCCTTTAACAGGTTGGACGGAAGATCCCGGCCCGTGGCACTGAGGAACGAATCCTCGCGCAAAGCGCGGCCGTGGCACGCACCCCGAAAGTATGGCCGCAGCCTTTCGGAAATGCTCGGGAAGGCATCCTCGGCCTTTTTAGGTATGTGGAGGCCGCTTCGCTAGTCAATTGGCGCGTACAGCAGTCGCTGTAGTTCAACGCCATTACTAGCTTCCACAAGGACAGCAAGGATGCCCCCTTAGGGGGCGAGCGGAGGGTCCAAAAGCGCACTGTGTGTATCCGGGCCGCCCGGATTGTCACGCCCTTCCTCCCAAAAAATTGTCGCGGAATGACAATTTAGATTGTCATGCCGTGACAATCCTGGGCCTGTTCCTTCTCCAGATTGTCATGGCGTGACAATTTCCGCCCCCTTTCCCCCCCAGATTGTCACGTCGTGACAATCTAGATTGTCACGCCGTGACAATTTCAGGCCCCTTCGGGCACCACCTGCGTCACACTCTTCGTGTGGTCGCGGCGGCCAGATTGTCACGCCATGACAATCTGGTCCCCCCCGCCCCCCCAGATTGTCACGCTGTGACAATTTGAAGCCCCTTCGAACCGCGCCCGCGTCACACTCTGGGGGGGGGGGCGAGGGGGGCAGGATTGTCATTTCATGACAATCTGGGGAGGGGGGGAGGGGGGGGCGGGATTGTTATGCCACGACAATCTGGGGATCTGGTCGACTCCAGGTTGTCATTTATGACAATCTGGGGGGGGGGGGGAGATTGTCATGGCATGACAATGTGGCCTTCTCCCACATTGTAGTACCGTGACAATCTTGGACTTTCTCCCGCCAGATTGTCACGTCATGACAATTTGGGGGTGACAATCTGGGATTGTCACCTGGTGACAATCTTGGGGGGGGGCGATGGCAGGGGAGAGATTGTGATGCCGTGACAATCTCCGCCCCCTTCCCCCCCAGGTTGTCACGCCGTGACAATCCAGATTGTCACGCCATGACAATTTGAGGCCCCTTCCACCCCCACCTGCGTCACACTCTTCGTGCGGTCGCGGCCGCCCAGATTGTCACGCCATCACAATCTGGGTCGCCCCGCCCCCCCAGATTGTAATGCTGTGACAATTTGAAGCCCCTTCGAACCCCGCCCGTGTCACACTCTTCGTGCGGTCGGGGCCGCCCAGATTGTCACGTCGTGACAATCTAGGCCCCCCCCACCTCCCCCAGATTGTCATGCTGTGACAATTTGAAGCCCCTGCGGCCACCGCGTGCGTCACAGTCCTCGCGCCCTCGGGGCCGGCTCCGCGGGGACTGTTTCGGGCTCTCGTGGGGACTGTTTCGGGCTCTCGCTGCGGCTCTCGCGGGGACTGTTTCGGGCTCTGGCGGGGACTGTTTCGGGTTCTTCTGGGAATTGTTTCGGGCTTTCTGGGGATTGTTCCAAGCTTTTCTGGGGACTGTTTCGGGCTTTCGTGGAGGACTAATTCGAGTGTTGCTGCTACTGTCAAACCACAACCTACGCTGTCGCATCTTGGCGCTTGCGCCTTCTAAATTTAGGGTTTAGGGTTTAGGGTTTAGGGTTCGCCAGCGCAGTTTTTGGACTGCGAGGGCGCCCCGGCCAATTCCGCTTTCAAGCTCTGTCTAGCTTTTTTTCCTTAGGGGGGTAGCCCTAATCCCTAAAGTTTGCCGGAAAAAATTTTTTGCTTTTTTCCATCCAGCCTCGCCCCGGCACCCCTAATCCCTAAAGTTTGGCGGAAAAAGTTTTTTGGTCCGCCCGGCCCCAGCCCCGGCCGCTTAAAGTTTGGTGGATGATTTGTCCACCCGGCCCAGGCCCCGGCACCCTCAATCCCTAAAGTTTGGCGGAAAAATCTTTTTTTGTCCACCCGGCCCCGGCCCCAGCGCCCCTACTCCCTGAAGTTTGGCGGAAAATGTTTTTGTTTGTCCCCCCGGCCCCGGCCCCGGCCAAAAGATTGGTGGATTTGTGTTTGCATTTTTTGTTAACCTGGCCCCGGCCCCGGCGCCCCTAATCCCTAACGTTTGGCGCAACAAAGCTGTTTTTGTCCACCCCCCGGCCCCGGCGCCCCTAATCCCTAAAGTTTTGCGGAAAAAATTGTTTTTTTGGTCCACCCGGCCCCGGCCCCGGCCTAAAGATTGGTGGATTTTTTTCGTACACACGGCCTCGCCCCTTTTCCCGATTTTTTGGCTGATTTTTTTTTGTCCACCCGGCCGGCCCCGGCGCCCCTAATCCCTAAAGTTTGGCGGAAAAAGCTGTTTTTTGTCCACCCGGCCCGGCGCCCGTAATCCCTAAAGTTTGGCGGAAAAAGTTTTTTTGTCCGCCCGGCCCCAGCCCCGGCCGCTTAAAGTTTGGTGGATGATTTGTCCACCCGGCCCAGGCCCCGGCACCCTCAATCCCTAAAGTTTGGCGGAAAAATCTTTTTTTTGTCAAACCGGCCTTAACCCCGGCGCCCCCTTCTGACCCTCCCTGCACCTTTTCACGTGGCCCCCTTCCCACGAAACCCTTTCCCATGAAGCGCCCTGCCCCTGCATCCCTGGCTTTTTGGGCCCTTTGGCTGGTGCCCCTGAGCCCCCGAACTACGTCCAAGCCCCCAAACTGGGTTTTTTGCTTTTTCCACAAATTTGGTTTTTCTTTTTGCAGGCCCCCTCCAAGCCCCCAAATTGTGTTGGCGTTCTCCAGCGATGTTGTGGCCATCGCAAGCTTGTAACGGCGAGGAGTTGTCTTTGCGCTTTTCATACACATGGAGCAACCTTTTTTCCAGTTGGCTGGAGAAGCGTTCAGCTTTTTCGGCCAAGAACTCTCACCTGAAGTGCGGCGTTCGACTCCCCAACAAGCAAAACAAACTCCACTTGCAGTGCCGGGTACCGCCGCGATTAGCGAAGCAGTTCTCACCTGAAATGTGGTGTTGGATGCCGCAATAGGCAAAGCATTTCGAGAATTTTCCGAAGCTTCAACCTTTCACACGGCGCTGCAGAAAATGGTTCCACGCCAACTTGGAGCCGGACGTTGCAGCACGCACATCATGCGAAATTGCTCCGACGCTCCACTACAACCTACATGCCGGTAAAAAGGGAATGTGTTTGAGGTTGGGCTGGGGCAGAGAGCCAGCACCTAGACACTGATTCTGCAATTGGCATACAGTCCATGCCATTGGCGCTAGCTATGAATGACTGAGCTGCTGGCTTCTAAGCCGAAAGGCAACTTGATCGAGGACCTTGCTCACGCCACCTCTGGAGCCATGGTCTAGCAAGTCGCAGGCTTTGTTCGCATGGAATTGGACTGAGAATTCACGTTTTCCGCGGCGGTGCTCATTCTATATGTCGTGTGAAAACTGCAGGATCATCTCCCCGGTAGCCCCTCTGATCCTTGTCTCGTCAGCGACCCTTTTGGCAGTGTCTGCTGCTAGCTGCTGGGATGGATGTGGTGAAGTATCGTGTTAACATACCACCCATGAGTAAGAATGCCATATTCAAGCAATATCATCCTATTACTTGCGAGGGAGCGAGCTGGAAGAGACAAGACATCAGTTGCGGGCTCGCTTCTGTCTCCCGGCTCTGCATTCCGGACAGAATTTCGGCCGCGTCAGTCCAGGTGCATGAACCTCTTGATACAGCTTCTGGCATTTTGGGTTCTGGCACTTGTGCCATCCAGTGGACGCCCTGGTGCCACGGACTGCGCAATTGGAGCAATGGCTACTGCTATCATTGCCCGCTGCACGAAGGCCAAAGGGTTGGTCGCAGCCCCTGCACAGGAACCAACCTCCACGCAGGCGCTTCGCTTTGGGACGCACCTCCTCTTGGCAGTCCTTGCATACCGCACAGCCGCGTGGCAGGGTGCACATGCTGGACTCGAAAGCATTGGCAAGCTTGGTCGTTCCGCACGTATAGCATGTTAAAGTGCGTTGATTGCGAGCACAATTCGTACACATCTTCTTGGCATCCGGTGCTTCTTGGCGCAGCTGCGCTACTGGGAATTGCTTGGGTCATTTCAATTTACTTAAACCGTTCAGTTGCACTTAGAAAAAACTTGTCAATTTACTTAAACTGCCCTATGGTCGACCGTTGCTTGCCTTAAATCCTGCGTACCTGCTGAACATCAAACCAGAAGCTGCGCTGGCGCACCTTCGGCGCAAGCCGTCTAAATTTAGGGTTTAGGGTTCGCCAGCGCAGTTTTTGGACTGCGAGGGCGCCCCGGCCAATTCCGCTTTCAAGCTCTGTCTAGCTTTTTTTCCTTAGGGGGGTAGCCCTAATCCCTAAAGTTTGCCGGAAAAAATTTTTTGCTTTTTTCCATCCAGCCTCGCCCCGGCACCCCTAATCCCTAAAGTTTGGCGGAAAAAGTTTTTTGGTCCGCCCGGCCCCAGCCCCGGCCGCTTAAAGTTTGGTGGATGATTTGTCCACCCGGCCCAGGCCCCGGCACCCTCAATCCCTAAAGTTTGGCGGAAAAATCTTTTTTTGTCCACCCGGCCCCGGCCCCAGCGCCCCTACTCCCTGAAGTTTGGCGGAAAATGTTTTTGTTTGTCCACCCGGCCCCGGCCCCGGCCAAAAGATTGGTGGATTTGTGTTTGCATTTTTTGTTAACCTGGCCCCGGCCCCGGCGCCCCTAATCCCTAACGTTTGGCGCAACAAAGCTGTTTTTGTCCACCCCCCGGCCCCGGCGCCCCTAATCCCTAAAGTTTTGCGGAAAAAATTGTTTTTTTGGTCCACCCGGCCCCGGCCCCGGCCTAAAGATTGGTGGATTTTTTTCGTACACACGGCCTCGCCCCTTTTCCCGATTTTTTGGCTGATTTTTTTTTGTCCACCCGGCCGGCCCCGGCGCCCCTAATCCCTAAAGTTTGGCGGAAAAAGCTGTTTTTTGTCCACCCGGCCCGGCGCCCGTAATCCCTAAAGTTTGGCGGAAAAAGTTTTTTTGTCCGCCCGGCCCCAGCCCCGGCCGCTTAAAGTTTGGTGGATGATTTGTCCACCCGGCCCAGGCCCCGGCACCCTCAATCCCTAAAGTTTGGCGGAAAAATCTTTTTTTTGTCAAACCGGCCTTAACCCCGGCGCCCCCTTCTGACCCTCCCTGCACCTTTTCACGTGGCCCCCTTCCCACGAAACCCTTTCCCATGAAGCGCCCTGCCCCTGCATCCCTGGCTTTTTGGGCCCTTTGGCTGGTGCCCCTGAGCCCCCGAACTACGTCCAAGCCCCCAAACTGGGTTTTTTTGCTTTTTTCACAAATTTGGTTTTTCTTTTTGCAGGCCCCCTCCAAGCCCCCAAATTGTGTTGGCGTTCTCCAGCGATGTTGTGGCCATCGCAAGCTTGTAACGGCGAGGAGTTGTCTTTGCGCTTTTCATACACATGGAGCAACCTTTTTTCCAGTTGGCTGGAGAAGCGTTCAGCTTTTTCGGCCAAGAACTCTCACCTGAAGTGCGGCGTTCGACTCCCCAACAAGCAAAACAAACTCCACTTGCAGTGCCGGGTACCGCCGCGATTAGCGAAGCAGTTCTCACCTGAAATGTGGTGTTGGATGCCGCAATAGGCAAAGCATTTCGAGAAGTTTCCGAAGCTTCAACCTTTCACACGGCGCTGCAGAAAATGGTTCCACGCCAACTTGGAGCCGGACGTTGCAGCACGCACATCATGCGAAATTGCTCCGACGCTCCACTACAACCTACATGCCGGTAAAAAGGGAATGTGTTTGAGGTTGGGCTGGGGCAGAGAGCCAGCACCTAGACACTGATTCTGCAATTGGCATACAGTCCATGCCATTGGCGCTAGCTATGAATGACTGAGCTGCTGGCTTCTAAGCCGAAAGGCAACTTGATCGAGGACCTTGCTCACGCCACCTCTGGAGCCATGGTCTAGCAAGTCGCAGGCTTTGTTCGCATGGAATTGGACTGAGAATTAACGTTTTCCGCGGCGGTGCTCATTCTATACGTCGTGTGAAACTGCAGGATCATCTCCCCGGTAGCCCCTCTGATCCTTGTCTCGTCAGCGACCCTTTTGGCAGTGTCTGCTGCTAGCTGCTGGGATGGATGTGGTGAAGTATCGTGTTAACATACCACCCATGAGTAAGAATGCCATATTCAAGCAATATCATCCTATTACTTGCGAGGGAGCGAGCTGGAAGAGACAAGACATCAGTTGCGGGCTCGCTTCTGTCTCCCGGCTCTGCATTCCGGACAGAATTTCGGCCGCGTCAGTCCAGGTGCATGAACCTCTTGATACAGCTTCTGGCATTTTGGGTTCTGGCACTTGTGCCATCCAGTGGACGCCCTGGTGCCACGGACTGCGCAATTGGAGCAATGGCTACTGCTATCATTGCCCGCTGCACGAAGGCCAAAGGGTTGGTCGCAGCCCCTGCACAGGAACCAACCTCCACGCAGGCGCTTCGCTTTGGGACGCACCTCCTCTTGGCAGTCCTTGCATACCGCACAGCCGCGTGGCAGGGTGCACATGCTGGACTCGAAAGCATTGGCAAGCTTGGTCGTTCCGCACGTATAGCATGTTAAAGTGCGTTGATTGCGAGCACAATTCGTACACATCTTCTTGGCATCCGGTGCTTCTTGGCGCAGCTGCGCTACTGGGAATTGCTTGGGTCATTTCAATTTACTTAAACCGTTCAGTTGCACTTAGAAAAAACTTGTCAATTTACTTAAACTGCCCTATGGTCGACCGTTGCTTGCCTTAAATCCTGCGTACCTGCTGAACATCAAACCAGAAGCTGCGCTGGCGCACCTTCGGCGCAAGCCGTCTAAAATTTATAGAAATTGTTCGACAGCGTAGCGGTCGCCCCGGGCAACTTGAGGGTGCACTTCTTTCATAGGGGGCTGCTTCTTGGCCCGTAAAACCCATCGCCTAGGGTTTTCCTATGGCCCAAACCCGCGGCCCAACCAAACCCGTGGCCGCAGTCCCTGCCCGAAACTCTCCCGCACCCCTCCGCGCGCCCCACGCTGCACCCGCCGCGCGTGCAGCCCTTGCGCCCGCCCGACCCGCGCCCCCACCCGCGCCCCGCGCCCCGCGCCCGCGCCCCGTTCCCGCGCCCGCTTCTGGCCCCGCGCCCCGCGCCCCCCCCGCGCCCCGCACCCCCCCCCCCCCCCCCCCCCGAGCCCCGCGCCCCACGCCCGCACCCGCGCCGGTCCCGCCACGCACGCGGTGTGGCCGCACATGTGCCCCCCACACCCCCCGCTCCAGCGCGCTCCCTGCACCCCCCCCGCGCCCCGCGCCCCGCGCCCCCACGGCCTCCCGCCGCACCCGCCCTAAACCCTAAACCCTAGCACCCTAAACCCTAAACCGTCGACTAAGGCGCCGAACCTCAACCCAACACCCCAAACCCTCAACCCTGGGGCCGGAAACCCTAAACCCAAGGCCCCAAACCCTCAACCCTAGGGCCTTAAACCCTAAACCCTAGGGCCCTAAACCCTAAACCCTAGCACCCAAACCCTAAACCCTCGGCCCCGAAACCTTAAACCCAAGGCCCCGAAACCCTAAACCCAAGGCCCCAAACCTTCAACCCTAGGGCCCTAAACCCTACCTGTAGATACCTCCGGCTGGAAAAAACCAGACGCTCGAAGAGGATATAAAAATCCGACCTCGCTAAAAAACCGACCGCTTTACAACCTCCGAAAAACACTAATTTCCTGGTGGGACAGGCTGCTTGAAAAAACCCGAAGCAAAACCCTCTTAAGTCTTGAAAGATCCGGAGAAACATCGCGAGTCCGCCATGTTTTTCAGCTGAGAGCCCTGTTCACGGCCACCAAGTATCTCTGAAGAGTCCTCAGCATTAACTGCTGATTTCCTACTCTTCTGCTCATCCGGGACATGTGTCCTACAAAATCTTCATCCATCTGCACTGATGTGGCCAGTGGGCTTCTCACCCAAGCATGCCTCTTTGCCGCCAAGATAATCTCTCTCCAACAGTGATGTAGATAGTGGCTCTTGGGCATCATCGGGTATCGTGATCTGGACTGTTGGAGTGTTACAAAAGCCAGCTTAGCATACGATTGTAAGCACCGGAGACCAGACAGACCAATGGATCTCGCTTCATCAGAAGAAAGCCAATAGCCGCCTTGGTAAGACAGCCTAAAAGCTCGATTGCCAGCAGCGATACAAATAAGAGCCTCCTCAGTAATCTCTGTTGGAACGTAGAGGGCCCGATCTCGCAAGAAGTCTTCCAGAAAACAAAGCAGGACACGAGTGTCCGAGAACTTGCTCCAGCATCCAACTGGAAGAACTTGGTAGCCCTGCTCCATCCCGAACAGTTCCCGGTCAAAGTGGCCAATATGCAATGTCAGTTTTGACTTCTTTCGCCAGGTTTCATAGGCTTGCTGAAGAATGCTAAATTTGAAATCAATAGATCCCACTTCCAGATTGGGTAGTATTTCGGCCACTGTCGAGGCTGCAATATGTTTCCCTGTTCCTCCGTGAAAATTGTGCCAGATATCGAACTCAAGAAATCGTGGCGCTTTCAAGTCGTCTTCGTCAAAGCCTAGCCCTCGCAAAAAAGGTGGCAGCTGCGACCAAGGCAGAGTCTCGTCGATCGTGTAGCTCCACTCCGGATGTAGGTTCAGATTTTCAAAAGGCACGTTTGGGGTTCCTGCTAGGCATCTCCAACAGATGCCATGGGAAACATCCTCCCCAGTCGATTTGGCTACCCTGGCGAACGATCGCTCTAAGTGGGCGACCTTGGCCAAAAACGGGTTGTCTCCAGTAAGGCCAACACAAACAGCATGATAATGCTTCCCATCAGCATCCAAAAAACCCTTTGTTTCAAGTCGCTCGTACGATGCAGCAATGTTGCGGCCAATTGCATCCCAAACAGTTTCTGCATTTTTTCCGTACACTGCCTTTGGAACTGCAACATGAAGAAACCTGGAGGTCATGCTAGCAGACATATTAAGGCCCATTCGGTTTTTCTGCTCGGCCTCGGAGTGCATTTCCTGAAACTGTCGTGTCCCGAAGCCCACACATCCACGAAGTGACCATATCAAGATGCCCTTTTTTTTCTTGCCCCTGCCTTCATCTCCATGAGAAAAGAACGGAATCGTTCTCTCCAAAGAGATGTCTCCACGGGCGGCAGCCTTGAAAGCTCGATGCCCAGGCTCCACTTTGGCGAACCGTCGCCACCACTCCAACAAATTATTCTTTCCATGTAGAAACTCCAGTTTAGCATCCCGGGCCAAACAAGATACCATTTTGTATGGATCCAACCACGGAATCTGTCTGATGCCAGTGCTTGTTTCAACCGGAATGTAGTCGATGTCTACTTGCAAAGTATGTCCGCTTTGCTGCAACCTGTCATTTATGATGCTCGGAGATGCAAAGTCATACTTTATTTTATTTTCAACCGAGAACAACCAAACCAGTAGAATCGAACTAGTTGTACCAAGAGGCTCCCGAAAGGCATTCTTCTCAGCTCGATGCTTGCTTCCTTTGGCAAGCCTAGCATAAATCGATTTCGCAGAAGGCGGGTCCGGCTCTTCCAAGCGTGATTTCGCATCGGCCCAGATGCTCTCCCCTGTTGCCTTGGGTAGCTATTATTTGATTTCCTTAAAATGATACATCGGAGGAAGTTGGTATACTTAACGGGTTTGGGGGTCATACTTAAAGGGTTTGGGGGTCTGGGGAGGGGTGACTGACTGAATTCTGGAGAGGGTTATATGTGCCACCCCGGGGACCATAAGGATAACTACTAGAAAACATATAAAGTCAATTATCCTTAAATTCAATAGCACCGAAAATAATACCTTGAAAGCCCCAAACCAAATCTCAACAACCCCAATGCCCAACCTCGGTCCTAACTTCTACGATCCCAACTCCCTTGGTTACTAGGCAGAACCTTAGAAAGCTAAGCCAACTCCAGAAGAGCCTTATACAACTATGAGACAATATCCGAGGTTGTTGTACCCCGATACAGCCTGTATAACCTTCTCTTATATTAGAAACCCATCCTCGACCAAGCCATCCTCCCAGCGATCCCACGACTGGCCGTGGAGCCCCTCGCGACAGCGACCTCGCCACATTCAGGCGCTGCAGTTCTCGACCTGGCTTTGGTTTTTTTTGCACGGCATAGTTGGAGGTTTGCAAGATAAAGGCATTCGAGGGCGTCTTTTTCTTTCACGGTAGCCACAGGGCCTCCCCGTAGGCCCGATCGACGAGCTTGCATGCACCCGTGCAGCAGACAGCTAGCATATCAACCCACACACACACACATACTGTAAGTTCCGTACATCGGAGAGCTGTGCTGATGACTTGCTGCACAGGATCTCGCATGACAACATCATCTGCTAGGTGGCACAAACACTAGAACATCGTTTGATCTGGAACATCAGCAGCAAAATGCTGCTTCACTTCTTCTTCGGCTTGCCTTTGGCAGCACATTTGGCCGCATGCTTAGGGCCTGGAGTAGCTGGACCCTTGGGTTTCGTAGAAGCCTTCTTCAACTTCTCGATATCACGGATGAGGGGCCTCATCACGGGAGTGCGGATATTTCTGATACTTGCAGCTCGAAGGGTTACTCTGGGAATGTAAGATCCACACTGGCAAGAAGCTTCTTTCGAAGTTGCTTTGGCCATCCTTGACTTGCACATAAGCAAACCGACTATAAAGACAGAGCAAGCGGTGGAGAGTTAGGCAGAAAACAAGAAGAGGAAAGGGAGATGGAGTGAGACAGAGAGAGTGAAAGAGACAGAGAGAAGCCAAGCAAAAAGATAAAGATAACAGCCGGGGTGCAGAACCGTAGCCTTCTTGATGTGATCTTGCATCTTGGACCTGAGTGTGGAAAGAAGCAACATCGCATCACAAGCTCACTTGAACCGCTTCGTATTGCAAGCACGGCACGACAGATCATCAGATTCGCCATGGGCACTCAGGTTCGCCAGAACCTCGGCCAATGCATCGTAGACGGCCTCCATGTTGCCAGCCAGTCGGTCAAGCTCGCTTGCATGCCTGAGCAGATATCGTCAATCGATAGGCACCGGCACCCCAAAACTTGACAGTCGTGCGGCTACCACCTGACGATGTTTTACAAGAGACCTTGCATGGGTGGGCTTCGGATCCGTGTTGTAGGGCTTCGTGAACTTCTCGGAAAGCTCGTGCATCTTGGCGATGGGGGGCAACAGGTCACTCATCGTTTTCTCGGCCCGTTCGCAGAGGTCCTGCGGGGTATGGAGCATAGGGTTGCAAAACCTAAAGGCCCTCTGTACATACTATAAGTAATATATAGATATGTATGTATAGAGGAGAGAGAGAGAGAGAGAGAGAGAGAGAGAGAGAGAGAGAGAGAGAGAGAGAGACAGAGAGACAGAGAGAGAGAGAAGATTGTATTGAATGCCACCCTGCACATCCTCCTGCGTGCTTTTCTTCTGGCTCGGCCGGTGCTCGTCGTCGGATTTCTCGTCCTTTTCGAAGTCCGAAACCTCACCATCAGCTTCGCTGGGAAGCTCTTTGTCATTCGTGCTCACTTCCTTTCGTGTGCCCTTGATCGTCTCGCTTGAGTCCACACCAATGGTCTCTTTGTCAACCCAATGCTGAAGCTTCTTGGCATTGTACTTGTACTTCCTCAGCACAAGCAAGAGATACAGACCCCGATAAATCCTCATGTTGTGTGCGTGCACCCCGCCTCCTCAAAGCGGGTCGGGTTGAGGTGTAATCGACGATCTCCTTGATCTCTTCCCTGAGAGAGGTGACACTGCTTGGGGATGGAAAAGCTTCGTTTGTTGTCAGGGTTTCACTAAGGGCAGGGCTCGCTGAGTTTCAGCTGCACAGACATCGCTGACTCGGTGTACCAACCAGCAACTGTGTCAGTCTTCTTCTTGTGTGTCTTCTCCGAGAACTTGGTGATATTCCGCTTGAAAGCAGCCTTAACTTGACTGGATTTCATGGAGACACAGAAAAGTGATCCGAAAGGTTGGTCACTTGCTACGATATCAGGTGAGGGGCTGTGCAAAACCCAGCCGAGATGAGCATCTTCGTCAACTCCTCCCGACTGCCGAGGTCCTTGTACATCTCCACTGCCTTTGGGCCCCCGGTCGCCTTCTTTTTTTTGCCATTTTGACAGGCTCTGCGAACACGTTGGTCGATGGCTGCTTCGGAAAGAACCTGGCCCATGGTGGTTGCACCACAACTACTCTACATGAAAAAGAAGAATCACGACAAACCATACAGAAGTATGTCGGTGTTTACATGCAGACATACCCAAGCACCGAAAAACTTTGAGATGCATGTACATGCATGCACACACACATACCCTATTATGATCACACACACACACCTGCACATAAACATTACCATGTGTATATTTATGTATGTACATATGTATATGTAGAGAGTGAGAGCGAGAGAGACATATGGAGATAAAGAGAGAGAGAGAGAGAGAGAGAGAGAGAAAACAAAAACAAAACAGAGAGCGAGAGCGACAGCAGAGAACTCGAAGCATGCACGGCGACACAGAGAGCGGGAGAGAGTTATCAAGCCCTGTACACAGTTTTAGACTATTATACACTCAGAAGCGAAGAGGCAAGCACAGATGAATCCAATACTGATTGTGGGGCACACACACACACAGAGCGGCCTTGCCGGTCCTGGGGTCGTAGACCATACCGTACTTGCCACTGTTCGCCTCGCCATCCTCGTCACCGTCCTCCTCGTAGTCCTCCGGCTCCTCGTCGTTCCAGTCCTCGTCGTTTGGCGCTTCGGAGGCCGATTTGCCCCCGACACAGGAAGGCAACGAAGTGCACGAAAGAGATCGAGATGGCACGGCCTTTCCACCAACTCGCAACGGGGCTGCCACGGGTCTGTCTCGGCGAGTCGATGGCTTCGGTCGGGCAGTTGACGGCGAAGGGGTTGCTCCGGAGCTGCCAAGGCTGAGGGTAGAGCTTGCAAGTGCACGATTAAGGGTCGGGATTGTCGACGAAGGCGGTGATGTCTGGGGCGGATTCGGCTTTGGGCTTGAGGACTTGCTTCGTCTGATCGACTTTGCGGGAGGGCCCTCAGCCGCTTCATCCTTCACTCGCTTCCTCTGGAGCTGATCCTCGATCTTCCTGAGCTGGTGTAGAAGGTTGTCTTTCTCCTGCTGCAGGAGATCATCATCATCGGACTCCCCACCGGAGCCAGTGCGTGGAGGGGTCTTCTTCGGCCCATCCTATAGTTGACTGGTCACCTAAAATTTAGGTGACCGAGAAAGAGATAGAGAGAAAGGAGAGCTGGATACCTACCTACCTACATACACACACACACACATACATAAAGGCATATATATATATATATATATATTTACACGTCTATATATATATATATATATATATGCTAGCTATCTATCTACAAATGCCTCATGAACACAATTAGAGGATATGCCCTGCGAGAAGAAAGAGAGAGAGAGAGAGAGAGAGAGAGAGAGAGAGAGAGAGAGAGAGAGAGAGAGGGGGAGAGAGCCAGAGAGAGGGAAAGGAGAAAGAGAAAGAGAGACAGATATAGACATATATATAGTTATGTATATGCGTTTAACTATGGTTTAGAACAATTGATTCATACATGCTGTCATCCATTTAGTTTCAACAACATGCAGTCCTTGCTCTTGGAAGGTGCTTTGGGCGACCGGGCTTTTTTCCCTCGGGAGGCACTTCGGGGTTCGACTGGGGCCGTGTCCGGCTGTGTCGCCGGAAAGAGGGTTTCGGCTAGCGTGGTAGGCGAAGACCCAGACTCTGCATCACCATTCTCCACTGCATTGAACCTCGATTCGAGTCTTTGCGGAACGAAGCGATCATCGGCTTGTGCATGACCGCCAAGCCCCACCTGGGCAACCCAAACATAGCCCCAGGAACCGTTGCAGAACTCGAAGTATTTCGAGGTTTAGGGGTATGGGATTATGGTACTATAGTGATCCTGAGAACATATGGGAATGGGCTTTATAACAAGGTTTTGTGGGTCTTGGGTTTTAATTTTTGTTTTGAGTTTGGAGCAGTGCGGGTTGCTGGCTTTAGTGGTTTGGGGCTTCAGAGGCTCGGCTTTATAGGGCTTTGGGGGTTTAGGGCTACCCGAAGCCACGGAACCCTCTCGGAGGTTCCAGATCGCCTCTTCTTCGGCGTGGCTTTACCAGCCGGGCTGCCCAGCTCGTTGAGCATGTTCTGCAGATCCTACAGAAAGGTATGTTTGTGTGTATATACATGTGCACATATGTTCGAGATTTGGGGGGGCTCAACAAGAACACCTATATGCGGCAGCTGCTGGTATGTCCTCCAGCTGGTTTTCCAAACCCTCATCCGTAACCTCCTTCTTGCAAGCCACTGCACCAGCCATGGGCGGAGAGGCTTTCTTGCTAGCCCTCACCATCCTACAGCTACAGCACCCACAACACACAGGCTTCTGCTTGATCTCAGACATCACCGGAGCACATGAGCTGCAGCCTGCACACCTATAAAATGGCTTGGTAATGCGGGATGCAGTTTGGAAAAGTGGCCTCTTTGTAAAATGTGACCTCTTACGGTTTCTTGTTGGGTTTTTGTTGGGATAGCCCTACGGCTTTTTACGGCCTCTTGTTGGGCTTTTGTTGGGATTTTACGCTTTCGTTACGCCCTACGGTTTTTTTACGGCTCATTACGGTTTTGGCCGCTGACCTCCCTATCCCGATAAATCCCAACATAATGTCGACATTATGTTGGGATACGGTTACGGCTTTGGGTGGTCCCCGAAAAAAAATAATTTCCTAGGTGTAACAGAACCTGCCTGGAAAAGATCGCAGATCTAATTAAAGCGAAAGTACACCCGAAAAAAACATCACAACCCACACTCTCCAATCCGCCGAAATCCGCCGAAATGCTAAACCCGTCTGAAAAGCCCATAAAAGCCAACTTGTTGGAACTCAAGAGCCACCGGCACTTTGCATTCTCGCCGTAGAATCATCCAATACCGAGACACGAATTCTAGCTATGCGAAGCACTATGGAGTCCGACTCAAGCCAAGCCTTCGGGCCCGGAATACAAACCTATAGTTAATCCTGAACAAACGAAGCCCTATGTAGTCCGAGCTAAATACCCACCCGACCCAAACAACCTCTGGACCAACCAAATTGGAATACTTATGCCCACACATCACTAACCTCACTACCAACCTCTCAGCGAGGTCTGACGAATCTCGGCTGCCTGCAGCGAGCCCGTTCGGTAAGGGGAGAACCTTTGGGAGATTATATAGGCTCGTATATATACATATATATATATATGTAAGAACAGACATATGTCTACATACATACACGTGTATATATATATATATATATATATATATACATATGTATATATATATATATATATATTTATACAGATATGATGTACATTTAAATATCGGGGTGCTTCGGGATCGATAAGGTCTCCGTGGTTGGAGAAAAGGTTTCTTTGGAATTCGTGCGGGGCTGGGTTGTTGAAACTGCTACAAAACTACAAGTTCGATTGTGCTGTCATAATAGGAGGGTGAGGAATATTCTTGCGAGCAATGAACCCTTTGTACCTCTGTAGACTCTGTAAAACCATATTTAATCTTAGAAGTCCTACTGAGTCGGGGCTCGGGTTCTATCGTGGGGACACTAATAAACTTTCCCGAAAGGGCTTTGTTAAAATGGTTGGGGCAGGGCTTTATTTAAATCTTTCCCGACTAGCTATCCTATCACCCCACAGCCAGCAAGCAAACCACCAGGCGTGAAAGTCGGTGCCTTCGAAACTTATGGAGCAGTATCAGGATCTAGAGAGCTAGAGTACCGAAGCGAATCTCTTCTTTGATCTTTCTTAATCGTTCTTATTACGAACGATGTAAACCAGACAAGAAAGCATGGAGACTGTTCAAGTCGCAAGTATGTGTGCTGCTCTGAAACAACATGACCCTTTAGGGGTTAGGGGCTTGGGGGTTTAGGGTTATATAGGTTTAGTGGTAGGGTCTTTAAACTTTGCATGCAGAAGCTATACCAGACCCTTTATAAAGTTTACCCATATCGAAACCCCAACACACCCACATGGAACTACCTCACTCTTGGCCCGGGCAATTCCTAAGCCTTCTGTAAGCAATATGCGGCTCTAGGGTTTCTAACACATACATACATGTATATACATATATACGACTGTTTCTGCTTGTGCTTAAGGACTTAGTTACTTAGTGATTGTTTGTTGCAATGGAACTAGACAGGACAGGCAGCCAAACAGCACAGAACCGTCCTTCGTAATCCCAAAGGCCCGAACACCTGCAACACAAAACCCTGAGCAGCCCCAACCCTCCGAAAAGATGCGGTCTATCCTGGCCGAATAAAACCGCAATCCACCCATTATTGTAACTTGAAAACCCGTTTGCGTAGAGACCTGGGTCCGGGATGGGCTTCGCGAACCTGTGCGGATTGTCGTTGTTGGGGTTTCGAGCTATTAATTGGTTCTAGGCCGGGGCTTGAATCTGCGGTTGGATTGCAAAGTGTACTTGGGCTCAAGATAGGACGGGGAGTTTTAAATTAAAATGCCGACAGAGTGTACGATGATTTTGGGAGGCTTCGGTTTTTTGATCAGGGCTAAAGGTTGCGGTTATAGGTTAGCAGGGCAGAAAGATACTTGTGATTAGGCCGGGTATGCATTGCAGAGCAAATTCGCAGGCTTGAAGGAACGTTTCGGCAAAGGTTTAGGGGCATAGGGTTCGTAGGGTTTAGAAAGGACCAGAGGCCGAGAGATACATCTTGTTTACTGAAGTTTAAACCCAGCAGCATAATGTAGACGAGAAAGCCAGCAGCAGACTCCAGAACCCAATCTCGGGCAATCTGAGCAACCCCTACCTTCCCAAAGCCGGGCCTTCGCACATCCATCACTCGGAGGGCTCGCACGAACAAGGCCATACAGCAATGCTAAGAATGTGCCATGCCACCGATGCTTGTTCTGAGCTGCTGGACATAATTAGTGAATAACTATGCTATTGCTTGACTTGGCACTAGCAGCACCACTGAAGAAGTGTTGAAACAACAAGAAGCATCGGCAATTCTCTCGCGGTGCTCACAAAAGAACTTTCCAGGCAGCACCATTAAACTAACCCAACAAAGATAGCCGGATTCGCCCTTGGTCTCCTTGACGATGCTCCGAGTGTAGCCAGCAGATCTTGATTGAAGAATACGACGAACCACCACCGTAGGCCTGCGGGGGGAACGATTCGCACGAAAGGATTAGGGTTTGTCGTTCAACTCTGCCGAGGATGCTACTGCGACTTCAACAACATGCAGCTGATTGCCAGGAGACCACGGGCAAGCAAACGTCTTTTTGTCCAATGTTGAACAGGCACGGACTACTCCCGAAGCTCATGCGAAGCACACTATCTTGGCCTTCGCTCGACCAATTAGGTAGGAGGCATGAGAGGTCCACAACATGTAACATAAAGATTGCAAGGTTCTGGACTCCATGAAGTATGCATACACTATTCTTGGTGTGTAACCTCCCCCTATCCTCCCCCTAAGTTCCCAGTAGAAAAACTCGCTCAGGCCCCCTCGCTGGGAGCTGCATACAAACAGCTTTTTGAAGCCTCAAACTTCTTGAATGAATCGTTCGGATCGAAGCCAACATGAAGATCAAGGGCCTCAGATATTTGGTAATGTTGTTCAGTTCTGATCGGTTCGTGATTGTATGCAGGGTTCTTTGTCAGCAGAGATACAAGCTGCTTGATGGGCAAGAAGTTGGCCATCACGTCAACCTTCGTGGATCCACAGTAGGCAACCTTAGCGGCAATTATCACAACAACTTAGAATGCACTCCGAACCATTCCACAATGAAGGTTTGAATCAACCTCAGCCTAGACACCTGGGGACTGTCCGGGGTTGCCTCCAAGAGCCCAAAGCCAGCTCGGGACCAGTAGGCCATGATCTTGTGCTTGGCCCCGGCTCGATTGAACTCGTGGATGAAAGCTTTGATCTCGAGCTCGTCCTACGGTACTTACACATCACAGCCCTTAGAAATATGTGTGGCAATATGTGCTCTGGTTTCCACATCGCGAACGGTCCTCGGTACGTGTCCCTGGCGGCTTCTCTCTCTTCGCTTTGGCTTTCGGATTGGGGTTCTTTGCCTTTGCTTTGGCCTTGGCCTTGGCTTTTGGGCGGGGTGAGTTTTCCTCCTCCTCTCCTTCTCCGTCCGGCTCCTTTTCCCCTTTCGAGATCTTAGCAGCCGGCCTTTTGCAGACCGGTCCTTTCTTCTTCATCGCCTTGGGCCACTCACTCCAATCCTCCTCCCAATCATCCTCCCACTCCTTAGCAGACCACTCCTTGGAAGCTTTGGTTTTGGCACGTTTCAGCTTTCTTTTCGATGGCTGGGGATGCTCCTCCTCCTTCTCCTGTGGCTCCTGTGGCTCCTTCGAACCTTCCTCTGGCTCCTGCGAACCCTGTGGCTCCTTTGAACCCTGTGCCCCGTCTGCATCCTCCTGCTCCGAATCCCCTCGCTTGGCCTTGCCTTTGGCTCGTGCCTTCGCCTTCTTTCTTGCCTGCAAGCCCAGCTGATCTAGACGATCCACAACCTAAGCTGCAAGAAGTTCTGTATGCTGAGCCCAATCCCTAAAGCCACCCTGATCGTGCAAGACGAGTCGCAGGAGCCATCTCCTGCTCAACTTGCACCAGCTGGGTGTCCATGGCATCCATCGCGGATCCTGAGGGGATTGGTTTGGTGGGCTTATAAGTTTCTATGTTGGATATATGCACATATATAAAACAATTTTAAGTATATAAATACATATATATATGATATGTTTGTATGCAGGCATGTGTGTGTGTGTCCATCTGGTGTGTAGCCCTAGGTGTGTCATGTATGTCTATGATTACAGTTGTTTTCGTATTTACAAAGATGTACTATGTTGAAATAATGTAGACATATATAAGCACATAAAATGGCACATACTTGTGCAGATAGATAGATAGGTAGATAGGTAGATAGACACATAGAAAGATATATGCGTGAGTATCCTTTTGGCCTGCATGTATGCGTGTGCGGGCCCTTTGCCTGTTGTGTGGGGAGACGGGGCGGGAGAGGGGTGTAATTGCCTATATGAAAGCCTCTATACGATTGCAGATCCTTATCACTCCTATGCCTGTGCAATGGCAAACTCGTGATTTGATAGCTTATTTGTTATGCTTCTTGTTTGGTGTGTACGTGTCTATCGGTGAACAATATTGCAGCTTTTGTTGATTTGCATACCTAGATATATACATAAGTGCAACATGCACAGATGATGTGAGTGTGTGTGTGTGTATGTATATATATATATATATATATAGATAATGCATCTATGCCAGTAATTGAGCAAATTACATAACTACGTAGTGACTGTATTTTGGAAATATGTGTATATGTGTATATATATAGTATATATTTGTTTAACCATATGTGCATATAAAACCCCGGGGATGTCTTTTTCAGCCAAATGCGAGTGCATACACACATCATTTGCAAGAATACTTCATGCTGTAATTTCATAAAATGTATCTGAATGGCCTTTGGGCCTTTGGGATAATATCGGCAATATGTTTATGTGTCTGTATGCAGGCATGCACCTCATGTGTTTATGCATACATATATATATATATATATATATGTATGGGTGCTTGCAACATATGCATACTGTGTAATGTATACGTACATGTGCATGTGTATGTTTACATGTAGATGCGTATGTAAAGGTGGGTTCGTGTAATTATGTGGTGGGATTGACTCTATGGGCTATAAAATTATTGGCGTATTTATCTTTTCAATTCATCACTATTTACAGTGTATGTAACCGCCCAACACTACAACCGTAAGAATGTCCGAATCGAAGAAAAGAATTGAACCCCGAATAGTCTGATCAAGAAACCCGCAGCAGCCGGAGCCGACACCTGTGCCGCCTCTTCAGCTGCCTGTTTTTTCTCGGCAATCCTCGGCTAGGAGAATCGAAACTATGCGAACACACCCTTCGACAAACGACTCCCAAAGCTTGCACAGATATGACTCGACCCCCCAAATAGAGATGAGCCACCGTGCTCGGATGCTGGCAATCTGCTGCTCCAACATACGACGTTTCATATCTCGGGCTGCTTCAATACCACCCGTCACAACACAGTCATCATCGTCATCCACAGGAACCGCTGCGGCACGGGGAGCTGGCTTCGTTTTCGCAGCCGTGGCCACCAAAACTTTTTCCACAACTTCCCCACCCTCTTCCTTTCTTTCTTCCTCATCATCATCATCACCATGATCCCCGCCCTCGTGCCCGTCGGCGGCAGGCACATCCAGCTCTGGATAAGCTGCCTCGCAGAAAAGCAAAGACAATCCCGGACACAACAATGATGTGGCAACAAGCATCATGAGCCCCTACAATAAATTCAATTCCTGCCTTCGCTCCGAAGGCGGCCACGATATGGCGATACGTGATATCCTTGGGTGGTTGGAAGCTTTGGCAACCACCTACCAAAATGACAGATGGCCTAATTCATGCATGAAGTCTTAACTGCTACTGAGATTCCCGGGATGCTCGGTCACTGACAAACTGCTTCTTGCACATTGACAGCAGGCTTTTAATGTGCTTCGCATCCGAATGACAAGTAGCCATGACTGCATCTGGCAAGCGAAAGCTTTCAGGCAACTTGGGAGGTCTCCCTGCTGCGGCAGCCCGGCGCTTTTCCTTGGCCTCGTAGTACTTATGCCACAAAGCAGAAAGCTCCGAAACCAAAACCTCAATACTCGGGATTTTCAAGCTCCGTGCAGCTAGCATCTGCACCATGATAGGTTTCAGAAACATATCGTTGGCGACAGCCGTAGCTTGGATGCAAACCGGGCTTTTTTCGCCTTCCGGAGGCAGAACCAACCCTTTTGCTCCTTCCTCCATGAGTCTCTCTTTCACCTCAGGATTCTGATGCCATGCTGCAGCCAAGCCCGCCAGTTCCACCTCCTGAACCTCGCGATCCATGGCCCACCACGTGTGACTGTCTCGGGCCCACAAATGATCTCAAATGCAGCAGATCACAGACCCATTGTGACAACAGTGCTTTTCATCAGATCGTGTTGCACTCGCACATGCTGCACAAAGTAATGTGAAGCGAAACGAGAAATCAACAGTTTGCGGGGCTGGGCACACCTGTACCTCGGAGCCATCCATGACGAATGAGAGGGCAGCAGCCCATGGCAAATGTTGCTGCTGATTGCAGAAGCTGCTTGTTTGCTTCTCGATGCGAATCCAAACTGCTGCGATGCCAGCTGTCTTTCTATCAACCGAAGTTCCAGAAACCTAACTAGTGTGATATGACCCCTCTATGGACCGAGTAACCCAAACCCCTAAGTGCCTTGTAATGCCTTGATCCGGATCGTCGGCGAGTCGTCGCAGGGCTGTTTGTGGCCTGAAGTAGAGGCGATCTTGGATGGGATAATGGGGGTTCGGACACGGTTCGGGCGGTATATCTTATGGGTTTAAGGGAAGATGCCCTGAGGAAGTTGTTGGCTGTTCACGAGGGCTATTCCTAAAATCCGACCGCTTTCAACCCATCAAAAAAAACAATTTATAAACCCCTTTACGGCCGCTTTACGGGGAAATCCAGATTTCAGGAAGAGGCTGGATTTAAGTGGCCGCTAGGATCTCCAGGTAAACCCTAGCACCCTGAACCCTAAACCTTCGGCCCCGAAACCCTAAACCCTAGCACCCAAACCCTAAACCCTCGGCCCCGAAACCCTAAATCCTAAACCCTCGGCCCCGAAACCCTAAACCCAAGGCCCCGAAACCCTCAACCCTAGGCCCTTAAAGCCTAGACCCTAGCACCCAATCCCTAAACCCTCGGCCCCGAAACCCTAAACCCAAGGCCCCAAACCATCAACCCTAGGGCCCTAAACCCTCAACCCTCGGGCCTTAAAAGATTTCGGGCTTCCTGCTTCCATTCTACTGTTAAACCAACAACCTACGCTGTCGCATCTTGGCGCTTGCGCCTTCTAAAATTTAGGGTTCATGTCCGGAGTTTTGGGCGGTTTTGTGCGGTTTTGTGCGGTTTTGGGCGGGTTTCGCCTTTTGCTTTTGCTGGGTAGTTGCTTTGGTGGGTCCTTTGGAGGCCTTTTGCTTTTGCCGGGTAGTTGCTTTGGTGGAGGGTTCATGTCCGGAGTTTTGGGCGGTTTTGTGCGGTTTTGTGCGGTTTTGGGCGGGTTTTGTGCGGGTTTTGCCTTTTGCTTTTGCTTGCTATAGAAATTGTTTAGGGTTCAGGAAATTGTTTAGGGTTCAGGTCCGGAGTTTTGTGCGGTTTTGGGCGGGTTTTGTGCGGGTTTTGCCTTTTGCTTTTGCTTGCTATAGAAATTGTTTAGGGTTCAGGAAATTGTTTAGGGTTCAGGTTTTGGGCGGGTTTTGTGTTTTGCTTTGCCTAAACAATTTCTATTTATCCTGGGCTTGAGGGTTTAGGGTTTATAGAAATTGTTTAGGGTTCATGTCCGGAGTTTTGGGCGGTTTTGTGCGGTTTTGTGCGGTTTTGGGCGGGTTTCGCCTTTTGCTTTTGCTGGGTAGTTGCTTTGGTGGGTCCTTTGGAGGCCTTTTGCTTTTGCCGGGTAGTTGCTTTGGTGGAGGGTTCATGTCCGGAGTTTTGGGCGGTTTTGTGCGGTTTTGTGCGGTTTTGGGCGGGTTTTGTGCGGGTTTTGCCTTTTGCTTTTGCTTGCTATAGAAATTGTTTAGGGTTCAGGAAATTGTTTAGGGTTCAGGTCCGGAGTTTTGTGCGGTTTTGGGCGGGTTTTGTGCGGGTTTTGCCTTTTGCTTTTGCTTGCTATAGAAATTGTTTAGGGTTCAGGAAATTGTTTAGGGTTCAGGTTTTGGGCGGGTTTTGTGTTTTGCTTTGCCTAAACAATTTCTATTTATCCTGGGCTTGAGGGTTTAGGGTTTAAGGTTTAGGGTTTAGGGTTCGACAGCGTAGCGGTCGCCCCGGGCAACTTGAGGGTGCACTTCTTTCATAGGGGGCTGCTTCTTGGCCCGTAAAACCCATCGCCTAGGGTTTTCCTATGGCCCAAACCCGCGGCCCAACCAAACCCGTGGCCGCAGTCCCTGCCCGAAACTCTCCCGCACCCCTCCGCGCGCCCCACGCTGCACCCGCCGCGCGTGCCCCCCCCGCGCGCACGCGCCCGCGCCCGCCGCGCCCGCCCCCGCGCCCGCGCCCCCCCGCACCCCGCACCTCGCCCCGCACCCGCACCCGCATCCTGCGCCCCGCCCCCCGCGCCGGCGCGCACCCCGCGCGCGCCTCCGCGCCGGTTGCCGTGGCCCCCGCGCCCCCGCGCCCCCGCCCGCACCGCCCCCGGCCTGCCCACGCCCCCCCGGCCCCGCGCCCGGCCCGCGCCCGCCGCCCGCGCCCCCCGCTCCCCGCGCCCCCTCCGCGCCCACACCCCGCGCCCCGCCCGCCCCGCGCCGCTGCGCCGCGCCCGCGCCCGCGCACGCGCACCGCACCGCCCCCGGCCTGCCACGCCCCCCCGGCCCGCGCCCGCGCCCACGCCCATGCTCGCCCAGACCGCGGTCCGCAGCAGGCGCGCCGGCGACGCGCGCCCGGCCGCACGCGCGTCCGCGCCCGCGCCGCCCGCACCACGCCCCGCGCGCGCCCCCCGAGCGCGCCCCGCGCCGCGCCCCGCGCCCGCGCCCCCCCCCCCGCACCCGCGCCCGGAAGGATTTCGGGCAGAATTTCGGGTATTCGTGGAGGGGATTTCTGGCTTTCGTAGGAGAATTTCGTGCTTTTTGCTTCCATTCTACTGTTAAACCAACAACCTACGCTGTCGCATCTTGGCGCTTGCGCCTTCTAAAATTTAGGGTTTAGGGTTCGACAGCGTAGCGGTCGCCCTGGCCAACTTGAGGGTGCACTTCTTTCATAGGGGGCTGCTTCTTGGCCCGTAAAACCCATCGCCTAGGGTTTTCCTATGGCCCAAACCCGCGGCCCAACCAAACCCGTGGCCGCAGTCCCTGCCCGAAACTCTCCCGCACCCCTCCGCGCGCCCCACGCTGCACCCGCCGCGCGTGCACCCCTTGCGCCTGCCCGACCCGCGCCCCCACCGTGCCCGCGCCCCGCGCCCGCGCCCGCGCCCCGTTCCCGCGCCCGCGCTCGCGTCCGCGCCCGCACGCTCGCCCGGGCTGGAACTCATTTTAAAAATCCATGTCCGCAGCCTGCCGCGCTGCCCGCCCACCCAGCCCCTGCGCCCGGCCGCCCGCACCACGCCCCTGCGCCCTGCCCCCCCACACCCCCCCCCGCTCCAGCGCGCACCCCCCCCGCGCCCCGCGCCCCGCGCCCCCACGGCCCCCGCCCACCCGCCCTAAACCCTAAACCCTAGCACCCTAAACCCTAAACCGTCGACTAAGGCGCCGAACCTCAACCCAAGGCCCCAAACCCTCAACCCTGGGGCCGGAAACCCTAAACCCAAGGCCCCAAACCCTCAACCCTAGGGCCTTAAACCCTAAACCCTAGGGCCCTAAACCCTAAACCCTAGCACCCAAACCCTAAACCCTCGGCCCCGAAACCTTAAACCCAAGGCCCCGAAACCCTAAACCCAAGGCCCCAAACCTTCAACCCTAGGGCCCTAAACCCTAAACCCTAGCACCCTGAACCCTAAACCTTCGGCCCCGAAACCCTAAACCCTAGCACCCAAACCCTAAACCCTCGGCCCCGAAACCCTAAATCCTAAACCCTCGGCCCCGAAACCCTAAACCCAAGGCCCCGAAACCCTCAACCCTAGGGCCTTAAAGCCTAGACCCTAGCACCCAATCCCTAAACCCTCGGCCCCGAAACCCTAAACCCAAGGCCCCAAACCATCAACCCTAGGGCCCTAAACCCTCAACCCTCGGGCCTTAAAAGATTTCGGGCTTCCTGCTTCCATTCTACTGTTAAACCAACAACCTACGCTGTCGCATCTTGGCGCTTGCGCCTTCTAAAATTTAGGGTTTAGGGTTTATAGAAATTGTTCGCCAGCGCAGTTTTTGGACTGCGAGCGCGCCCCGGCCAATTCCGCTTTCAAGCTCTGTCTAGCTTTTTTTCCTTAGGGGGGTAGCCCTAATCCCTAAAGTTTGCCGGAAAAAATTTTTTGCTTTTTTCCATCCAGCCTCGCCCCGGCACCCCTAATCCCTAAAGTTTGGCGGAAAAAGTTTTTTGGTCCGCCCGGCCCCAGCCCCGGCCGCTTAAAGTTTGGTGGATGATTTGTCCACCCGGCCCAGGCCCCGGCACCCTCAATCCCTAAAGTTTGGCGGAAAAATCTTTTTTTGTCCACCCGGCCCCGGCCCCAGCGCCCCTACTCCCTGAAGTTTGGAGGAAAATGTTTTTGTTTGTCCACCCGGCCCCGGCCCCGGCCAAAAGATTGGTGGATTTGTGTTTGCATTTTTTGTTAACCTGGCCCCCGCCCCGGCGCCCCTAATCCCTAACGTTTGGCGCAACAAAGCTGTTTTTGTCCACCCCCCGGCCCCGGCGCCCCTAATCCCTAAAGTTTTGCGGAAAAAATTGTTTTTTTGGTCCACCCGGCCCCGGCCCCGGCCTAAAGATTGGTGGATTTTTTTCGTACACACGGCCTCGCCCCTTTTCCCGATTTTTTGGCTGATTTTTTTTTGTCCACCCGGCCGGCCCCGGCGCCCCTAATCCCTAAAGTTTGGCGGAAAAAGCTGTTTTTTGTCCACCCGGCCCGGCGCCCGTAATCCCTAAAGTTTGGCGGAAAAAGTTTTTTTGTCCGCCCGGCCCCAGCCCCGGCCGCTTAAAGTTTGGTGGATGATTTGTCCACCCGGCCCAGGCCCCGGCACCCTCAATCCCTAAAGTTTGGCGGAAAAATCTTTTTTTGTCAAACCGGCCTTAACCCCGGCGCCCCCTTCTGACCCTCCCTGCACCTTTTCACGTGGCCCCCTTCCCACGAAACCCTTTCCCATGAAGCGCCCTGCCCCTGCATCCCTGGCTTTTTGGGCCCTTTGGCTGGTGCCCCTGAGCCCCCGAACTACGTCCAAGCCCCCAAACTGGGTTTTTTTTCTTTTTTCACAAATTTGGTTTTTCTTTTTGCAGGCCCCCTCCAAGCCCCCAAATTGTGTTGGCGTTCTCCAGCGATGTTGTGGCCATCGCAAGCTTGTAACGGCGAGGAGTTGTCTTTGCGCTTTTCATACACATGGAGCAACCTTTTTTCCAGTTGGCTGGAGAAGCGTTCAGCTTTTTCGGCCAAGAACTCTCACCTGAAGTGCGGCGTTCGACTCCCCAACAAGCAAAACAAACTCCACTTGCAGTGCCGGGTACCGCCGCGATTAGCGAAGCAGTTCTCACCTGAAATGTGGTGTTGGATGCCGCAATAGGCAAAGCATTTCGAGAAGTTTCCGAAGCTTCAACCTTTCACACGGCGCTGCAGAAAATGGTTCCACGCCAACTTGGAGCCGGACGTTGCAGCACGCACATCATGCGAAATTGCTCCGACGCTCCACTACAACCTACATGCCGGTAAAAAGGGAATGTGTTTGAGGTTGGGCTGGGGCAGAGAGCCAGCACCTAGACACTGATTCTGCAATTGGCATACAGTCCATGCCATTGGCGCTAGCTATGAATGACTGAGCTGCTGGCTTCTAAGCCGAAAGGCAACTTGATCGAGGACCTTGCTCACGCCACCTCTGGAGCCATGGTCTAGCAAGTCGCAGGCTTTGTTCGCATGGAATTGGACTGAGAATTCACGTTTTCCGCGGCGGTGCTCATTCTATATGTCGTGTGAAAACTGCAAGATCATCTCCCCGGTAGCCCCTCTGATCCTTGTCTCGTCAGCGACCCTTTCGGCAGTGTCTGCTGCTAGCTGCTGGGATGGACGTGGTGAAGTATCGTGTTAACATACCACCCATGAGTAAGAATGCCATATTCAAGCAATATCATCCTATTACTTGCGAGGGAGCGAGCTGGAAGAGACAAGACATCAGTTGCGGGCTCGCTTCTGTCTCCCGGCTCTGCATTCCGGACAGAATTTCGGCCGCGTCAGTCCAGGTGCATGAACCTCTTGATACAGCTTCTGGCATTTTGGGTTCTGGCACTTGTGCCATCCAGTGGACGCCCTGGTGCCACGGACTGCGCAATTGGAGCAATGGCTACTGCTATCATTGCCCGCTGCACGAAGGCCAAAGGGTTGGTCGCAGCCCCTGCACAGGAACCAACCTCCACGCAGGCGCTTCGCTTTGGGACGCACCTCCTCTTGGCAGTCCTTGCATACCGCACAGCCGCGTGGCAGGGTGCACATGCTGGACTCGAAAGCATTGGCAAGCTTGGTCGTTCCGCACGTATAGCATGTTAAAGTGCGTTGATTGCGAGCACAATTCGTACACATCTTCTTGGCATCCGGTGCTTCTTGGCGCAGCTGCGCTACTGGGAATTGCTTGGGTCATTTCAATTTACTTAAACCGTTCAGTTGCACTTAGAAAAAACTTGTCAATTTACTTAAACTGCCCTATGGTCGACCGTTGCTTGCCTTAAATCCTGCGTACCTGCTGAACATCAAACCAGAAGCTGCGCTGGCGCACCTTCGGCGCAAGCCGTCTAAAATTTAGGGTTCAGGTCCGGAATTTTGTGCGGTTTTGGGCGGGTTTTGGGCGGGTTTTGCCTTTTGCTTTTGCTGGCTAATTGCTTTGGTGAGTCTTTTGGGGGCCTTTTGCTTTTGCTGGGTAGTTGCTTTGGTGGGGAACCCCAAATTTGCTCAAAATCACGAAAATTGGCCGTTTAAGCTGGCAAATTGGTTCAAAATCACGATAATTGGCCATTTAGCGATTTCCCAAAAACCGCAAAATATGCCAGAAAACCCTTATTTTGGCCTTTGGGAAAGCCCAAATTGGCTCAAAATCACGAAGATTTGCCATTTGGCCATTTGCCAAATCCGTAAAATAGGCGCAAGAGCCCACTTGGCGATTTCCCAAAATCTGCAAAATGTGCCAAAAAGCTTTTATTTTTGTCATTTCGGCAGCCCTCGAAAAACCAAATTGGATCAAAATCACGAAAAATTTGCCATTCGGCGATTTCCCACATCCGCAAGATAGGCTAAAAAGCCCTTATTGTGGCCATTTTGGCAGCCCTTGCGAAAGCCCAAATTGACCCAAAATTACGAAAATTGTGCCATTGGGTTTCGCCTTTTGCTTTTGCTGGGCGGTTTTGGGAGGGTTTGCGGCGGGTTTTGACCGGGTTTCGCATTTGGCTGTTGACTACGTTAACGTCATCAAGGGCTGGGCTCAGCTGGCTGTGGTTGCTAAACAATTTCTATTTATCCTGGGCTTGAGGGTTTAGGGTTTAGGGTTTAGGGTTTTCGCTGCGAGTGCGCTGTCGACCCCTCCATGAAGTGGTTGGGGTCGGCGCATGAGCTGCAATGCCCGCCCTCCCACCCTAATTTCAAACCTTGAACGGGTTTAGGGTTGTCTACCCCCCCAACCCCCCCTAGCAAGGGGGGCTTATATGGTTTGGAAGCAACAACAACAAACAACTTTTCCACAACGCCAAAGTGACAATCTCCAGGCGCAAAGTGACAATCTCCAGGCCCCAAAGTGACAATCTCCAGGCCCCAAAGTGACAATCTCCAGGCCCCAAAGTGACCCAAAGGGCCTGGCTTCGGTGGGCTTGTGGCCTCTGGGGCCTTTGCAGGGTTTACGGGGGAGGACCTTCTGCAGGCTTTGTGGGGGCTGCGCGGCCTTCTGGAAATCTTCTGGACACCTTTTTGCCCACCTTCAAAACTGCTTAAAACCTATTGAAACAGCTACAAAAACCAGATAAAACTTTTAAAAACCATTCTGAGCTTTAAGAACCTCGCAAAACCTGCAAAAACTTCAACCAGACCAGGCCAACTTTTCCACAACACCAAAGTGAAAAACTCCAGGCGCAAAGTGACAATCTCCAGGCCCCCAAGCGACAATCTCCAGGCCCCAGAGTGACAATCTCCAGGCCCCAAAGTGACAATCTCCAGGCCCAAAGTGACCCAAAGGGCCTTCTGGGTGGCTTCGGTGGGCTTGTGGCCTCTGGGGCCTCTGCAGGGTTTACGGGGGAGGACCTTCTGCAGGCTTTGTGGGGGCCTGCGCTAGGCTCTGGGTCCTTAATTTTAATTACCGGTTAATTTTAAGCTCCGGGCCTTTAAGTTTAGGCTCCGGGTCCTTAATTTTAGGTCCGGTCCTTATTTTAAGCTCCGGTGCCTTAATTTTAGCCTGGCCCTTAATTACGGGCCCTTAATTTTAGGCTCCGGGTCCTTGATTTTAGGTCTGGCCTTAATTTTAAGCTCCGGGTTCTTAATTTTCGGCTCCGGGTCCTTAATTTTAAGGTTCTTTAAAGGCAGCAAGGAGGAATCCAGGGGTCCCCGCCCATTTGCACCAAGGTTTACCGGGGCCCAGAAATCTGGAAAATTCCTGCTGATTTTGCCTTGTTAAATTCTTTACATAAAATGTGCATTTTAATGAGGGCCAAGTGCCCAAGTCGAGGTCCCCCTCTTTCTTTTCGTGTGGCTCCACTAAACTCTGCCCTGGGGCTCCTCGGTCCAGGGCTCGGAACCGTCCCTGAGCTTAGGATCGAAAAATGGACCCTCGAGTGCTCGTGTGTGCCCAAAGGGGTCGGGGCCACATTCTGCAGCAAAACAGGGCCGTTCTTTATGTGTGCCGCCACTAAACCATCCGGTGTCCATGTGGGCCCAAAGCGGTCAAGGCCACATTCTGCAGCAAAACAGGGCCGTTCTTTTCGTGTGGCTCCACTAAACTCTTCCCTGCCCTCCAAAAATCTGGAAAATCGCTGCTGATTTTGCCTTGTTAAATTCTTTATATAAAATGTGCATTTTAATTAGGGCCAGGTGCCCAAGTCGAGGTCCCCCTCTTTCTTTTCGTGTGGCTCCACTAAACTCTGCCCTGGGGCTCCTCGGTCCAGGGCTCGGAACCGTCCCTGAGCTTAGGATCGAAAAATGGACCCTCGAGTGCTCGTGTGTGCCCAAAGGGGTCGGGGCCACATTCTGCAGCAAAACAGGGCCGTTCTTTATGTGTGCCGCCACTAAACCATCCGGTGTCCATGTGGGCCCAAAGCGGTCAAGGCCACATTCTGCAGCAAAACAGGGCCGTTCTGTTCGTGTGGCTCCACTAAACTCTTCCCTGCCTTCCAAAAATCTGGAAAATCGCTGCTGATTTTGCCTTGTTAAATTCTTTATATAAAATGTGCATTTTAATTAGGGCCAGGTGCCCAAGTCGAGGTCTCCCTCTTTCTTTTCGTGTGGCTCCACTAAACTGTGCCCTGAGGCTCCTCGGTCCAGGGCTCGGAACCGTCCCTGGGTCTTTAATTTAAGGCTCTTTAAAGGCAGCAAGGAGGAATCCAAGGGTGCCCGGCCATTTGCACTAAGGTTTACCGGGGCCCAGAAAGGAGGAATCCAGGGGTCCCCGGCCGGTTTGCACCAAGGTTTAGGGTTATTACTTTATAGGCTGACAGTAGCGGCCTATTCACTGGAGCCGCGTGGACCTGAGGTCCAGGACCTACGGCTTGCCTTTCGGCCATCGCCTACGGTCCGGCAGGCGCCTTCCGGTCCGCCTGCTGCGGCCGACCCCATTCGCTGCGGTGGGGGGTCGGCCTTCAGTTTAGGGTTTAGGGTTCGACAGCGTAGCAGTCGCCCTAGTCAACTTGAGGGTGCACTTCTTTCATAGGGGGGTGTGTCCTAAACCCAGAAACGAAATTTCGAAACGTAAACGTAGCCATCGCGATGGGTGGGTGGCCGGGGTGGGTGTTGGGTTGCGGGTTAGGGTTTAGGGTTAAGGGTTTAGGGTTTAGGGTTTAGGGTTTAGGGTTGAGGGTTCGACAGCGTAGCAGTCGCCCTAGTCAACTTGAGGGTGCACTTCTTTCATAGGGGGGTGTGTCCTAAACCCAGAAACGAAATTTCGAAACGTAAACGTAGCCATCGCGATGGGTGGGTGGCCGGGGTGGGTGGTGGGTGGAACCATAAACCCATGGCCCAAACCCATGCTCCTTGGAGTGGCTTACGGAATTTTCATGAAATTCTTTAGGAATCGTAAATATTCACCACCGTGATCCTGGGGGGCGCTGCCCCCCAGACCCCCCGCCAGGACTCCTCGGCCCCGGAACCCTAAACCCAAGGCCCTGAAACCCTACACCCCAGGCCCCAAACCCTCAACCCTAGGGCCCTAAACCTTAAACCCTAGCACCCAAACCCTAAACCCTCGGCCCCGAAACCTTAAACCCAAGGCCCCGAAACCTTAAACCCAAGGCCCCAAACCCTAGGGCCCTAAACCCTAAACCCTAGCACCCTAAATCCTAAACCCTCGGCCCCGAAACCCTAAACCCAAGGCCCCAAACCCTCAACCCTAGGGCCTTAAACCCTCAACCCTGGGGCCCTAAACCTTAAACCCTAGCACCCAAACCCTCAACCCTCGGCCCCGAAACCCTAAACCCAAGGCCCCGAAACTCTAAACCCTCGGCCCCGAAACCCTACACCCCAGGCCCCAAACCCTCAACCCTAGGGCCCTAAACCCTAAACCCTAGCACCCAAACCCAAAACCCTCGGCCCCGAAACCCTAAACCCAAAGCCCCCAAACCTTAAACCCAAGGCCCCAAACCTTCAACCCTAGGGCCCGAAACCCTAAACCCTAGCACCCTAAATCCTAAACCCTCGGCCCCGAAACCCTAAACCCAAGGCCCAAAACCCCTAGGGTCTTAAACCCTAAACCCTAGGGCCCTAAACCCTAAACCCTAGCACCCAAACCCTAAACCCTCGGCCCCGAAACCCTAAACCCAAGGCCCCAAACCCTCACCCCTAGGGCCCTAAACCCTAAACCCTCGGCCCCGGAACCCTAAACCCAAGGCCCCGAAACCCTACACCCAGGCCCCAAACCCTCAACCCTAGGGCCCTAAACCCTAAACCCTAGCACCCAAACCCTAAACCCTCGGCCCCGAAACCCTAAACCCAAGGCCCCGAAACCTTAAACCCAAGGCCCCAAACCCTAGGGCCCTAAACCCTAAACCCTAGCACCCTAAATCCTAAACCCTCGGCCCCGAAACCCTAAACCCAAGGCCCCAAACCCTCAACCCTAGGGCCTTAAAACCCCAAACCAACCCTAAACCCTCGGCCCCGAAACCCCCAAGGCCCCAAACCCTAAACCCTCGGCCCCGAAACCCTAAACCCAAGGCCCCGAACCCTAAACCCTAGGGCCCTAAACCCTAAACCCTAGCACCCAAACCTAAACCCTCGGCCCCGAAACCCTAAACCCAAGGCCCCCAAACCTTAAACCCAAGGCCCCAAACCTCAACCCTAGGGCCTTAAACCCTAAACCCTAGGGCAAACCCTAAACCCTAGCACCCAAACCCTAAACCCTCGGCCCCGAAACCCTAAACCCAAGGCCCAAAACCTCAACCCTAGGGCCTAAACCCTAACCCCAGGGCCCTAAACCCTAAACCCTAGCACCCAACCCTAAACCTCGGCCCCGAAACCCTCAACCCTAAACCCTCGGCCCCGGAACCCTAACCCAAGGCCCCCCCCTACACCCCAGGCCCCAAACCCTCAACCCCGGGGCCCTAAACCCTAACCCTAGCACCCAAACCCTAAACCTCGCCCCGAAACCCTAAACCCAAGGCCCCGAACCTAAACCCAAGGCCCCAAAACTTCAACCCTAGGGCCCTAAACCCTAAACCCTAGCACCCTAAATCCTGAACCCTCGGCCCCGAAACCCTAAACCCAAGGCCCCAAACCCTCAACCCTAGGGCCTTAAACCCTCAACCCTGGGGCCCTAAACCTTAAACCCTAGCACCCAAACCCTAAACCCTCGGCCCCGAAACCCTAAACCCAAGGCCCCGAAACCCTAAACCCTCGGCCCCGAAACCCTACACCCCAGGCCCCAAACCCTCAACCCTAGCACCCAAACCCAAAACCCTCGGCCCCGAAACCCTAAACCCAAGGCCCCCAAACCTTAAACCCAAGGCCCCAAACCTTCAACCCTAGGGCCCGAAACCCTAAACCCTAGCACCCTAAATCCTAAACCCTCGGCCCCGAAACCCTAAACCCAAGGCCCAAAACCCTCAACCCTAGGGCCTTAAACCCTAAACCCCAGGGCCCTAAACCCTAAACCCTAGCACCCAAACCCTAAACCCTCGGCCCCGAAACCCTAAACCCTAAACCCTCGGCCCCGGAACCCTGAACCCAAGGCCCCGAAACCCTACACCCCAGGCCCCAAACCCTCAACCCCAGGGCCCTAAACCCTAAACCCTAGCACCCAAACCCTAAACCCTCGGCCCCGAAACCCTAAACCCAAGGCCCCGAAACCTTAAACCCAAGGCCCCAAACTTTCAACCCTAGGGCCCTAAACCCTAAACCCTAGCACCCTAAATCCTAAACCCTCGGCCCCGAAACCCTAAACCCAAGGCCCCAAACCCTCAACCCTAGGGCCTTAAACCCTAAACCCTAGGGCCCTAAACCCTAAACCCTAGCACCCAAACCCTAAACCCTCGGCCCCGAAACCCTAAACCCAAGGCCCCGAAACCCTAAACCCTCGGCCCCGAAACCCTACACCCCAGGCCCCAAACCCTCAACCCTAGCACCCAAACCCAAAACCCTAAACCCCTCAACCCTAGGGCCCGAAACCCTAAACCCTAGCACCCTAAATCCTAAACCCTCGGCCCCGAAACCCTAAACCCAAGGCCCAAAACCCTCCCCTAGGGTCTTAAACACTATTTTAGACGGCTTGCGCCGAAGGTGCGCCAGCGCAGCTTCTGGTTTGATGTTCAGCAGGTACGCAGGATTTAAGGCAAGCAACGGTCGACCATAGGGCAGTTTAAGTAAATTGACAAGTTTTTTCTAAGTGCAACTGAACGGTTTAAGTAAATTGAAATGACCCAAGCAATTCCCAGTAGCGCAGCTGCGCCAAGAAGCACCGGATGCCAAGAAGATGTGTACGAATTGTGCTCGCAATCAACGCACTTTAACATGCTATACGTGCGGAACGACCAAGCTTGCCAATGCTTTCGAGTCCAGCATGTGCACCCTGCCACGCGGCTGTGCGGTATGCAAGGACTGCCAAGAGGAGGTGCGTCCCAAAGCGAAGCGCCTGCGTGGAGGTTGGTTCCTGTGCAGGGGCTGCGACCAACCCTTTGGCCTTCGTGCAGCGGGCAATGATAGCAGTAGCCATTGCTCCAATTGCGCAGTCCGTGGCACCAGGGCGTCCACTGGATGGCACAAGTGCCAGAACCCAAAATGCCAGAAGCTGTATCAAGAGGTTCATGCACCTGGACTGACGCGGCCGAAATTCTGTCCGGAATGCAGAGCCGGGAGACAGAAGCGAGCCCGCAACTGATGTCTTGTCTCTTCCAGCTCGCTCCCTCGCAAGTAATAGGATGATATTGCTTGAATATGGCATTCTTACTCATGGGTGGTATGTTAACACGATACTTCACCACATCCATCCCAGCAGCTAGCAGCAGACACTGCCAAAAGGGTCGCTGACGAGACAAGGATCAGAGGGGCTACCGGGGAGATGATCCTGCAGTTTCACACGACGTATAGAATGAGCACCGCCGCGGAAAACGTTAATTCTCAGTCCAATTCCATGCGAACAAAGCCTGCGACTTGCTAGACCATGGCTCCAGAGGTGGCGTGAGCAAGGTCCTCGATCAAGTTGCCTTTCGGCTTAGAAGCCAGCAGCTCAGTCATTCATAGCTAGCGCCAATGGCATGGACTGTATGCCAATTGCAGAATCAGTGTCTAGGTGCTGGCTCTCTGCCCCAGCCCAACCTCAAACACATTCCCTTTTTACCGGCATGTAGGTTGTAGTGGAGCGTCGGAGCAATTTCGCATGATGTGCGTGCTGCAACGTCCGGCTCCAAGTTGGCGTGGAACCATTTTCTGCAGCGCCGTGTGAAAGGTTGAAGCTTCGGAAACTTCTCGAAATGCTTTGCCTATTGCGGCATCCAACACCACATTTCAGGTGAGAACTGCTTCGCTAATCGCGGCGGTACCCGGCACTGCAAGTGGAGTTTGTTTTGCTTGTTGGGGAGTCGAACGCCGCACTTCAGGTGAGAGTTCTTGGCCGAAAAAGCTGAACGCTTCTCCAGCCAACTGGAAAAAAGGTTGCTCCATGTGTATGAAAAGCGCAAAGACAACTCCTCGCCGTTACAAGCTTGCGATGGCCACAACATCGCTGGAGAACGCCAACACAATTTGGGGGCTTGGAGGGGGCCTGCAAAAAGAAAAACCAAATTTGTGAAAAAAGCAAAAAAACCCAGTTTGGGGGCTTGGACGTAGTTCGGGGGCTCAGGGGCACCAGCCAAAGGGCCCAAAAAGCCAGGGATGCAGGGGCAGGGCGCTTCATGGGAAAGGGTTTCGTGGGAAGGGGGCCACGTGAAAAGGTGCAGGGAGGGTCAGAAGGGGGCGCCGGGGTTAAGGCCGGTTTGACAAAAAAAGATTTTTCCGCCAAACTTTAGGGATTGAGGGTGCCGGGGCCTGGGCCGGGTGGACAAATCATCCACCAAACTTTAAGCGGCCGGGGCTGGGGCCGGGCGGAAAAAAAAACTTTTTCCGCCAAACTTTAGGGATTACGGGCGCCGGGCCGGGTGGACAAAAAACAGCTTTTTCCGCCAAACTTTAGGGATTAGGGGCGCCGGGGCCGGCCGGGTGGACAAAAAAAAATCAGCCAAAAAATCGGGAAAAGGGGCGAGGCCGTGTGTACGAAAAAAATCCACCAATCTTTAGGCCGGGGCCGGGGCCGGGTGGACCAAAAAAACAATTTTTTCCGCAAAACTTTAGGGATTAGGGGCGCCGGGGCCGGGGGGTGGACAAAAACAGCTTTGTTGCGCCAAACGTTAGGGATTAGGGGCGCCGGGGCCGGGGCCAGGTTAACAAAAAATGCAAACACAAATCCACCAATCTTTTGGCCGGGGCCGGGGCCGGGTGGACAAACAAAAACATTTTCCGCCAAACTTCAGGGAGTAGGGGCGCTGGGGCCGGGGCCGGGTGGACAAAAAAAGATTTTTCCGCCAAACTTTAGGGATTGAGGGTGCCGGGGCCTGGGCCGGGTGGACAAATCATCCACCAAACTTTAAGCGGCCGGGGCTGGGGCCGGGCGGACCAAAAAACTTTTTCCGCCAAACTTTAGGGATTAGGGGTGCCGGGGCGAGGCTGGATGGAAAAAAGCAAAAAATTTTTTCCGGCAAACTTTAGGGATTAGGGCTACCCCCCTAAGGAAAAAAAGCTAGACAGAGCTTGAAAGCGGAATTGGCCGGGGCGCCCTCGCAGTCCAAAAACTGCGCTGGCGAACCCTAAACCCTAGGGCCCTAAACCCTAAACCCTAGCACCCAAACCCTAAAACCCTCGGCCCCGAAACCCTAAACCCAAGGCCCCAAACCCTCACCCCTAGGGCCCTAAACCCTAAACCCTCGGCCCCGGAACCCTAAACCCAAGGCCCTGAAACCCTACACCCAGGCCCCAAACCCTCAACCCTAGGGCCCTAAACCCTAAACCCTAGCACCCAAACCCTAAACCCTCGGCCCCGAAACCTTAAACCCAAGGCCCCGAAACCTTAAACCCAAGGCCCCAAACCCTAGGGCCCTAAACCCTAAACCCTAGCACCCTAAATCCTAAACCCTCGGCCCCGAAACCCTAAACCCAAGGCCCCAAACCCTCAACCCTAGGGCCTTAAACCCTCAACCCTGGGGCCCTAAACCTTAAACCCTAGCACCCAAACCCTCAACCCTCGGCCCCGAAACCCTAAACCCAAGGCCCCGAAACTCTAAACCCTCGGCCCCGAAACCCTACACCCCAGGCCCCAAACCTTCAACCCTAGGGCCCTAAACCCTAAACCCTAGCACCCAAACCCAAAACCCTCGGCCCCGAAACCCTAAACCCAAAGCCCCCAAACCTTAAACCCAAGGCCCCAAACCTTCAACCCTAGGGCCCGAAACCCTAAACCCTAGCACCCTAAATCCTAAACCCTCGGCCCCGAAACCCTAAACCCAAGGCCCAAAACCTTTAGGGTCTTAAATTTTAGACGGCTTGCGCCGAAGGTGCGCCAGCGCAGCTTCTGGTTTGATGTTCAGCAGGTACGCAGGATTTAAGGCAAGCAACGGTCGACCATAGGGCAGTTTAAGTAAATTGACAAGTTTTTTCTAAGTGCAACTGAACGGTTTAAGTAAATTGAAATGACCCAAGCAATTCCCAGTAGCGCAGCTGCGCCAAGAAGCACCGGATGCCAAGAAGATGTGTACGAATTGTGCGCGCAATCAACGCACTTTAACATGCTATACGTGCGGAACGACCAAGCTTGCCAATGCTTTCGAGTCCAGCATGTGCACCCTGCCACGCGGCTGTGCGGTATGCAAGGACTGCCAAGAGGAGGTGCGTCCCAAAGCGAAGCGCCTGCGTGGAGGTTGGTTCCTGTGCAGGGGCTGCGACCAACCCTTTGGCCTTCGTGCAGCGGGCAATGATAGCAGTAGCCATTGCTCCAATTGCGCAGTCCGTGGCACCAGGGCGTCCACTGGATGGCACAAGTGCCAGAACCCAAAATGCCAGAAGCTGTATCAAGAGGTTCATGCACCTGGACTGACGCGGCCGAAATTCTGTCCGGAATGCAGAGCCGGGACAGAAGCGAGCCCGCAACTGATGTCTTGTCTCTTCCAGCTCGCTCCCTCGCAAGTAATAGGATGATATTGCTTGAATATGGCATTCTTACTCATGGGTGGTATGTTAACACGATACTTCACCACATCCATCCCAGCAGCTAGCAGCAGACACTGCCAAAGGGTCGCTGACGAGACAAGGATCAGAGGGGCTACCGGGGAGATGATCCTGCAGTTTCACACGACGTATAGAATGAGCACCGCCGCGGAAAACGTTAATTCTCAGTCCAATTCCATGCGAACAAAGCCTGCGACTTGCTAGACCATGGCTCCAGAGGTGGCGTGAGCAAGGTCCTCGATCAAGTTGCCTTTCGGCTTAGAAGCCAGCAGCTCAGTCATTCATAGCTAGCGCCAATGGCATGGACTGTATGCCAATTGCAGAATCAGTGTCTAGGTGCTGGCTCTCTGCCCCAGCCCAACCTCAAACACATTCCCTTTTTACCGGCATGTAGGTTGTAGTGGAGCGTCGGAGCAATTTCGCATGATGTGCGTGCTGCAACGTCCGGCTCCAAGTTGGCGTGGAACCATTTTCTGCAGCGCCGTGTGAAAGGTTGAAGCTTCGGAAAATTCTCGAAATGCTTTGCCTATTGCGGCATCCAACACCACATTTCAGGTGAGAACTGCTTCGCTAATCGCGGCGGTACCCGGCACTGCAAGTGGAGTTTGTTTTGCTTGTTGGGAAGTCGAACGCCGCACTTCAGGTGAGAGTTCTTGGCCGAAAAAGCTGAACGCTTCTCCAGCCAACTGGAAAAAAGGTTGCTCCATGTGTATGAAAAGCGCAAAGACAACTCCTCGCCGTTACAAGCTTGCGATGGCCACAACATCGCTGGAGAACGCCAACACAATTTGGGGGCTTGGAGGGGGCCTGCAAAAAGAAAAACCAAATTTGTGAAAAAAGCAAAAAAACCCAGTTTGGGGGCTTGGACGTAGTTCGGGGGCTCAGGGGCACCAGCCAAAGGGCCCAAAAAGCCAGGGATGCAGGGGCAGGGCGCTTCATGGGAAAGGGTTTCGTGGGAAGGGGGCCACGTGAAAAGGTGCAGGGAGGGTCAGAAGGGGGCGCCGGGGTTAAGGCCGGTTTGACAAAAAAAGATTTTTCCGCCAAACTTTAGGGATTGAGGGTGCCGGGGCCTGGGCCGGGTGGACAAATCATCCACCAAACTTTAAGCGGCCGGGGCTGGGGCCGGGCGGACAAAAAAACTTTTTCCGCCAAACTTTAGGGATTACGGGCGCCGGGCCGGGTGGACAAAAAACAGCTTTTTCCGCCAAACTTTAGGGATTAGGGGCGCCGGGGCCGGCCGGGTGGACAAAAAAAAATCAGCCAAAAAATCGGGAAAAGGGGCGAGGCCGTGTGTACGAAAAAAATCCACCAATCTTTAGGCCGGGGCCGGGGCCGGGTGGACCAAAAAAAAAATTTTTTCCGCAAAACTTTAGGGATTAGGGGCGCCGGGGCCGGGGGGTGGACAAAAACAGCTTTGTTGCGCCAAACGTTAGGGATTAGGGGCGCCGGGGCCGGGGCCAGGTTAACAAAAAATGCAAACACAAATCCACCAATCTTTTGGCCGGGGCCGGGGCCGGGTGGACAAACAAAAACATTTTCCTCCAAACTTCAGCCTGGGGCCGGGGCCGGGTGGACAAAAAAAGATTTTTCCGCCAAACTTTAGGGATTGAGGGTGCCGGGGCCTGGGCCGGGTGGACAAATCATCCACCAAACTTTAAGCGGCCGGGGCTGGGGCCGGGCGGACCAAAAAACTTTTTCCGCCAAACTTTAGGGATTAGGGGTGCCGGGGCGAGGCTGGATGGAAAAAAGCAAAAAATTTTTTCCGGCAAACTTTAGGGATTAGGGCTACCCCCCTAAGGAAAAAAAGCTAGACAGAGCTTGAAAGCGGAATTGGCCGGGGCGCCCTCGCAGTCCAAAAACTGCGCTGGCGAACCCTAAACCCTAGGGCCCTAAACCCTAAACCCTAGGGCCTTAAACCCTCAACCCTCGGCCCCGAAACCCTAAACCCAAGGCCCCAAACCCTCACCCCTAGGGCCCTAAACCCTAAACCCTCGGCCCCGGAACCCTAAACCCAAGGCCCCGAAACCCTACACCCAGGCCCCAAACCCTCAACCCTAGGGCCCTAAACCCTAAACCCTAGCACCCAAACCCTAAACCCTCGGCCCCGAAACCTTAAACCCAAGGCCCCGAAACCTTAAACCCAAGGCCCCAAACCCTAGGGCCCTAAACCCTAAACCCTAGCACCCTAAATCCTAAACCCTCGGCCCCGAAACCCTAAACCCAAGGCCCCAAACCCTCAACCCTAGGGCCTTAAACCCTCAACCCTGGGGCCCTAAACCCTAAACCCTCGGCCCCGAAACCCTAAACCCAAGGCCCCGAAACTCTAAACCCTCGGCCCCGAAACCCTACACCCCAGGCCCCAAACCTTCAACCCTAGGGCCCTAAACCCTAAACCCTAGCACCCAAACCCAAAACCCTCGGCCCCGAAACCCTAAACCCAAAGCCCCCAAACCTTAAACCCAAGGCCCCAAACCTTCAACCCTAGGGCCCGAAACCCTAAACCCTAGCACCCTAAATCCTAAACCCTCGGCCCCGAAACCCTAAACCCAAGGCCCAAAACCCCTAGGGTCTTAAACCCTAAACCCTAGGGCCCTAAACCCTAAACCCTAGCACCCAAACCCTAAACCCTCGGCCCCGAAACCCTAAACCCTAAAAACCCTAAACCCTCGGCCCCGGAACCCTAAACCCAAGGCCCCGAAACCCTACACCCAGGCCCCAAACCCTCAACCCTAGGGCCCTAAACCCTAAACCCTAGCACCCAAACCCTAAACCCTCGGCCCCGAAACCTTAAACCCAAGGCCCCGAAACCTTAAACCCAAGGCCCCAAACCCTAGGGCCCTAAACCCTAAACCCTAGCACCCTAAATCCTAAACCCTCGGCCCCGAAACCCTAAACCCAAGGCCCCAAACCCTCAACCCTAGGGCCTTAAACCCTCAACCCTGGGGCCCTAAACCTTAAACCCTAGCACCCAAACCCTAAACCCTCGGCCCCGAAACCCTAAACCCAAGGCCCCGAAACCCTAAACCCTCGGCCCCGAAACCCTACACCCCAGGCCCCAAACCCTCAACCCTAGCACCCAAACCCAAAACCCTCGGCCCCGAAACCCTAAACCCAAGGCCCCCAAACCTTAAACCCAAGGCCCCAAACCTTCAACCCTAGGGCCCGAAACCCTAAACCCTAGCACCCTAAATCCTAAACCCTCGGCCCCGAAACCCTAAACCCAAGGCCCAAAACCCTCCCAGCCTAAACCCTAGGGCCCTAAACCCTAAACCCTAGCGCCCAAACCCTTCCCTAAACCCTCGGCCCCGAAACCCTAAACCCAAGGCCCCAAACCCTCAACCCTCGGGCCTTAAAAGATTTCGGGCTTCCTGCTTCCATTCTACTGTTAAACCAACAACCTACGCTGTCGCATCTTGGCGCTTGCGCCTTCTAAAATTTAGGGTTCGACAGCGTAGCAGTCGCCCTAGTCAACTTGAGGGTGCACTTCTTTCATAGGGGGGTGTGTCCTAAACCCAGAAACGAAATTTCGAAACGTAAACGTAGCCATCGCGATGGGTGGGTGGCCGGGGTGGGTGTTGGGTTGCGGGTTGATTGGTGGTGGGTGGTCCGTGCTTGGTGGTGGGTGCTGGGTGGCGGGTGGTGGGTGGTTGGTCGTGGGTCGTCGCCGCCCCGCGCCCCCCGCGCCCGCTCGCATCCAGCACAGCAGGCCCTGCGCGCCACGCCCCGAACCCCCCCCTGCACGCCCGTGCTCGCCCGCATTGCGCCCCTGCACGCGCCGCGCCCCGCGCCCCGTCCGCGCGCCCACTTCCCACCGGCCCGCCCCACCGCCACACCGCCCACCGCCCACCGCCCCCCACCCACCGCGCCCCAACCCCCCACCGCCGCCACGTCGTCCACGTGGTCCCCCCAGCCGCCGCCCCCCCCACACCGCCCCCCACCCCCCCCACCAGCTTGGTCCGTAAAAGTCATCGCCATGGGTTTTCCCATGGCCCAAACCCGTGGCCCAAATGCCCCGGGCGCCCGTGCCCGCGCCCGTGCCCCCCCCCCGCGCGCACGCGCCCGCGCCCGCGCCCGCGGCCGCCCCCCGGCCTCGCCCCGCACCCCGCACGCCCCACGCCCCGCATCCTGCGCCCCCGCGCCCGGCCGCGCACCGCGCGGGCCTCCGCGCCGGTTGCCGCGGCCCCGCGCCCCCGGCCCCCCCGCCGCCAGCGACCATTCCGCGGCCCGCCCGCGCCCCGCGCCCCGCGCCGCACCCCCACACGCGCCCCGCCCGCACCGCCCCCCGGCCTGCACGCCCCCCCCGGCCCCAGCGCCCGGGCCACGAAGCCCCGCGCCCCGCGCCCGCTTCCCGCGCCCCTCCGCGCCACACCACCGCGCCCGACCGCGCGCTGGCGCCCCGCGACGCGCCGCGCACCTGCCCGCACCGCCCCCGGCCTGCCACGCCCCCCCGGCCCGCGCCCGCGCCCCACGGCCCATGCTCGCGCCAGAACCCGGTCCCGCACGCAGGCCGCCGCGCGCGCGCCGCGACCCACGGGTCCGGCACGCGCGCTCCGCGCCCCGCCACGCCCGCGCCCGCGCACCGACGCCGCGCCCGCGCCGCGCCCCGCGCCCGCGCCCCCCCCCCCGCACCCGCGCCCGGAAGGATTTCGGGCAGAATTTCGGGTATTCGTGGAGGGGATTTCTGGCTTTCGTAGGAGAATTTCGTGCTTTTTGCTTCCATTCTACTGTTAAACCAACAACCTACGCTGTCGCATCTTGGCGCTTGCGCCTTCTAAAATTTAGGGTTTAGGGTTGAGGGTTTAGGGTTTAGGGTTTAGGGTTTTCGCTGCGAGTGCGCTGTCGACCCCTCCATGAAGTGGTTGGGGTCGGCGCATGAGCTGCAATGCCCGCCCTCCCACCCTAATTTCAAACCTTGAACGGGTTTAGGGTTGTCTACCCCCCCAACCCCCCCTAGCAAGGGGGGCTTATATGGTTTAGAAGAAGGGCTAAAGCTTTGAGCAGTGATGTGCGAAAGTGCGGCCATGAGAGGGTGTTTGTGAAGGCAATTTGCATTTAGTCATATGCGTGACATCACAATTTGCGGTCGCCTGCAGCCAAAATTGCAGAAGCGAGACAACTTCACGGTCTATGCAACCATGTTGCTTGCAGTCTGTATGGTGGGATTAGCAGGCATCAAGACATATGCATGTGTCAAATCAATCGCGAGATGCGGCACAGCACAATTGCGAGCAACCTTGTTTTGCCGCCTCGAGCGCTGTCTGTCGTGGGCGTGCACTGTGCTCTACACTGCCCGCACAGCATATTGCTCGCAAAGCACGTGTGGTTGTGAATTGAATGGCGACCTGTACATTTGACGCCCGCCGACGTGAAGCGAGTTTTAAATCAGATCATTTGGCTGGCGTGAAATGATGCTCCGTGAAGATGCCCGCCAGCAGGAAGTCCTTGTAGTAACCGACCCTACTGATGGCCGTGTAGGCCGCGGCGGGAACCTTCGGGGCATGCAAGTAGACGACGACGTGAGGTAGCTCTGCACCCTGAAACTTGAGGATGGTGGACGCGTAGCCGGGCCGGACGGGATAGTAGACCAAGCCGCCCCTTTCCGGGTCCGTCCACGGCAAGACGCTGACCACATAGTCGGTGGCAGTCTTGACCAGGAGGCCGCCCGTGCCGTCGTCATACTTCAGGACGGTCGCCTCCATGCCGTTGATGAAGTCGATGTCTTTCCGCACGTTGCGTGTCAGGTAAACCTTCATGCCCTTGTAGACGGGCATGGCGGAGGGCTGCAGCTCGTCAGCCGGCTTCAGCTTGCCCTGCACGTAGTTGTCGGGGTTCGCGTCCACGTCAGCCGGCAAAGTCACAAGGGGAGCGTAGTCGGGAAAGAGGGCCTTCAAGGCAGCTGCGTTGACCGAAGCAGCACCTCGCCTGGTGCACGTGAGGATGGTCGTGTGGGGCTTGGACTTCAGGAGCTTCCGCAGCCCCTTCACCGTGGGGGGCCCAGGCGGCTTCCAAGCCATCTTCTTGCGGAGCCGTCGCAAGAGCTGGGCGCTCGGCTTGCCGGTCCTGAGTACCGCCAGGAGCTTGGCATGCTCCTTGTCCTTGCACCGGTACATCTTGTGCAGGGCGACACGGTAGCAGTACAAGGTCCACAGGCGCGAGTGCCATGGCCGCTGCTCTCCCACGCCCGCCATCTGGTACCGGTCGCCCAGCAGCGCCAATGCGGGCACGCGGTCCGCAGCTACCCAAAGCTTCAGGATCTTCTCGAAGTTGACCATGTCAAGCTGCGAGAGCTCGTCGACGACGATGAGAGAGTACATGCCGAGCAAGGAAGCTTCTCCGTGCTCAGCAGCCTCATGAAGGCCGAAGGCAGCGTGGCAGGTGTCGATGTCCACATTGTGTGGCGCCTCTGGGGCCTTTGCAGGGTTTACGGGGGAGGACCTTCTGCAGGCTTTGTGGGGGCCTTCTGGAAACCTTCTGGACACCTTTTTGCCCACCTTCAAAACTACTTAAAACCTATTGAAACAGCTACAAAAACCAGATAAAACTTTAAAAAACCATTCTGAGCCTTTAAGAACCTCGCAAAACCTGCAAAAACCTCAACCAGACCAGGCCAACTTTTCCACAACACCAAAGTGAAAAACTCCAGGCGCAAAGTGACAATCTCCAGGCCCCCAAGTGACAATCTCCAGGCCCCAGAGTGACAATCTCCAGGCCCCAAAGTGACCCAAAGGGCCAAGTGGCTTCGGTGGGCTTTTGGCCTCTGGGCTCTGCAAGGTTTACGGGGGAGGACCTTCTGCAGGCTTTGTGGGGGCCTGCGCTAGGCTCTGGGTCCTTAATTTTAATTAGGTCCGGTTAATTTTAAGCTCCGGGCCTTTAAGTTTAGGCTCCGGGTCCTTAATTTTAGATCCGGTCCTTATTTTAAGCTCCGGTGCCTTAATTTTAGCCTGGCCCTTAATTTCGGGCCCTTATTTTAGGCTCCGGGTCCTTGATTTTAGGTCTGGCCTTAATTTTACGCTCCGGGTTCTTAATTTTCGGCTCCGGGTCCTTAATTTTAAGGTTCTTTAAAGGCAGCAAGGAGGAATCCAGGGGTCCCCGCCCATTTGCACCAACGTTTACCGGGGCCCAGAAATCTGGAAAATTGCTGCTGATTTTGCCTTGTTAAATTCTTTATATAAAATGTGCATTTTAATGAGGGCCAAGTGCCCAAGTCGAGGTCCCCCTCTTTCTTTTCGTGTGGCTCCACTAAACTCCGCCCTGGGACTCCTCGGTCCAGGGCTCGGAACCGTCCCTGAGCTTAGGATCGAAAAATGGGCCCTCGAGTGCTCGTGTGTGCCCAAAGGGGTCGGGGCCACATTCTGCAGCAAAACAGGGCCGTTCTTTTCGTATGCTGCCATTAAACCATCCAGTGTCGATGTGTGCCCAAAGCGGTCAAGGCAACATTCTGCAGCAAAACAGGGCCGTTTTTTTCGTGTGGCTCCACTAAACTCTTCCTTGCCCTCCAAAAATCTGGAAAATAGCTGCTGATTTTGCCTTGTTAAATTCTTTATATAAAATGTGCATTTTAATTAGGGCCAGGTGCCCAAGTCGAGGTCCCCCTCTTTCTTTTCGTGTGGCTCCACTAAACTGTGCCCTGGGGCTCCTCGGTCCAGGGCTCGGAACCGTCCCTGAGCGTAGGATCGAAAAATGGACCCTCGAGTGCTCGTGTATGCCCAAAGGGGTCGGGGCCACATTCTGCAGCAAAACAGGGCCGTTCTTTATGTGTGCCGCCACTAAACCATCCGGTGTCCATGTTTTGCCCAAAGCGGTCAAGGCCACATTCTGCAGCAAAACAGGGCCGTTCTTTTCGTGTGGCTCCACTAAACTCTTCCTTGCCCTCCAAAAATCTGGAAAATCGCTGCTGATTTTGCCTTGATAAATTCTTTATATAAAATGTGCATTTTAATTAGGGCCAGGTCCCCAAGTCGAGGTCTCCCTCTTTCTTTTCGTGTGGCTCCACTAAACTGTGCCCTGGGGCTCCTCGGTCCAGGGCTCGGAACCGTCCCTGGGTCTTTAATTTAAGGCTCTTTAAAGGCAGCAGGGAGGATTTCAGGGGTCCCCGGCCGGTTTGCACCAAGGTTTACCGGGGCCCAGAAAGGAGGATTTCAAGGGTCCCCGGCCGGTTTGCACCAAGGTTTAGGGTTATTACTTTATAAGCTGACAGTAGCGGCCTATTCACTGGAGCCGCGTGGACCTGAGGTCCAGGACCTACGGCTTGCCTTTCGGCCATCGCCTACGGTCCGGCAGGCGCCTTCCGGTCCGCCTGCTGAAGGCCGACCCCTTGGCCGTAGCAGATAGTACTTCCGGGTCTTGGGGCCGGTCCTTAATTTGAGGTCCCAATCCAAAATTTTGGAGCACCGGTCCGCAATTTTAGGTTCCAAGCCTGAATTTTGCAGCCCCAGTCCTTCATTTTCGGTTCCAATCCTTAGTTTTAAAGCCTCGTCCTTAATTTGAAGTCTCAATCCTTAATTGTGGCCGACAGGTCCTTAATTTAAGGTTGGAGGATTTCAAGCGTGCCCGGCCATTTGCACCAAGGTTTACCGGGGCCCGGAAAGGAGGATTTCAAGTGTGCCCGGCCGGTTTGCACCAAGGTTTAGGGTTATTACTATATAGGCTGACAGTAGCGGCCTATTCACTGGAGCCGCGTGGACCTGAGGTCCAGGACCTACGGCTCGCTTTTCAGCCATCGCCTACGGTCCGGCAGGCGCCTTCCGGTCCGCCTGCTGCGGCCGACCCCATTCGCTGCGGTGGGGGGTCGGCCTTCAGTTTAGGGTTTAGGGTTTAGGGTTTAGGGTTTAGGGTTTAGGGTTTAGGGTTTAGGGTTTAGGGTTTAGGGTTTAGGGTTTAGGGTTTAGGGTTTAGGGTTTAGGGTTTAGGGTTTAGTGTTGAGGGTTTAGGGTTTAGGGTTTAGGGTTTAGGGTTTAGGGTTTAGGGTTTAGGGTTTAGGGTTTAGGGTTTAGGGTTTAGGGTTTAGGGTTTAGGGTTTAGGGTTTAGGGTTTAGGGTTTAGGGTTTAGGGTTTAGGGTTTAGGGTGTAACAGTATGCGCGCGGTGGGTGCGCCTTTTACTTTAGGAATAGGGGGCGCACCCACTAATCGCGCGCTTGCGTCAGCATGTAGTCCCGCCCCAACCACCCCAACTATTCTCAATTAGGGTTTAGGGTTCACCCCCCAAACCCCCCTCAAGGGGGGCTTTCTTGCTCTCTGCTTCCTTTCGCAGCTTGACATGTGAACAACAATATTTTTCCAGAAATCACGGCTGAAATGGATTGCTGTCGGGTTGTGGGTCCTCGCGGCCTGTGCCGGCCGCTCGACGAAAAGCAAGGGTTTCCAACAAACAACTTGGGTCTCGCGCCCGGTAAGGGCTGCTCGAAGTGTGAACAAGGCGGGGCAAGAGGGCGGGCAGGGCAGGGCAGGGCAGGCAGGGCAGCAGGGCAGGGCAGGCAGGGCAGGCAGCAGGCAGGCAGGAGAGCAGGCCAGGCAGGGCAGGGCGCAGGTAGGTAGGGCAGGCAGGGCAGGCAGGACCAGGGCAGAGGCAGGGAGGCAGGATAGGGCAGGGCAGGGCAGGGCAGGGGGGGCACCCCCCCAGGGCAGGGCAGGGCAGGGCAAGGGAGGGGGAGGGGGGCACCCCCCAAAAAAGGGGTGGAAAAGTATGAAAAAAGCGAAAATGCAGTTTTTTGTCCAGGTCCCCCCCTAGGACCCAGCTGGAGGCCCCCGGGTCCCTGGAATCGGCCAGCCTGGGGCCCCAAACCCCCCTGGGGGTACCCCCCAGAACCCCCCCAAAAAAGGCTGAGGTGCCCAATGGTCGTGGGTTTGGGGTCTATCTTTACTGCCTAACGGCAGAGAGGTCATTCGCTGTGGCGGCGTCACTACAGTCCCCGTATACCGGGAGGCTTTACCCTCCCTCACCGTTCTGACGGGACGCTCGGTCGGGGACCTCGGTCGGAGCCTCGAGCGCCCATGCAAATGGTCAGCGGCGCTCTCGGCAGTTTAGGGTTTAGGGTTTAGGGTTTAGGGTTTTCGCTGCGAGTGCGCTGTCGACCCCTCCATTGAAGTGGTTGGGGTCGGCGCATGAGCTGCAATGCCCGCCCTCCCACCCTAATTTCAAACCTTGAACGGGTTTAGGGTTGTCTACCCCCCCAACCCCCCCTAGCAAGGGGGGCTTATATGGTTTGGAAGCAACAACAACAAACAACTTTTCCACAACGCCAAAGTGACAATCTCCAGGCGCGAAGTGACAATCTCCAGGCCCCAAAGTGACAATCTCCAGGCCCCAAAGTGACAAGCTCCAGCCCCCAAAGTGACCCAAAGGGCCTTCTGGGTGGCTTCGGTGGGCTTGTGGCCTCTGGGGCCTTTGCAGGGTTTACGGGGGAGGACCTTCCGCAGGCTTTGCGGGGGCCTTCTGGAGACCTTCTGGACACCTTTTTGCCCACCTTCAAAACTACTTAAAACCTATTGAAACAGCTACAAAAACCAGATAAAACTTTTAAAAACCATTCTGAGCCTTTAAGAACCTCGCAAAACCTGCAAAAACTTCAACCAGACCAGGCCAACTTTTCCACAACACCAAAGTGAAAAACTCCGGGCGCAAAGTGACAATCTCCAGGCCCCCAAGTGACAATCTCCAGGCCCCAGAGTGACAATCTCCAGGCCCCAAAGTGACCCAAAGGGCCTTCTGGGTGGCTTCGGTGGGCTTGTGGCCTCTGTGGCCTCTGCAGGGTTTACGGGGGAGGACCTTCTGCAGGCTTTGTGGGGGCCTGCGCTAGGCTCTGGGTCCTTAATTTTAAGTAGGTCCGGTTAATTTTAAGCTCCGGGCCTTTAAGTTTAGGCTCCGGGTCCTTAATTTTAGGTCCGGTCCTTATTTTAAGCTCCGGTGCCTTAATTTTAGCATGGCCCTTAATTTCGGGCCCTTAATTTAGGCTCCGGGTCCTTGATTTTAGGTCTGGCCTTAATTTTAAGCTCCGGGTTCTTAATTTTCGGCTCCGGGTCCTTAATTTTAAGGTTCTTTAAAGGCAGCAAGGAGGAATCCAGGGGTCCCCGCCCATTTGCACCAAGGTTTACCGGGGCCCAGAAATCTGGAAAATTGCTGCTGATTTTGCTTTGTTAAATTCTTTATGTAAAATGTGCATTTTAATGAGGGCCAAGAGCCCAAGTCGAGGTCCCCCTCTTTCTTTTCGTGTGGCTCCACTAAACTCCGCCCTGGGACTCCTCGGTCCAAGGCTCGGAACCGTCCCTGAGCTTAGGATCGAAAATGGACCCTCGAGTGCTCGTAAGTGCCTAAA
>CAJNDT010001293.1:0-66624 GCA_905221615.1 Symbiodinium sp. CCMP2592
GCAACAGCTTCTGCACTGCCTGCAGCATGTGGGTGACCTTGGACCTCGAGGGCCCGGGCGAAACCTTGCACCTTGGAACCCTGGCGAACCTTAGAAACCCGAGAGGCCTTACTCTTAGGCACTTCGGTCCACACCGTGGTGGGAGGCCGAAGGGTAGCGGGCTGGGAAGCTTGCGAAAGAGCGGCCCTACCACGCCTAGAGGATTGGGTCCATACCGTGGGTGGTCGCTTCAAGGTGCTGGCAGCATCACTGGTCGAGTCCCCCCCGGCCCGAAAGGCGACAGCTGGTCCTGATTTGACATTTAAGACCTCTTTGGGGTATGTGCCATTTTCTGGCAAGAGCAAGTCGACATGTCTGTGGCTGAGCCATACTGCTATCGTGCCCATGGCAGCCTGCGGATTGTACGCTTCGGGGTAGAGCTCGGGGGCTTCGGGCACTACAATGATCCTAATATCCCAAATTTTTGCAAGGGCCCTAATTTCTATGTCGGACCCGTAGGCCGACTCAGAAGCCAGCTTTTCAAGGTAGTCGGACCACGTCTTAAGTTTGTTGCCATCCGGGCCCATCTGGTCCCAGTATGGCTCATACCTGTCTTGATTTTTCTTCAAGTGTTCGATGGTGGTTGCGCGCAACTCTCGTGCAATGGGGATGCGCTTCTTGCCCTCTCGGTGCAGCCATGTCAGACCAGCTGAAATCGTGTGGAAAATGCAAGCCCCATCACGCGGCTGCGGATGCAGCTTGGTTCCCTGTGGCACCTGTCGGGCCATGGTCTTGGAGCGCTTCGGGGCACTGACCTCCTTTGGTTCGTCCTGGCCATCTGGGTTCTCAGCAGGGGCACTGGGCACCGACACAGGCTGGGGGTCAAAGATGGAGGCGCGAGGGGCCAAAGGCAGAACCGACGAAGCTTTCAAAGGTCTCTGCTGTCGCACCGGGGTGCGCGGAGGTGCAACCGCGGCCCACAAAGTCAGCTCAGTGTCGCCATCCTTGGCCGGGAGGGGAATGAGATCCCGGTCTGGCTCCTTGGCTGCAGCACGAAAGTAGAACACCTTGGAAGCTTTCTTGCGCAATTGTTTGAGCATGGCGATTTCCGTGAAAGAGGCTTTTAGCAGGTCGGTGACCTGCTCGACAGTCCAATCGGCCGGGACCCACGGCACCGACCAGATTTTCGCAATGGGCTCGCCGTCGGCAAGTGGTGCAATTTGGCCGAGTTTGCCTCCACGATGTGCGAGACCTAGGTCCCCAGCCGAACGCCGCATGCGAGCAAGGTATTCACCCGGAGCCTCGCCCTTGGTAGGTTCAACCCAAGTGATTTTGGTAAGAAGCTTCGGTGCTTCTTTATTCTTAGCGCATTCAAGAAAGATGCCGTCGATGCCAGAGAGCGCAAGCACTGGCTTCAAGTCACTTTCGCTGACCCTGAGAAGGCCATACAGCTGGAGGTCCTTAGCGAGGCGTTCTTCCTTCCAGCCCCAGGCGTCCAGCACATTGACATGGTGGTCTGCCATCCACTGCATCATGACACGGGAGGGTGTCTTGGCGACAGCAGCCCAAAGCTTTTCGGTGGCAAAGCTTTTCGGGATCCTCGCATGCAGGACCACAGAGGGCTTGCGAACCACGGCAAAAGTGGGCTTGGCACCCTTAGGTGCCGGGACAGCATCTGTCGGATCAGAGCGAAGGAAGCCCGTAGTGGCTTTGCGGAATTGCAGCTGATCCTTCACGAGGCCTGGGACCCGGGCGGTTCCCGCAGGATCGAGGCACACCAGAGTGACGGAATAAGCCTTGGTACATCCAGCTGCCATGGCCTTGATAAGCTGAGCCTGCTCAGAGTTGCACAAGATCACGCCTGTCAGTTTCTCACCCTGTGGGATCGCCTCAAGCTTTTCAGCGAACTTTGTGGGATCAAGGAGGGGCTGATTCCAATCTTGTGCTCTTAAGCAGAATTCGTCATTGGGTTTCGGTCGTGCTCTTGGACCGACAGTGATCCATCCAGCCTTGGCATCCTCCGGTGTGATGCCTATGCCTTTACCTCGAGAGGGGTTTGCAGGGGCCTCGGTCGAGGGCTTAGGAGGGTGCAGGGGCTTATCACCTTTGTCTTTGTGCTTGCCTTTGCCTTTGGCCTTGCCTTTGGGCTCTGGCTGCTCTGCTAGGGGCTGTTGCTCCTTATTTTTGCGCTTTCTGCGGGATCTGGGCGGAACACCGTCGCCAGTCCCTGCAGCATTCGGAAGCAAGGGAGCAAAAGGACTGTTTGCCAGTGGCACTGACACTTGACCCCCCAGGAGGGAGCCCAGATTAAGATCAGCAAGGATCTTTTGCACTGCCTCCTGCACTAGTTGCATGATTTGTTGCTTGAGTGCATCAGCGAAACCACCCCCCAAGTCGAAACCCGGACCCGGGTGGCTGGCCTCTCCAATTCGGGCACCAACCTTGTCGTCATGACACCACTCCCGGCTGGGAGCGCTCTGAATGCAGTCACCTGTGGGACTGAACCTCGGGCCCGGGTGTCTGGCTTCCCCGATTCTCTCTCCAGTTTTGTCGTCATGGCACTGATCCCGGCTGGGGGTGCAAATCCCAAAAGGAAACCTAAAGTTGCACCAACCTGCGAAGACCTTACCGCAATCAAGAAACGAGGGGCACAGCAGGAGCCAGCCTCGGGACGAAGTTCGGCAGGATGCATCTGAGGATATGCCGGGCTCTTGCGAGCGCTCTTGACCTGCAGTAGCATCGAGGACCAAGGCAGGGGAAAGCAGGGTGTTGCCGGAGTGGGATGCATGCAGGGCTGCACCAGTGGTTGTAGCTGACCCTCGGTGGGATATGCTAGGGTCTTTCAACCAAACTTGACCACACCTCGGGCTGGCTTCAACACTTTCGAGAAGGAGATCATTCTGTGGATCCGTGCGGGCAGCAGTGGTCCTAACCCGCCCTTGGCAGGATTTCTCGCCCTCTTTCGAGGAGTCACGACCACACCTCAGGCAAGGCTGGCCGGTTGCGCCACAGCACCAACAGTTGAAAGTCGGATCAAGCAAGGAGGCTGAGGATATCATGCATGTGTTGCGCTCAAAGTTCGGCTGGGGCCAGAAGGGATTACACCCAAAGGGAACCAGGGGAACCGGCGGCACGGGATTAGAATGCAGCTGTTGCTGATGTCCAGCCCTCGCCTGCAGGGTGCCATCGCCACGGTGGCAGAAGCGTTTGCGGGGCTTCACATAAGCACACGGTGCTGGGAGCGGCCGCTTGCAGTCACGGCACCGGGCGCTGATCGAAACACCTGCAGCGCTTCGGCAGCAGCGTTTTCGAGGCTTAGTGTACGCCCTCAGTGCTGGGAGCTGCCGCTTGCAATCGACCCTCGGCCCTGGGTGGTTGACCTCGCCGGGTCGCGCTTCAATGTTACCATCCGGACCGTTGCCCCGGCTGGGGTCACAAGCCACAAAGGGAAACTCAGAGTTACAGCAACCGAAAGCAGCCTTACCGCGATCAAGGAAAGCGGTGCAACACTGAAGCCAGCCTCGAAGTGAAGACCGGCAGGGCGCTCGTGAGGATGTCACGGGCTCTTGCACACTCGTTCGACCTGCAGCAGCAGAGGGAGCCAGAGCAGGAGAAGACTGGGTATTGTCGGATTGGGATTCATGCAAGATGGCACAATCTGCTTCAGCGATCCTTCGGTGGGATATGCTAGGATCTTTCGACCAATCTTGACCGCACCTCAGGCTAGCTTCGGCACTTTCAAGAAAAGAGGCATCATGCAAATCCGTGCGGGCAGCAGAGGTCCTGACCTGTCCTTGGTGGGATTTCTCGCTCTCTTTCGAGGGTTCCCGACCACACCTCGGATAAGGCCGGCCGGTTGCGCCACAGCACCAACATTGGGAAGTCGGATCAAGCAAGGGTTCAGAAGAAGCAACACAAGTTGTGCACAAGGGAACCTGCCGCACATGATCACATGAACCCTGTCCTGGATGCCCTGGCATGATTTGCAGAGTGCCTGTCACACTGCAGCAGAAGCGCTTGCGAGGCTTGGTGTAAGCCCGCAATGTTGGCAGCAGTCTCTTGCGATGCAGCTTCGTCGCAGTACCGGGGAACCCAACAGGACTAAACCTTAGGGGGGTCCCAGGGATGCACATGCAGGTGGCACCGGAGCTGCCAACATCAAGTCGTCGTCCGCGGCTGTCGTCTTGGGACGGCTGTCCTCTCGCTTCGCCGTCGCCAGTGATCGTGCCCTCCAGGTCCTCGAGAAACGTGTCGGTGGACTTGCCCTTCGGGTGGAAGTGCTCGCTCAACTGGCCGCCAGCAGCCGCCGCCGCGCAAGCGGGAGGAACCTGAAAGCCAACACTGTTGCCATGGCTTCCGCACTGCGAGGCTGAAGGCCCCGGGGGGCCCATGGGCGGGCCGGTGGAGCTAGCATGTTCACCCTTTTTGTCCTCGAGCGGATCTTGATTGTTTCTTCTCGGTTCTAGGGTCCGGTCCCCGGCATCTGGTCGACGTGACACAGACACCTTACCTACCCTACAACACTCTTTGTCCTCACGCGGATCTTTTGTTGTTCTTCTCGGTTCTTGGGTCCGGTTCCCCCTAGACCTAAAAGCAGGAACGTCGATGGTGGAGTCGTAGATGCTGAAAGCAATGCCGTGGCTGCCTTCATCGTGCACCTCTTCCCAGCAAATGTGGCCATCAAGAGAGGGACCAGCAGCGATACATGCCGTGGCTTGCCGATCGCCGCTCGCAGCAGCACAAAAGCCAGGGCAAGCTGTCTCACCATGTCCACAAGTGAAAGCATCACTGTCGAAATGATTGCCCACAGCAACAAGATCGCTGTCTCCATTTTCCTCGCCACAGCCCGCAGCCGAGAAATCACAAGCACTGATAATATCGCCGCCGCCCACTGCAGCAGCACTTGCACTGATTGTTTCGCCGGCCCTGTTGGCAGCATCGCTGCCCCGGGCCATATCACTTCTTTCACTGTCACAAGCTCTGTTGGCCTCGGTGCTGCAAAAGGCAGCCGTTGGCCAGAGCTCACCTTCCAAAGGCAGGATGCCAAACTCGCCCACAGGAGACCACAGCATGCTTGGTCCAATGCCGATGGCGAGCATCTTCTGCAAAGCCTGCCTCGCACCAAGGAGGTAGGCCTGTCGCTTCTCCACAATGAAATTCACAAGAAGACCCATGGCCCTCGCCACTTTTGCATCTCTAGCGCCCCCTGGCGCCCCGGATGCACCCCAGTTGCTGCTTCCCAAGCAGCATTGTTTCCAAAATTTGTGCCTCGCTTCCAAAGGGGAAGCTTCGCCTTGCTGGCCAGACCAGCTCCATGGTGCTAAGGGCCCGCAGGCCCAAGGCCTGAGGGGTAGACTCAAGCCGTCGTTGTCATCCTTGTGTAGTTGAGCTGTCATAGCTCTGAGTCGCCTTCGCATATCAGAAGAAAAGGTGGCCGCGCCACCAGAGGAAGGAGCCATTGCCTGCCCCCTCCCACGCACAGCAGTTTTAGCCGGCTCTACCCAGCCGTTGCCCGTTTTGGAGCGCTTGGAGCTAACTGCAAGCCAAAACGCCTGTTCTCCGTATTGAGTTGTTTCGTGCGACAAGAGCCCTTGCACCTACCGTGGAGAGCAGGCGCTCAGGTCCCTCGCCGCTGCAGGTTCTTGTCGTCTCGTTGTCCATTCGTCACTGTGCAACGAAAGGCTCGGCTGTACAAGAAGCGAGAGCTGCTACTGGCCCTGCTACTTTCACATTCCCCCATGCGAAACAGCAAAGCGAAGCAAAAAGCGTTAGCAGGGATACTACAAGAGCCAGGTGTCTCAAGGAGACAGAGGCTGCTACGACGAGAAGTCCTCGGCACCATACTTTAGCATGTGTAACCAAGTTGACTCAAGTCAGAAAGCTACGAGACTACGGTCACGTTGAGGCTACACTTGCGTGACGTACACTTCAGAAACTACGCTCGTTCTCAGTGGGACTTGCTGTAGGAACTCAGCTCCAGGAGACAGCAGCAGTCGCAGCGGCCCCAGCGCAGCAGCCACAGCGCATCAGCCACAGCAGCCACCGTGAGGCCTCGACGAGGTAGTGCAGGAAGGTGCTTCGAAACCCGAAGCCGCCAAGAAAGCCCTGCTTGGAGGAGCAGGTCCAAGCAGGTTGCGTCAAGTTTTAGCGCAGACCTGGGGTCTACGCTCCTTGTTGCTTTAGCACGAAGAAAGAAAGCAGGCTGCAGGGGCCTCGCCACAGTCCCCTGAGAGGCACCGGGCGGTGCACAAGCGCAAGAAGGGGGAAACCACCGATTAGCCTACTAGGAACGTGAAAGTACGGTCAAGGAGGGAGGCCAACACAGTTAAAGGGCAGTACTGCTGAGGGCATCTCAGAGCAAGCTCTTACGAGAACCTGGGTGAGGCCTAACCCCAACACAAGACCCACATACTGGGAGTGGCATGGTAAGCGGCTGAGCCCAGCTCCAAGCATCTGGGAACGAGAATCCATCGGGAGCTCGCTCAGGCATTAAGAGGGGCTTAGGCCAACGCAAGTGACCACAGGGGGAGGTGGTAGGGCAAGGCACAGCACTCACGACGCTCGGTAGGCTCAGCACGAGGACTCAAGGGTGAGGGCTTGCAGGAGCTCGTCGAGACAGTCAGGTGGATGGGCCTAAAACCAACACTAGGGAAACCACACACAGGGGGGAGTGGGCAAGCATGCTCGTGCAGAGTCGGGGTCACGCCAACTGCCCAACTAAGGGAAAGGTGAGGCCTAAACCCAAGCAAACCCTAAAGGGTAGGGCTTGCATGAGCGCACACGGTCTTTAAGGGGTGGGCCTAAACCAACACTAGGGAACCACACGCGAGGGGTGGCTAGGCGGTTTGGCACACGACGGCGACGTGGTGGGTGCAGCTTTGCAGCGCACACCGAGGGAAAAGGCCTAAAAAAAACGAAAGGAAACCGTCCTAGGGAGGGGAAACCGATCGTTGAAGGTGCTCGTACAGAAGGGCAGAGGACGCGGCTGCCGCCGAGATGGCAGCAACTTCCCATCGCTCAGCTTCTTCAAAGCGACGATGCCACGCCACTCGAGAGGAGCCATGAGCTCGTGAGTCACGTCTTTGGTTGGCTGCCCGGTCTGCCTTGTCGTTCAAATCCCGGCACCGGCGATCATCAAGATCAAGAGGCGGTTGCCAGTCGAGTCGCTTGTTGTGCGAAGGGACCCACACCAGGTGTACTGCTTTGTAGTCCCGACGGAGTGCCCGCAAAAGAGAAGCCGACTCCTCCGCCAGGCACCGAAGCTTGCTGGTGGCGGGGCTCTGGACCGAGTCCAAGGCACTTTGGCAGTCGACCAGGATTGTCACCGTGGAGTTGTTGTACCTCTTTCCAAGGGGAAGAGCCTGCAGGAGGGCATTCAAACCGATCATCTCGTAGCGAAAGGGAGATTGGTCTTCCGCATCATCCCCTGCGGAGAAAGTGTCTCCTGAACTCTCCGTCACCACTGCACAAGCACCCACACCAAGGTGATGACTTCCATCGCTGGCAACGAGAAGGTTATCAGCATCTGGTGTCAGGACCTGGCAAAAGTGGGTCCGCAAAGCCTGTATCATGGCCGGGACCTGGTTGCCACCAGGGGCAGCCGGATATTCCGGCAGCGGGGCTCCAAAAAGCCTTTCTTCGACTCTGTTCGTAGGGGTCTGGAGGCCTTGCCTGTGCAGAACTGTCTTTGGGCATGCCCAAGTAACGTGGGCACGCGAGGGCAAGGAAAGATTGCACAAGCATTTGACTGCAAAGTCACGCAAAGAGGGAATACGCTGACGGTGGTGCCAGCCCGAGCCGCCTGTAGCCAGAGAAGCACGACGAACATCCACGGACTGACTTTTCCCGAGGAGCCTATGGCCAGCCAGTGCAAAGCGGATGCTCGGGTTCGGTGCATCAAGGTTGAGGCCAGTAGCGAGGCCTGCCTCGTCTCGGTGGTAAGAAGTTTTGACACGCCCACAACTTGCGATGCCACGCTTGCGGTGTTCTTCCGTGAGCCAGTCACGCAAAACATGGATGTTTTGCCAGCCAAAACAAAAACGGCGTGTCTGCCCGGCATCATCCACTCTGGAGACGGCGGCGCCATGCATCTCAAGCTGCCAGCCTAGATCAGCTATGGTGCTGATGGCATGGGGAAGGATAGCTTGCACAAGGTTTCCACTGTGTGCTGAACCTCCTGTCACGTGTCTCCCCACAGCACTCAAAGCCCGCCATTGCAAGAGCCACTGGGGGTCCCACTGCCACCCGTGGACTTCAGCAAGGAGGACCCACGGAGTCTCGCCTGTGATCTGAGGTTTAAGGGCTCGGTGGATGGACTTCCGGATGGCAGTGAGATCTTTCGCCTCCGGGGCTGCGACACCGGCAGCCCATGCCAGAGCAGCAAAGACCAAACTGGAACACACGACCCTTGCAACGTGGAAGGAAGGGCTCAGGATGTTTAGGGCGCGAAGGCGAGCCTGAAGGGTCTCAACACGTAGCTTAAGTAAGCCAGTTTTCCCACTGTCAAGCTCAACGGTGAGGCCTAGGATTTCTAAGCGGTGACGGGTCGGGTATCCTAACTGTGCCGCTAGGGCTCGCAGCCGGGGGCGGGCCTTAGGCTCGACAATCGCGCACTTTGAGGGACGGCAAGTAAAATTCATGACCTTATCAAAGAAATTACTTTTCGTCACCCCATCCGCGAGGGCCGCCTCCACGTCTCTGGCACCTGGCGGCGCCCATAGGAGCCTATCATCCACAAAGATAAGCGCCTTAGTAAGACCGCCACGGGTGACGTATGCATGCCAAACGTTGCCGATCAGAAGGGCGCACAGGGGAGAAAGAGGGCACCCCTGCAGAAGACCTTTGGATGACGTCCTCCACCTTTCATTGGTGACCTTAGAGACTTTAAACAATCTCTGAGAGTCGCTGTAGAAAGATGCCAGCAGCCTGCCCAGGCATGGCGGGGCCCGCATGTGATCAAGGATGGTCAACAATTGGGGAAGCCTGATGCTATCGAAATACGCGGATAAATCCTGCTGTATGTAGGCTTTGGCACCCTGATGCCAGCTCTGCAAGATGACGCCATGTGCGTCATTGGTGCCTTTGCCTGGGGCTCCTCCAGCAGCCTGGGGCGAGCACCACGATGCAATCCACGCTTGCATGCGCCTGCACAGGATGCGGGCGCCCGCTCGCCAAAGGAAAGAGGTCAGCGCGATGGGGCGATACTCGGTATGCGTTTTAGGGAGAAGTATGACTACGGCGCGTCGCCACAAAAGTGGGACGTGCCCACTGGAGAGCACAAGTGTCCAGAGTCGTCCCAAGGAGTCCCACCACTCGGATGGCATGTGCAAGGTTTCGGGGCCCCATTGGTCGGGGCCGACGGCCTTGTGGGACATTCTTTTGACCGCGTCAAACAGGTCCCGCCCGCTGATTGAGAGCTCAACTGAAGCCTGAGTCGGCCTGGGGAGGGCGCTCAAGATGTCTGCCAAATCATCCTGATTGACAGGCTCAGAATCGCCAGACCACTTATTCATCCACACACCGCTCTGAGTACTGACGACAGAAGTGGGGTGGATGTCAGCGGGAGCTTTGGCCAACTCACAGGGCGGGGTGTCGAGCTCGACACGGCGCGCAGTCCAACGCTTTACCCAAGCAGTGGCAGCAGTGACATTGTTTGTTTCAGTCCTCCACCTGGCGATGCGGATCTGCTTTTCCTGGGCAGTCAGGTCAGACCGCAAAGCTTCTACTTTAGTGAGGGTGCTATCGAGGTCGTTAAGGTCAAAGAAAGGGCATTCGGGGAGTCGGCGACGCAGGTCCCCGCATTTTTTCCGTACCGCAGTCCTTAGATTTTGGTCGAAAGGCTGGCAACGCAGCTGTCGCAGTTGACTGTCCAATTTGCGCAGGGTGTGCAACGTCAAGGAGGCATGACCTTCTGTTGTGGTGTGGTGCGGGCGGCATACGTTGCGCACAGGGTCCCAGAGCATCGCACGGCTGACGGCCTCGGCACAGCTCGAATCTCCGGAATGCAAACAAGTTTCGGCCACTCTATAAAGGTGCACAAGGGCCTGGTCAACATCAGCAGCTTCCAAACAGGACTCAAAAGCTCGTGGTTCCCAGGTTTCGCGAAACCGGTTCATGATGATTTGGGGGTCCGTTTGTTCCACAGGCTGAAATCTAGGGATGCCGGCACACTGTTGCCAGGTCTCCAGGTCCAAACTGTAAGCGACGCACAGATGGTCCGAGATGTCATCTCGATCGTAGTGTAGCACGGCGTCGGCACGGATGTGCGCGGTGCTCACTCCATAATCGATTCTTCTGGTGCGGGCGGGATTGGTGTTCCTAAGGTCGCTGCGATCACCATCATCAAGCGGGATCAGGTGTCCTGAGGTCACGAGGCGAGCGAGAACACCCTCCTCCTCTACTGCATTCCAGTCTCCTACGGCCAGCACAGGGCCTCCGAAGGTGGCCGCTTTTTCAAAAAGACTTTCAACAAGTAGGGAAGTTTTCGGGAGATTCCCAGGGTAACCATAAACGGCAAGGACTAAAATTGACATTTTGTTCCCTTGACGTTGTAGCTCAATCAAACCTGCAGCAACCCTGGAGCTGTCAAAAACCCCCCCTAATGCAATAGGCTTGATAGGCAGCGAAGAGATCAGAGCAACTCGGTGTTGGCGTCTTTCGGCGTCCAAAGGCGCCAGTACTGCAGTGAATCCCTGAGTCTTCCAGTGTTTGCAAAAGCCCACTGCAGACTCAACGTTGACGTCCACTTCTTGCAAAGATGCTAATTGCACGGACTCCTGTCTCATGAGGCTCACGAGCAAAGGCGTCTTTGCAGTGCCGGTACGATTGGTGTTGGCAGTCAAGACCTTTACGAACCCTGCAACTGTTTTTGCCGCCTCACAGCCTTGAGGGCCGACGTGATCAGCTCATGGATTTGCGGCGGGAGAGCAGTACGTCCTGGCTCATCGACCCATTTGCTGAGGTTCTGAAGTTCTCGCTCGTATTTTGCACAGAGCTTCTCGGATGCTGGAATGCATGGGTTTTTAGCATGCTTCGCAGCCTCGCGTCGGCCACGAAGCGCACGGCCACAGCTGTTGCACGACCAACCATGCTCCACAGTCAATCGCTCTGATTTGCCCTTTTTCTTGCAGCGGGGCCAAGCAAACATAGTGAGGCTAGGGAAACTGGGGGCCCTGACTTCAGCAATGACGCGCTTGTTGAGGGTTCTCAAGCGCATGGCCTGAGTGTGTCCAGCGCTGTCCTTGGGGCCTGTCTGGGGATTTTGCTGCTTGAGGAGGGTGGTCCACTGCTGGCGGGTGACCTCATCCTTGTGCTTGGTCGTCCAGTGTCGGAAGCGAATCTCACACAACACAGATGAGGAGACCTGAGCCATCACCTCTTTACGCAGGCCTTCTTTGCAGAGGGGGCAACGCCAATCTCCTGAGGACAGTCTTTTTGGCATCCGCTGCATGCGGGGTTGAAGGATCAATCCTGGGAGGTTTGCACCGTCGTGGGCCTTCCTGTTGTGTTTATGCCGGATGTTGTAGTACTGCGTCGCACTTTTGCATATGCGGCGGAAAGGGCACAAATCACACTTGAACGTAAGGTCGGAGGGAGCTTTCGGGAGAGGTCGGTACGGGCAGGCTCTCCACTTGGCAGTGCACACCACCGCTTTGTCAGTCTGAGCCTCGCAACCCTGCAGGTCCTGGCTCTCAGTCTCGCTGACGGCATCCTGCACCTGGCCTGGGGCAACAGCCTCTGCACTGCCTGCAGCAGGTGGGTGACCTTGGACCTCGAGGGCCCGGGCGAAACCTTGCACCTTGGAACCCTGGCGAACCTTAGAAACCCGAGAGGCCTTACTCTTAGGCTTGTCGGTCCACACCGTGGTGGGAGGCCGAAGGGTGGCGGGCTGGGAAGCTTGCGAAAGAGCGGCCCTACCACGCCTAGAGGATTGGGTCCATACCGTGGGTGGTCGCTTTAAGGTGCTGGCAGCATCACTGTTCGAGTCCCCCCCGGCCCGAAAGGCGACAGCTGGTCCTGATTTGACATTTAAGACCTCTTTGGGGTATGTGCCATTTTCTGGCAAGAGCAAGTCGACATGTCTGTGGCTGAGCCATACTGCTATTGTGCCCATGGCAGCTTGCGGATTGTACGCTTCGGGGTAGAGCTCGGGGGCTTCGGGCACTACTATGATCCTAATATCCCAAATTTTTGCAAGGGCCCTAATTTCTATGTCGGACCCGTAGGCCGACTCAGAAGCCAGCTTTTCAAGGTAGTCGGACCACGTCTTAAGTTTGTTGCCATCCGGGCCCATCTGGTCCCAGTATGGCTCATACCTGTCTTGATTTTTCTTCAAGTGTTCGATGGTGGTTGCGCGCAACTCTCGTGCAATGGGGATGCGCTTCTTGCCCTCTCGGTGCAGCCATGTCAGACCAGCTGAAACCGTGTGGAAAATGCAAGCCCCATCACGCGGCTGCGGATGCAGCTTGGTTCCCTGTGGCACCTGTCGGGCCATGGTCTTGGAGCGCTTCGGGGCACTGACCTCCTTTGGTTCGTCCTGGCCATCTGGGTTCTCAGCAGGGGCACTGGGCACCGACACAGGCTGGGGGTCAAAGATGGAGGCGCGAGGGGCCAAAGGCAGAACCGACGAAGCTTTCAAAGGTCTCTGCTGTCGCACCGGGGTGCGCGGAGGTGCAACCGCGGCCCACAAAGTCAGCTCAGTGTCGCCATCCTTGGCCGGGAGGGGAATGAGATCCCGGTCTGGCTCCTTGGCTGCAGCACGAAAGTAGAACACCTTGGAAGCTTTCTTGCGCAATTGTTTGAGCATGGCGATTTCCGTGAAAGAGGCTTTTAGCAGGTCGGTGACCTGCTCGACAGTCCAATCGGCCGGGACCCACGGCACCGACCAGATTTTCGCAATGGGCTCGCCGTCGGCAAGTGGTGCAATTTGGCCGAGTTTGCCTCCACGATGTGCGAGACCTAGGTCCCCAGCCGAACGCCGCATGCGAGCAAGGTATTCACCCGGAGCCTCGCCCTTGGTAGGTTCAACCCAAGTGATTTTGGTGGGAAGCTTCGGTGCTTCTTTATTCTTAGCGCATTCAAGAAAGATGCCGTCGATGCCAGAGAGCGCAAGCACTGGCTTCAAGTCACTTTCGCTGACCCTGAGAAGGCCATACAGCTGGAGGTCCTTAGCGAGGCGTTCTTCCTTCCAGCCCCAGGCGTCCAGCACATTGACATGGTGGTCTGCCATCCACTGCATCATGACACGGGAGGGTGTCTTGGCAACAGCAGCCCAAAGCTTTTCGGTGGCAAAGCTTTTCGGGATCCTCGCATGCAGGACCACAGAGGGCTTGCGAACCACGGCAAAAGTGGGCTTGGCACCCTTAGGTGCCGGGACAGCATCTGTCGGATCAGAGCGAAGGAAGCCCGTAGTGGCTTTGCGGAATTGCAGCTGATCCTTCACGAGGCCTGGGACCCGGGCGGTTCCCGCAGGATCGAGGCACACCAGAGTGACGGAATAAGCCTTGGTACATCCAGCTGCCATGGCCTTGATAAGCTGAGCCTGCTCAGAGTTGCACAAGATCACGCCTGTCAGTTTCTCACCCTGTGGGATCGCCTCAAGCTTTTCAGCGAACTTTGTGGGATCAAGGAGGGGCTGATTCCAATCTTGTGCTCTTAAGCAGAATTCGTCATTGGGTTTCGGTCGTGCTCTTGGGCCAACAGTGACCCAGCCAGCCTTTGCATCCTCCGGTGTGATGCCGATGCCTTTACCTCGAGAGGGGTTTGCAGGGGCCTCGGTCGAGGGCTTAGGAGGGTGCAGGGTCTTATCACCTTCGCCTTGGTGCTTGCCTTTGCCTTTGGCCTTGCCTTTGGGCTCTGGCTGCTCTGCTCGGGGTTGTTGCCCCTTACTTTTGCGCTTTCTGCGGGATCTGGGCGGAACACCGTCGCCAGTCCCTGCAGCATTCGGAAGCAAGGGAGCAAAAGGACTGTTTGCCAGTGGCACTGACACTTGACCCCCCAGGAGGGAGCCCAGATTGAGATCAGCAAGGATCTTTTGCACTGCCTCCTGCACTAGTTGTGATTTGTTGCTTGAGTGCATCAGCGAAACCACCCCCCAAGTCGAAACCCGGACCCGGGTGGCTGGCCTCTCCAATTCGGGCACCAGCCTTGTCGTCATGACACCACTCCCGGCTGGGAGCGCTCTGAATGCAGCCACCTGTGGGACTGAACCTCGGGCCCGGGTGTCTGGCTTCCCCGATTCTCTCTCCAGTTTTGTCGTCATGGCACTGATCCCGGCTGGGGGTGCAACTCTCAAAAGGAAACCTAATGTTGCACCAACCTGCGAAGACCTTACTGTACTGCAATCAAGAAACGAGGGGCACAACAGGAGCCAGCCTCGGAACGAAGTTCGGCAGGATGCATCTGAGGATATGCCGGGCTCTTGCGAGCGCTCTTGACCTGCAGTAGCATCGAGGACCAAGGCAGGGGAAAGCAGGGTGTTGCCGGAGTGGGATGCTTGCAGGGCTGCACCAGTGGTTGTAGCTGACCCTCGGTGGGAAATGCTAGGGTCTTTCAACCAAACTTGACCACACCTCGGGCTGGCTTCAGCACTTTGGAGAAGGAGATCATTCTGTGGATCCGTGCGGGCAGCAGTGGTCCTAACCCGCCCTTGGCAGGATTTCTCGCCCTCTTCCGAGGAGTCTCGACCACACCTCAGGCAAGGCTGGCCGGTTGCGCCACAGCACCAACACTTGAAAGTCGGATCAAGCAAGGAGGCTGAGGGTATCATGCATGTGTTGCGCTCAAAGTTCGGCTGGGGCCGGAAGGGATTATACCCGAAGGGAACCAGGGGAACCGGCGGCACTTGATTAGAATGCAGTTGTTGCTGATGTCCAGCCCTCGCCTGCAGGGTGCCATCGCCACGGTTGCAGAAGCGTTTGCGGGGCTTCACATAGGCACACGGTGCTGGGAGCGGCCGCTTGCAGTCACGGCACCGTGCGCTGATCGAAGCACCTGCCGCGCTTCGGCAGCAGCGTTTTCGAGGCTTAGTGTACGCCCTCAGTGCTGGGAGCTGCCGCTTGCAATTGAACCTCGGCCCTGGGTGGTTGACCTCGCCGGGTCGCGCTTCAATGTTACCATCCGGACCGTTGCCCCGGCTGGGGTCACAAGCCACAAAGGGAAACTCAGAGTTACAGCAACCGAAAGCAGCCTTACCGCGATCAAGGAAAGCGGTGCAACACTGAAGCCAGCCTCGAAGTGAAGACCGGCAGGGCGCTCGTGAGGATGTCACGGGCTCTTGCACACTCGTTCGACCTGCAGCAGCAGAGGGAGCCAGAGCAGGAGAAGACTGGGTATTGTCGGATTGGGATTCATGCAAGATGGCACAATCTGCTTCAGCGATCCTTCGGTGGGATATGCTAGGATCTTTCGACCAATCTTGACCGCACCTCAGGCTAGCTTCGGCACTTTCAAGAAAAGAGGCATCATGCAAATCCGTGCGGGCAGCAGAGGTCCTGACCTGTCCTTGGTGGGATTTCTCGCTCTCTTTCGAGGGTTCCCGACCACACCTCGGATAAGGCCGGCCGGTTGCGCCACAGCACCAACATTGGGAAGTCGGATCAAGCAAGGGTTCAGAAGAAGCAACACATGTTGTGCACAAGGGAACCTGCCGCACATGATCACGTGAACCCTGTCCTGGATGCCCTGGCATGATTTGCAGAGTGCCTGTCACACTGCAGCAGAAGCGCTTGCGAGGCTTGGTGTAAGCCCGCAATGTTGGCAGCAGTCTCTTGCGATGCAGCTTCGTCGCAGTACCGGGGAACCCAACAGGACTAAACCTTAGGGGGGTCCCAGGGATGCACATGCAGGTGGCACCGGAGCTGCCAACATCAAGTCGTCGCCCGCGACTGTCGTCTTGGGACGGCTGTCCTCTCGCGTCGCCGTCGCCAGTGATCGTGCCCTCCAGGTCCTCGAGAAACGTGTCGGTGGACTTGCCCTTCGGGTGGTAGTGCTCGCTCAACTGGCCGCCAGCAGCCGCCGCCGCGCAAGCGGGAGGAACCTGAAAGCCAACACTGTTGCCATGGCTTCCGCACTGCGAGGCTGAAGGCCCCGGGGGGCCCATGGGCGGGCCGGTGGAGCTAGCATGTTCACCCTTTTTGTCCTCGAGCGGATCTTGATTGTTTCTTCTCGGTTCTAGGGTCCGGTCCCCGGCATCTGGTCGACGTGACACAGACACCTTACCTACCCTACAACACTCTTTGTCCTCACGCGGATCTTCTGTTGTTCTTCTCGGTTCTTGGGTCCGGTTCCCCCTAGACCTAAAAGCAGGAACGTCGATGGTGGAGTCGTAGATGCTGAAAGCAATGCCGTGGCTGCCTTCATCGTGCACCTCTTCCCAGCAAATGTGGCCATCAAGAGAGGGACCAGCAGCGATACATGCCGTGGCTTGCCGATCGCCGCTCGCAGCAGCACAAAAGCCAGGGCAATCTGTCTCACCATGTCCACAAGTGAAAGCATCACTGTCGAAATGATTGCCCACAGCAACAAGATCGCTGTCTCCATTTTCCTCGCCACAGCCCGCAGCCGAGAAATCACAAGCACTGATAATCTCGCCGCCGCCCACTGCAGCAGCACTTGCACTGATTGTTTCGCCGGCCCTGTTGGCAGCATCGCTGCCCCGGGCCATATCACTTCTTTCACTGTCACAAGCTCTGTTGGCCTCGGTGCTGCAAAAGGCAGCCGTTGGCCAGAGCTCACCTTCCAAAGGCAGGATGCCAAACTCGCCCACAGGAGACCACAGCATGCTTGGTCCAATGCCGATGGCGAGCATCTTTTGCCAAGCCTGCCTCGCACCAAGGAGGTAGGCCTGTCGCTTCTCCACAATGAAATTCACAAGAAGACCCATGGCCCTCGCCACTTTTGCATCTCTAGCGCCCCCTGGCGCCCCGGATGCACCCCAGTTGCTGCTTCCCAAGCAGCATTGTTTCCAAAATTTGTGCCTCGCTTCCAAAGGGGAAGCTTCGCCTTGCTGGCCAGACCAGCTCCATGGTGCTAAGGGCCCGCGAGCCCAAGGCCTGAGGGGTAGACTCAAGCCGTCGTTGTCATCCTTGTGTAGTTGAGCTGTCATAGCTCTGAGTCGCCTTCGCATATCAGAAGAAAAGGTGGCCGCGCCACCAGAGGAAGGAGCCATTGCCTGCCCCCTCCCACGCACAGCAGTTTTAGCCGGCTCTACCCAGCCGTTGCCCGTTTTGGAGCGCTTGGAGCTAACTGCAAGCCAAAACGCCTGTTCTCCGTAACCGTTGTGTTTAGGAAGGGCGCTGTGAGCGAAGTTTACGAAACTCAGTTCCCTCATCAGAAATTTTATTGCCCAGAAGATATATTGGGCAAAGCGAAATATCGGCGAAGGTATAAATGCACCGACGGTATCCCCGGAGAATATATGGGGTATAAATTCTCATATCTTGCTTTCGCCTCTTGGGACTCCAATCAAATGTATCCTCGCCACTTAATGATGAATATCTAAAGAGATAGCAACTGCCGAAAGGAGCACGCAGGATGTTTTCAAACGGATGGCGGCAGGCTCACGCAGGCATCTAATTCTTGAACAGGTCTTTGACGTGTCGGGAAGGCGCACCTGTGTGCCTGTGCCCCCCCTTCCGCAGGCCGGCACGTCACCAAGGAGACTTCTCTCTCTTTCTCTTGCCTCTGAAGCGTGGCCTGCCACCGACCGTGTCGCGGATGGAATCCACTTCACGGCTGCTCAGCTGTGCACGCCTGGCTTCGTAAAGAGTGTGAAGAAAGGAAAGCGGCAATTCGGAGTACTGCACTGGGACCCGCAACTCCTCAGAGAAACGGTCGAAGATTTCGTTGGTTAAATCATCGGCCTCCTGATTTTCGTCCCGTGGACGCCATCCCAAGTTCAACCGCAAGCCGGCCTTCATGAGAACATGGGTGAGCTGCATGTTAACCATGAGCAAGGGCCAGCGCGTTGTAGAACCCTTGCGAGTCAAGCCCTCGTTAGACTTATTATCCGTCTGAGCTAGAACCTCAACCTTCATCAAACGCCTAGTTGGCCCGGCTTCAAGGTGACCGAAGATGTGCAGTGCAGCCAGCGTGGCCAGCAATTCAGCCGATGCCGAAGCCCACTGACTGTGACCTTCTGAGTCGAAGAGGTAAGGGGCCTCTGAGGGAGTAAGTCGAAGTGAGAACCATCTGGACTCCTGAGTTGTGCCTGCGCAATCCCAACCCCCAAGGACCACGTACCCGTCCGCGCACTTTGCATCAGTGCGGAAGGCCACGCCTTCTCTTTTGACCGATCTTGCTGCGGCGACCTTGAACGTCATGTCCCTGAACGTGAGGTCAAGATATTCAAGAGTAAGGATGACGGTGTCGGGCATCCGAGCGACTGAACTGTCGTTCACCGCTGCCCTCCAGCTGTAAAGCGGTGCAAGGTGTGCCTTAAGCCAAACCAAAAGCCGAGCGACGAAGCCCAGCCTCCCTAAGAACTCAGCAAACCTGCGAACCGAAACAACAAACTTCGAGGACCGAGCCTCAGCGATCCATTTCAAGAGCCACTGGCCCCGCGATTCGGAAATTCCGACCCTCTGGTCTGGATAAGAAAGTTCGTAACCCACAAAAGCCGAAGTGAGCCCACCGCGGAACTTCTTGTATGCGAAAGGTGTGCCAAACATCTCGAAGCATGCTAGCCACATGAGCAAATGATGAAATTTCTCCCTTCCTGCGAAGTTGGCGTGAACATCATCTACGAAGACGAGGTGATAGAACCACAATGTCAACAGAAAGCGCGCGGTGCAGCGGCCGATGATTCCAAACAATCTGGACCAAAGGAAGGCGGATGATGATATACCGAACGTTCCTACTTTGTTGTACCAAACGACCGGCGTGTCGTTGCGCACCTTACAGCACAACAAAGGCCAGTCGGCCTCTCTGACAAGGAACAACCTGTGAGCCGCCGTCACATCGCCGGTGAGGCAAAAGGTGGCCTCCTGACTTTGCTTTGCGCTGCGCACAAGGTGAACTACCTCCTGGGGTCCGGGATTGGATTGCTGATTAAGTAGCCTAATACCATTGTTGACATGCACACCGTGGGTGCCATCGTGTATGGCCGAGCGGAACCGTCTGGTTTAATCAAGGAACCTAAAGAAGCTATCCTAACCCTATCCCGCCCGTACTTTTGCTCAAGAACCGGCAACGTGGAAGGCGCCATGCGCCCAAGAGCCTCTTCCTCTGCAAACTTCTTCTCAAGCTGATCCGATGTTTCGTTTGCCGACGAATAGTTCTCGCGATGCCACTCGGCATCCGATTCATCGAGCTTGCGGGACTTGTGTTTGTACTCGTACACCTGTGGCAAGTGAGGCGCGGGGCAGTCATAACCGATCGCGACCCCGCTGACATAGGAGTCCTCCTGGCAAGAAACGGCTTTCCAATCTGGGTCCTGCAACAGCCGAGCCGTCGCAGACACAGCATGCAAGAAGAATGGCTGGCCACTCGGCACCACATCAAGATCCGTACACTTGCCTCCCGAAGCAACCTCTATGCAACTAAACCAATCCTTCCTAAGGACCCCTAACATCTCGGGAGTGAAAGGCGATTCCTTAAGGCGGCCTAGCGCAAGCTCCATCGCCGTGCGCTTGATATCAGGCACAACGTCCGCTACAAAGTCTCGAAGCACTTGATGCATGGCAGTGGCGAACTCCAAAGCCTGCTTGGGCAGCAGGCCCCCCCTGGCTTCCGGAGGCCATCTAGTGGGTGAGCAGAGTCCAAAGCCATCCGTGATCGGCTGAGTTTTGCCATCCCACTCGAGGTTCAAAGGCAGCCCGATGTTGTGGCACTCCTGATGCTTGAAGGGCTCCGGCCTTTCGACCTCACCCCCCTCCAGCACCTCCGAATCATCTGACTGGACCGCCTCAAGATCAACACTGTGCTCTTCGCCCGGAAGGACGAAACCATGCCCGCGAAGAAACGCGAGATCCTCATCGCATGCCTGAGTATGCTCCGATACACTGAAAGCTATGATGACTAATCTCTTACCTTTCCAGGGCATTGTGAGGTGAAGATCGCGGTAGGCATGTATGTAGGTGGGTGTCTCACTGATCGGAAGAAGGTGACCACTTAAGCGCTTACCGTCAACAATCTGAACAGACTCCCCATCCTGGGCCTCGACCCAGATCTCTCCTCCTACGAAGTCAGTAACCCCTATTATCCCATTGGGCAAAGGTGCGTTCCTGGAGTCTTTGTGGGGCTTGGTGCCAGTGTTAAGGTAAAGGCTAATCGTGGTAAAGGGGTGCCCGGGCATGTTGCTACGCACGAAGGATGCCAAAGCTTCTGTGGAAGCCGGGAAGCCTTTGCACGCGGACCTGAGCCCGATCAGGCCTCCACCCTTCCGGTACAAGCCTGTCGAAAAGCTGCTAGGAACCCAATTAGAGGACACCGCCGACCTAGGCGGAGTCTCATGCGGCAGCAGTTTGAAGAGAGCATGGACCTCGGCCCGAGTCGGGGCTCTCGATGAAGAAACGATGCGTGCGAACTCCTCGGCTTCAACTTGTTTCTTAACCCCCCTAGGTGCTGCCTTCGGCTGCGGTTGCCCCGAAGAGTCTGGCCCCGAAGAGTCTGGCGACGGCAACAAAGTGGAAGGAGGTGCTTCCGACTCGATCAAGCCAACCGCCTCTACCCTATCAGTAACCGCCTCTACCCTATCGGAAACCACCTGGTGCAGCCCCTGCGGCACTTCACATAAATCCTGATGCACCTCCTGCGTTGCCTCGTGGGATTCCTGCATTGGACCTGCCTCACCTGGAACGGAGCTGTGCGGCGCTGACCCAAGTCCCCCCTGCGAAGCGGAAGCAAGCACAGCATGCGCAAGCCACTCACACAACAGAGGAGGATAGGCTGCTGATGACTCGGTCGCCCAGCGGGAGCCTTCTCGGCCTGCAAGTACTTTGTCATGTTTCCCGTGCGGGCAGCGTGGCGGCAACGGCCCCACGTAGCGATCACTGGAGTCGAAGCGTGGCCATGAAGCAAAAGGCGGAGGCTGCTCGACAAAGGCCCGTAGATTAGTGAGAAGGCGTGTGGGTTTGGAAGTGGGAGCCTCAAAGCTGCATTGAAAGAAAGCAAAAGTGATGGCCTGAGTGGAAACCTGGAGCTCACGCAGAGCTGGTAGCTGCCAGATGGAAGCCGGTAACTCGTGATCCGGCGTTGCGCCGAGATCCTCCGGGTGCTCCAGACATACTGCCATGCAAGTTGACATGCCGTCACGGTCTGATCAAGAAAATAATTAGCCTGCTCCACCTGCTGCGCGTGCAAATTGCTTAACCATGGAAAACCTCTAGGATAAAATGCTGAACGTAGTGGCTTTGGCCCGGGGTGGCGATGCCGGACTCTGGAAAATGTCTCACAAGGAGGAGAGGCAATGAGGATCCAATCCCCTTCGCCAAGCAATTGAAAGATGTGCTGCCACAAGCCTTCCTTAGTCAAGTCATGCTCCGTGGAGCGCTGAAGATCGAACTGAAGAAGATTAGTGACATTGCCCAATGACTGAAGGTAAGAGCCCACATCACCTTTGCGATGGGGCCCCGCGAAAATGTAGAGCACACGAAGCCCGCTCGGACTGTACAGCTGAGGCTGGTAGGCGATGTGATCTGATGTCTCAATGGTAGAAACCGAATCATGCGATAGTCACTCCTTGGGCTTGCTGGTCTTAAGCTTATGCTCGGTCGCTGAGTGGGGCTGATAACAGCCCTTGACCCGGCACACATGCAAGCGTTCGCATGAAGGATTGGTGCAGCCCTGCGAGTTGAATGCAAAGCAAATGTCGCGGCCCTCCGGCGTGCGCCAAACCAACTGAAGGCCCTTAAGAGCCGGGTCCGAGGGGCTTTTGCCGTTCTTGCCCCCCTTGGAGTCTTTGCCCTTGCCGCCCTTTCCTGTCTTGCCTCCGTCCTTGCCATCCTTGCCCTTGCCCTTGCCTTTGTGCCACTTGCGTGGTCGCTCAATGATGGACAAGGCGAGCGGCGTCGTGAAGTAGGTCTCCTTAAGCTCCGCTGAAGAAATGACTGAAGCCAGAGCGCCTGCCAGAGTATAACCCTGATCATTGACCAGACGGAAAGCCTCCTTGCGCAACCGGTGCTCATAGGCCAAGACTACTTCCCAAGGTGGCGAAAGTGAAGGCACATCGGCTGGCTGATGAGACGTAGGCACTGAGAGCTGAGCGACCTTTTCGCCAAGGATGTAGTTCACGAAGTGGTCGAAGTCAGACAGCTTAAGATCCTGAAGCCACTGCTTGGATTTAAAGCGGGATGCCATGCATAGCCACGTGAAAGCTTCCACGCGAAGGACCTTGCGATAAGCTTCTGTAGTAGTCGGGAGCTCGCTCTTGGATTTGTGCTGAGTAATATGAATTCGCCCCGAAGCGTCAAGGCTGGACTGGATGCTCGTGGTGAGCGTGTTCTTCTTCGAAGTTATGGCATCCAAGGTTGAAGCCTGAGGCTCATTGGCTTCGCACTCCTCGCACTTGAGAGCGAGGTACTCAGACGATGGAGTCTCCGACTCTCCCAGCTGCCCGTGAACGGCCGCTACCGCCTTGAGCATTGCTTGCCTCTCTGTGACTTGCAAGATTCGCGGCTGGCCTAACACTTTCGCCTCTGCTCGTGTTTCCGTCTCTTTGCTGATTACGTCGCGTGCAAGTTCCCATGCAGCGACGACCCCCGCGATTTGTTGTCGCCCATCAGCAGCCCCATCATCAAGACCAAAGTCCGCCTTCCCAGCAGCCCGAGCTTCCGGCCGGGAATCGGCGATTGCCTGGAATCGCCTAAGTGTTGTGTGTCGTTGCACAATGCGATACTGGGCATCCAGAGACAAGCCAGCTTCTCCGAGCACAAACTGCAAATCGCTATCTGCTTTGGTTATGAGCTCGCGCTTCTCGGCATCTGTGGCGGCCATTGCGACAACAGTAACTAACTCCCGCTACTCCTGATGCGAAGGCCGCGCCCGGCCTGTGGCCCTGTAGGACTTGGATTGCTAGCCGCCCTGAGGCCTTTAGCTGCACTGCGATGTGTCCACCCGTCGCCCTGAGGCCTGTGACAGGATGCGGAATCCGCCGGCACCTCACGGCCTGCGCCGAGTGAGACTTCCTCCTGCTTGAACAGCGCCAGCACGTGCACTTAATCAGCATGAACTGTTATCGCGAAACAACTTCAAGATGCCCTGAGAAAAGTCAGCATGGACTGTTATCGTGGATCTACTTCAAGGCGCCCTTGCATAAGCAACTCATGCCAACTTCTGGCTAGGACTTGCAGGGCACAGCCTATCCACAGCAGTCGAAAGCATCTTTTGCCTTCACATCGACTCGCTCCCACTGTCACTGCTGGAGGGGTCTGATTCCTCCTCTCCGGCCTGAGCCTTCATTCTTGCTTTGCAATCTTTGCAAATGTTATCGACGTCCTCCGCGCCGACATGACTGACAAATTTCACATCATAACAATTCTCAGGCTTGACATAGCAGCCCAACATGTGCAGACGCCTCAGGCCTGTGGTGCGAGAGGTAACGATGAAGTAATCCCCCCGGCTGCCTGGCATCGAAACCTGCTCGACTGGAGAAGGTGGTGCCGCAACACCCACTTCCAATGCCAGAGTTGGCCACGACCCGCCCAAGCCTTTGGATCCCTCGAGGAGGGTGTGACGGCGACGAACCTGAGACTCGCTCTCCCCCGCCTTAGCTGCATAGTCCGTCAAAGCCTTGATGGAATCCACCTCGATGTAGTGCTTTGGCTGTCCGGTGACAAGGGAACAAGCAATGTGACTCTGGAGACGATGCACAACCTGCCTAGAAGTGCGAATGTAGGTTGCAGAACCTTCGCCACCTACCTTCCAGCGACCCAGATAATCAAGCTCCCTGGGGTCGACATCGATGGCCGCTCCGACCGAGCTAAGGAAGTTCCTCGCAGAATGTCCCGTAAAATGACTGGAAGTGTATCCCGGGAGCAGCGGACGCTGATCATTGGCCTTCCATGTGCGCCCCTCACGCTTGGGCGTTTTCAACTCACTGAGAACTTTGCGGAAGTAAAGGGCCACCGTGGAGGAAGGCACCGACTTCTCCAGGGGTTCCGTGAAACCTTCATTGGCCTTCAAAACCAGATAATCCCTCTCAAAATCGAAATCCTTCCAAAGTGCATATCCGACCTTCAGCCAATCATGCCCTGTCAGAGAGATACTCCGTTCCACGAAGACCTTGACGGTGTGGGTCCTTTTGTCGGGCCCTGTAGTCTTGGACCGCGCGAGATCAATGCTAAGCCCTCGCTCGTCCAGAAGCATGGTCTGCGGCAAGAGCCCCTGAACATCATCAGCCCGAAGCGATCCCCAAACCATCAATAAGCAGACAAAGCCCAATGCTCTCAAGTAACTAGGCTCCCCGGGCGTGCAAACGAAGATCTCACATGCAAGAACGATAGCAACAGTGAGCATGCTGGCTGGCTGCTCCGGCGGTGCCGCCGAAACCAAATCGGCTGTGTAACTTTTGAGCTGCGCCTGCCATGTGGGATCCTGAGATATCTGCTGCGTAGACGGCACGCGCCCTACACCTTCAATTACACTGAGAGAGGCTTGCAGGCTTTCGAGAACTGTCTTTCCACATCCTTCCTGGAATCGTTCATTGGCATAATCTAGCACATCAGCTACCCCTTCCGGATAGCTCCTGCCACGGCTATAAAGCAACCATTCCCGAAACTTGTCCCAAGCTCTAAAGCGATTTCTCAATGTCTTGGATCGACGGGTCCCGAACAGCCGTGGCCAGGCTTCCTCGGCATTGCTGACCCCTGCAAGCACCTTGCACACCGGCAGTTGCGCCTCCTGCATGATGGCTGCAAGACGCAATGCATACTCCTGCCGAAGCCGTATCTCCTCAGTGGCCCTGGCACCGCGATCCACGACCCTATCAGTAGCTAACTTCCGCTTGCGAAGAACCGGAAGCAACGCAAGTGGACTCTGAAGTGCAATCTGATTGTAATGCTCATGCAAGCTAAGGCCAGTTCCCGGGACACTGGGCAAGCACTCTGTCAAGCGCCTCCTTGATTCCCTGCGCCCACTCGCAACTGTGCGAGCATTGTCTGCATGCCATTCAAGAAGTGCATCCGCAATCAACTGCAGGCTACTTTCAAGAAGCGTGTTATCGCAAGCCCTAAGCAATGATACAAGCTCTTCCCTCGTGTCGAATGAGGCATGCAATTTCTCAGGCGTGCTAAACCACTCTTCAAGGCGGTTGCGGTATGGTGGCACTAAAGCGGGCCATCCGAGTCCTGTGCCACTCATGGCCGACCATGGGCCGCAGGGCCACCCTTCTACCGCTTTCGTAGTCCTAAAGTATGGAGCTACCGTGAAGCTAAACTGTCCAGTCATGCGTCACAACGATGCTTGTGAATGCTAGCCCCATACAATCAAAATTTTCCCTGCTCCTGAGCCTGAGCTCTGCGTCCATGATAAGCATTAAGATTGTGCGCGCACTCAGCTTCTGGCTCCATTCTGAAAAGCGCACGATACGTAAATAAAATAGAAACTCAAAACTGCTCAATAAAACTTTTCTCTTTGAAACTGCGGAGATCTTCGAGTTGGTCCAGTCGAGGGAACTCCTCCTACCCACAGAGACACCCCGCCCCGCCCACCCAAAACGTTTACTCTAAACAGCGCCGCCGGGCAAGCCCGGCAGGGCATGCTCGCCATAGCAGCTTGGATGATGCTTGTATTTGGTGTTGCTCACCTTCACAGTGCGAAGCACTATTCTCGGCAGCACTCATCAATCTGCTAGAGAGCGGCGCACAAGTTGCCCAGGCAAGCAGAAGTGAAATGTGCAATCAAGAAGAAGTGCCTGATCTAGCGACAGAGAGGACGGCCAGAATATGATCAAAACACGATGCATAAGATACCGTGGTTGCATACCACACTTGTAGCAATACAGTCTCATATCGTAAGGAACAGACAGATTTTGTAAGGCAGGACAATGTTTATTAATCGGCAGAAATCATTCAGAACGACACCAGGCGACACGAAGCATCGCGCTGCTATCTCAGGTTGGAGTGCTATCACTGTATATAGAAAAATAGGCGAAGCTCTAGAGGCACAGTCGCTAAACTGTGAACACTGCGAGCTTCGCAAAATACGCAAGTAGTCACACTGTCGCATACGAGTCTAAGCACACAGACTGACACAGACGACAATGTCGCACCGAAGTACATGCGTAAAATCGCAGAGCCATGAAAACAGAAAAACAGAAAACTGGAAAAAGGTCTGCCCTGGTAGCAGAACATCATCTGATAAATCAGGGCAAAGTGTCCGACGTATCCGAGTGTCATAAGATCACAGTCACGTCGCTGGGCACATCACACAGAAGTTTCATGATCTGATGTTCTGGCCGCGCGTTGCCGGGTCTGCCAGGTGCCAGAGCGCTGTGGCAACCGGTGCCAATGTCCAGCTGTCAGACTGTGTCTGGGCGGCTCGGGAAGGTGCCAGCTACGTTTTCAGTTTCTTTGGGATTTTTGGGCCCCCGCGGTTTCAGAGAAGGAGTTTTAAATCTCGTTTTCGGCAGTCAAGCAGAAAGCCGAGCCGAGGTTGGTTTCTCCAAAATGCGTGGTTTGTCCTTCGACGGCCGCTGCAAGACCTTTGATGCCCGGGCAGACGGCTTCGCGCGGGGTGAAGGTCTCAGCTCTGTCTTCATCCGAGCCTCCGAGAGTGAAAAGGAGGTGTGCAACTTGGTTGGCCTCGGCGGAGTCGCCATCAACCACGATGGGCGCGCGGCGACCATCACGGCGCCCAACGGAACTGCCCAGCAGCGTGTGCTGCGGGCGGCGTTGGCAGATCGCGGCACCCAGGGCGAGGATGTAACATGCCTCGAATGCCATGGCACCGGAACAGCACTAGGCGATCCCATTGAGGTGGGAGCTCAGAGGGCTGTGTATGGAAAGGGCCGTACCGACTCCCAGCCGCTCATTCTCGCAGCTACGAAGTCCAACATCGGTCACACGGAAGGCCGTGCGAAGGGATCAGTGTTGGCTACATGATGTCATGTGTCATGTGTCGGTGAATTGCAGGCTCGGCAGGTGTGGCCGGCATCTCCAAGATGATCCTGGCCATCACCAAGGCGCAGATCACACCGAACCTGCATTTGGAAACCCTTAATCCAAATATCGACCTGGGTGGCTTCAATACCTTGATGCCCGACAAGCTCGTGGAGTGGAAGAGCGGCAGCATTCGATCCGGCGTGTCTTCGTTTGGCTCCTTGGCGAACTACTTACTTGCTCTTGTGTTTTAGAGTTTCGGGCCAGTGAGAGGCAAAAGCTTCTGGTGTAAGATGCCTTCGAAGTCAGGGAGAAGCACTAAGTGTTGGGTTCTGCTTTCTCTAGCTGCTCATTTGGACTTCCACACATCTTTCAAGAAAACACATGATGGCTGTGCTTTCGTCTCCGTCTAGGCTTCTCTGGTACAAATGGCCACGGCCTCTTGGAGGCGATCCTCACACAGCCTGAGCCAAAGGTGTTGACGCCCATGCGCTTTGCCAGGAAAGTCTATCCCTGGAGGGAGTGGATGCAGAAGGTTGTGTATTTCCAAGAATGGGTGAAGGCCGACTGCAGCATTACGAGGCGGTCGCCTTGACGGAGATGGACACAGCAGCTGCTATCGGCGAGAAGATGAAGAGTGCCGGGGCAGCCACAGCTGTGTTTGCTCGCTTGGAATCCAGAGCCGAGCCCGCCGAGCCCCTGCCTGGCTCACCTCGAGGGGCTGGTAGCCTTTTTGCAGGGCGCCATTCTGGCGGAGCTTCCGAAGTTGTTAGTCGTGGTGACACGAGGCGCGTACGACCCGAAATGCACAAACTTCGACGCAGGCGCCCTGATCTGGGGTTTGATCCGCACGGCGAGAATGGAGATGCCTCGCGTTACGATCAAAAACAGTTGACGTGGCAGTCGATGCTGGTTCCGAAGATATCGCCAAGCGCATTGTAGCCGAGTTGCAGGGGCCAGATGGTGACGTCGAGGTTGCTCACACGGCCTGGGGCAGGTGCGTGCCCCGCTTGATGGAAGCTCCCAGAACGGGGCTTTGGCCATGCAACGGCAAGACACCATGAGAGATTCGGGCTCGGCCACGGACGTGAAGACTGGCCTTCAGATCGTGACTGGTGGTTTGGGAGGACTCGGATCCTCAGCTGTAGACTAGTCGCCGCACAGCACTGCTCACTTAAGGCACTTAAGCCGCAAAGTCCAAAAGCATCCTAAGTCCTAAGGCTTGGTGGCAGCGGAGGAGCTGGCAGCCCTTGGAGCACCAGGCCAGGGCCAGATCAAGCTGCGATCTGTCTCTTGTATTGATCGTCGTCTCAATTGGCAGAAGAGAGAGTTTTTGGTGCATCCGACCTAAGATGTGAGGCCTTCTGCTCGCGTCTCGCAACGGTCGGGTAGTCGCAGGTCCGGAGCCTTAAGGCTTAAGGGTTGCAGGCTAGAAGATGATTCGTATCCTTCTTGCTGTGGACATGGTCCCAAGCTGGTGGCTTTGCAGAGCTCCTCAGGTCAGAAGTGACTGGAACAGCAGCTTCGAAGGCTGCAGGCGTTGCCGGGCCTGCGGCTTGACTGAAGAGTTGAAAGGCACAAACGGAGACTCAAGCCCTTAATCATTCCGTCAGCAGGGTGTGGGTCAGCCTAGGAACGTACAGCTGAAGATCTGCAATGCCGGCGAAGCAGGAGATGTCGCCAAGGTTGTCAAGCAGGCTAAAGATGCAGGCGAGCCTGTGCAAGGCCTGATCACCCTTACCCACGCACACGCGCATGCCGGCTTTGTCGCTGGAACCCATTGCCATCTACTATCCTTTGACTGAGAGTGATTCAGGTGTGGTGCATGCTGCGGGCATCATGGAGCGTTGCCCACTGTCGGACTTGGACACTGCGCATCTCAACAAGGCAAAGCCGTGCCTTGTCTCCCTTCTAGCCGAAGCTTGCAAGGGCTCATAACGGGTCCACAGGTGCTGGCTCCAGGCCTACGGCGCATGGTACTTGCATAGCGAGTGCCCGGACAGCAGCCTCTTCGTTCTCTTCAGCTCCGTCTCCGCTGTTGTAGGCCTGCGTGTCCGTGTGCGCATGCTTCACCTCTGAGATAACCAAATCTTCGGCAGGCCTTGCTGGTTCCGCCTCGCCTCCTACTCTTCTGCCAATGCGTATTTGGATGCCTTGGCCGCCTGGCGCCGTGGCGCTGGCCGCTCTGGCGTTAGCCTTCAGTGGGGCCCCGTGTCTGAGGAGGTGGGCATCACTGCGGCTGCAGGCAGTGATAAGCTGAGGCCTTTGCTGTGAAAACGCTGTCGCCGGCACACGTGGGCAGCGCCTTGCGGCTCTGCCTCGCGGCCCCCACACCTCGTGCCGAAATCATGTTGGCCAGAGTCGACTGGCATCCTTCATGCGAGAGATTGGCATGGAGATCCCGCCTGATGGATCTGAAGTCGAAGATGTCGAAGGAGGATTCCAAAGGAGCCGGGAAGGCGATTCAAGGCCAGGAGCCCAAACTCCAGCAAGGCCCTGTCAGTCCCTCTTTCGTGGAAGTGATATGCATAGCCTGGCTGTCAAGCATCCCAAAAGAACAGTAAACCCTGAAGGAAGCCCATAAGCCATCAGGTGCCGGAAGTGCTCTGGCACAGCTGCCACTGGAGGAACGTCGCGTAGAGGTGTTGAAGTCCATTGGGGCAGCAGCTTCGGGCATGGGCTTGGAGACCTGGCAGCACTTTGGACGCTATTCCTCGGCCAGTTCCTCAATTCTTAGCATGTGACTGCCGTTCGCGGTCGTCTTGTCATGGTGGGTAGCAGGAAGGAAGTTAGACACCCATCCAGGAGTGGATGTTAGAGCGTGGAGTAGGATGGCAGAGGGTTTCGGTCTTAGGTTGTTTCGGATTTTGCTTGTGCTATTCCCGACCCCATGGCTGACCCCGAAGTCCAACGAACAAATGGCATCTGGTGACTGGTTCGGAGCAAGCAAATATAAAACCAAGAAAACTACCAGGCAAAGCAATTAAGCCAGGCGACGGACGACACCACGTCTCTCATGGAGGCTCGATGACACAGGGTTCAACAGCCGAAAGACCAACACTCCCGGACCCCTATGACTCCCTTGGATCCTCGACCCCCAGCCCAAATTCCTAAACTGTGTCACTGCCAAGACCCCAAGCGCCTCAACCCAAAAGCGCCTGGCAGGCCGGGATGGATTCCTTGTCTGCCGTGGAGTTTCGGAACAAGGTGCGCCTCGGGCTTTTGGGCTTTCAGGCTCCTAGCACTCTTCGGTTTTGCAATCCTTCACGGCTTCATCATGCCCCGACTCCGCCGACGTGTCAGGAGTGCCAACATGCGGGTAGGGGCGGGCGTGCTGGCCTCAAGGGCACCCTCTCCCCCAAACTGCCTTGCCGAAGGCAGCCGGTAAAACTCCAAAGTTGCCCTGGATCTGCCCTGGCTCCTCCTTGGAGCAAGCCCAATGCCTGCAGTCCAGGCAACGGTTGAATGCCTCGCATCGGCCCCCCTTGCGGCCTTGCGCGTGAAGCTGGCCTTTCACCTCAAAAGTCAAAGCCAGATTGACCATGTCCCAACATCTTTAACCCTTTCTCCGCTGCTGCACTCTGGACAGGCCACACTCCAGCATCATCACCGGACTGCCCCCAGTTCCAGCCGCAACAACCGTTCCCATTTCATGCACTGATCGTGCAGAAGTAATACCTGGGTCATGACATCAAATCCAATTTGTTTTTTTGGCCCACCATGAAGCCCATCCGTAGCAGAATTCATTTTCCCAAACAGCTCGGAGGTTGAAAGCGCTTTTGTCGCTCATATCATGTTTAATCCATCATGGCTCCGTGATTTGGCTACTGCTGAGCATGTCCGGACTGTCAACAGCCGGTGGGTTCGCAGACTCATTGGTCCTGAAAGCAACCAACTGACACTTGCAGGGCTTTGAGTTTTGGGGTGAATACGGCTTGGTGCATCAGGCTTAAGGATTTTACGGTTCACAGTTGACAGTTCTGTCGAAACCAGATCCCCTCAACGCTAGTGGGAATGTAGGCCGAAGTCTTAGTACCTGTTTGTATTCGTGTAGCATGGCAGAGAGACATCACAATGCAGCACAGCAGACCACGATGCAATGTGTCACATCATGTGTTCAGTATGTTTGCTTTAGTCGAAGACACGATGGATCGCTAGGACTCACGAGGTTGCGGTTTACCATCTGTAGCACCGGATAAGTGTGAGTGGTGATCGGCAGGTCTCGAAAGACTTCCGCTCGGCCACTTTGCCAAGCACCCTGATGTTCGACTACCCCACCCTCACTGCGCTTGCAGATTTCGTGGCCGAGCAGCTTGTGTCCACAAAGATTGAATGTTTGCCAGCGGCGTCCCAACTTGGAGCTCCTGCTTCCAACGAGGCGATTGCAATTCTGGGGGGCGCATGCCATCTCCCGGGTGACAGCTGGTCCTTGGAGAAGTTCGATTTCATGCTCTCCCAGGGTGTGGACTGCAGTGTGGAAATGCCGCAGAGCAGATGGGATGTGGACGAGTACTACGACCCCGATGCAACCACTGGCTTGAAGATGTATGTGAAACATGCGGGCTTCGTGGAAGGTGTTGAGCTCTTTGCAGCTGCTGTCGGGCGCTCAGAGAGGGCAGGTTTGACTCTGGGTAGCTGTTCTGGTTTGCGATGTTGTCCTGTTTCATGCAGCTGTCGTGAGAGCAGGGTTATTCCCATCGCTGACAGCTGTTATGAGGCTTTCAACATCAACAAGGCCGAAGCAGAGACCATGGACCCCCAGCAACGGCACCTGCTGGAGGCAGCCTTCGAAGCCTTCACGTCGGCCGGCCTCGGCAAGAGTACCCTCATGGGCAGCTACGGAGGTGTTTTTGTGGGTCAGGACAAGTGCGACTGGAATCGCATGATCACTGGCGACCAAAGCGGTCCCTATGCAGCCACGGGTGGCTCCTCGTCCATCAGCGCGAATCGGATTAGCTATGTCCTGGGATTGAAAGGCCCGAGTGCAACCATGGACACGGCGTGCTCATCATCTTTGGTTGCAGCGGACACTGCAACAGTCACTCTTCGACGCAGGAGATGTGAGTTGGCGGTGGTGTGCGGTGTGAACATGATGTTGCTTCCGCAGACTTTCGTTGCTTGCTGTCAAGCACAAATGCTCTCAAAGGGTGGACGGTGCCGCACCTTTGATGACACTGCCAGCGGCTATGCTCGTGGTGAAGGTGTCGGTGCACAGGCACTGGAGCGTTTGGGAAGTCGGTACGGTTCAGGGCTGTTGGCGGAACTGCATGGTTCAGCTCTGAACCAAGATGGACGCAGCTCCAACCTCACCTCGCCCAATGGTCCATCACAGCAGGCAGTGGTGTTGGCTGCACTTGGAGAGGCACAACTTCAACCGGCTGACCATGTGTGTGTAGAGACCCATGGCACAGGCACAGCCCTTGGAGACCCCATCGAAGTCGGAGCGTTGCAGGTGGTTCTGGGAGGCTCACGGATTCAGACCGTGCAACTCGGCGCGGTGAAGACCAACGTTGGCCACTTGGAAGGTGGTGCAGGAATGGTCGGACTTACCAAGCTGGCATCGCTCCTTTTGCGCAACTGCTTGTCGGCCAACCTACACCTCAGAGACATGAACTCCCACATCTTCCATGACATGCAGGAATTTCCTGTGAACTTTGTTTCGGAAGCATGTCCCCTGGCTCGATATCGGAAGAGGGTGCCTGATCCAAAGGATTTCCAGAGACGAAGGAAGGTAGGGTCGTCAGACTTCGACCAAGGGGTTTGCCTCCACACCGGAAGCGTGCCCTCTAGACTTGGGAGAGAAAGACAGTGTTCGAGCTTGAAGAGCTCAGAAGAAGATGAGATAAAATACTTTTTTCAGTAGCCCATAGTAGCCCCTCAAGGTACCTGCCTAAGCGGTTCATTCTTCTTAGACCCCAGGCCCGAGTCAAGCGATGTCAGCGGCATCCGTGTCCTCCTTCGGATTCGGCGGCACCAATGGCCACGTGCTGCTTGCTCGGCCGATGAAAACAGGTGGGTGCTGCCATGTTGTTTAGAGTGAGCGTTCCTGTTAGGGCCTAAAAGCTTTATTACCATAATCAGGGGTAGCTGCCTTAAAGTGAAAGGCACCCTAGTTGAAGAGCCCTTCAACTCTTCAACCTTCCCAGGCCCGCCCGTCTGCACTTGCACGTGTTCTTCACATCCACTGCCCAGACCTCACGGCAGGATTTCTGAAACTGTCACATGCTCGTCACGGAGAAGACAGCTTCCCATTCAAACCGAGGGGCTCTGGATCTTAACCTCGAAAAGGTGAGGGAGACGAGAGAAATGAAGCTTCTTTTCAAGTTCTGCCAAGAAATGCGGGAATTTGCAACTTAAAGCACTAGTCACTCTTGCATGGTGGACGCTTTCTCACGGCCTGCGGTAAGTCCGGTGAGCGCGAAACAACAGCGGAGTATTCGACGAGAGTCAGAGACTGAACGGCACTGACGAGCATAAAAACATGTGCCTCTCGCAGGTTCGCTGCGGTGTCATCCGTCAATATCCGTCAGGTTAACTCTCATTGTTTGTTTCTTGCTTCTTCCTCTCAGCTTCAACCAGAGCTGTGTCATGGCTGAACTCGCAGGGATCACCACGTTTGCAGCTACCATGGTCACGCATGTTGTGGCACTCCCTTCCACGGCCAGAGTGCAGTCCTCTTTTTCTTGCTCTGTTTCACTTGTGCGTAGCATGTGTTGTGGAAGGATCCCACGCATCAAACGCGCGACAGATTTACACGTCAAGCCGTCAAGCTATAGAGCGATTGTTTACTATTTGCCTGCCGATCCCCGGGCCCTCTCGCGAAAGTACATAGGCAGACTTTTCCAACCATCTCCAACCGTAAGCACTCGAACTCCGGTATTGACAAAGCCACGAACGATGATTCACGAACTGCAACGTGGAAAGATATCCGCTTTTCATGTTTGGGACAAGTTTGTCTCCATCTTCGATCGCGTCTCTTCGAACATCAAACGGACAGGACTGGCAGCTGCGAAGCGCTCGGCAGCTGACCTGGAGCGTCAGGCAAGCAAGGGCCAATAATTCGTCTGATGTCAATGCTGCTGAGAATTGAAGATGGTATGGCGGACTTGGGGATTCGCAGCTGGCATGCTGCAGATGTGGGTCCCGCTAACCACAGCTGTGCATTGGCAGGCCTACCCCTGGCGGGAAGCCAGCCATCCCCTGCTTCAGCGGCGAAGTACACGAGCAGACGGCGCAACTGTGTTTAGCTGCTCCTTCGGCGGCCACGTTCTTGCTCTGCTCTCTCACCACATCGTTCACGGCGAGGCGTGCTCAGCTAGCTATGCGCGTGTAACGAGTGTCTAGCAGTAAAGATCACACCAAGACTCCCCCCAACGTTTTCACTGTATGACTTCCGGATGGGTGGCGTCCAGGTTGTCGTTCCAGGAGCATGCTATTTGGAGATGATTGTCGCCGGATGTACAACCTTTGTAGGTGGTGGCCTCAGTTCCCGATTTGTACTGGCGAAATCTGTGGTTTGAAGATCACCCGGAGCGAAGAAGGATGCATCACAGCAGTTTCATGATATCGCTCTCAATGTCTTGAGGCAGTGAACCCTGGTGTGTGGAGAACCTGGGCTTCGCAAAGCCGTTGGTGCTGCGGCCTTTTGCCAGCAAGTAAAGCCTAGCGGGCAGCTACCATAAGCTGGGCCTGGCGAAAGGAAGAGATCCTTTTTGCGTTGCCCAGGCTCCTGCCAGACGGGTCTTTAGAGGAGCCCACAGAGATGCGCTTGGTCCTGTGGCCGGATGGACGGCTTGAGGTGGAGAGCGAGATCGGTGCACTCCTGAGAAGCTGACAACAAAAGGTGAAACGTGCCTTTAATTGGCTTTGCTACCCTGTCTAAGGTGGCGACCCTGAGGACAGCATTGTTTCTGTACACGTGGAGGCAACGCTGGTAAGGAAGTCTGGCGGCTGGGTCAAGACGAACCGACCGGAGCAGGACGCCAGGTAAACGAAATCTGCATGCGGCATGGGATGTTATTAATTAGTTGGCGCAGGGCCACTACTAACATCGCTTGTGGCAGTGTGCTTCAACTGCTGTCGACTGCTGGCATTTCTTGATTCTGAGGATGCTGCGTGCGGATTTGAGGGCTCCAAGTTAGAAGGCTGCTCAGAGATGCTCATCCATTCTTGGTGCATGGCTGGCACATGTCACAGCCCCACTTGTGTCCGGTTTGATTCCCGTTGTCAGCGACACGTGTTTCTGACAGGCAGGTCGGGGGTCGTACCATCCTCGGAGTTTGCAGGGTGAACATACTTTAGCTGTTGCTGGCAACAAATCATGATTTCGGCTCTCATCATCATGGTTTCTACCATCATCTGCATCATCAGCATCGTCGTCATCATCACCATCGTCATTGACATCATGCCCGTACAAGTATCATCACCGACATACGATGATGATTTGATTGTTCCTCGTCATCGTTTTGTCAGGGAATGCAGCATGCATCTTTTGACAAAGGGCACCGAGCCGATACCGAAGTTATCGGCTCGAGGTGCCACTTTTGATTCTCTTCCTTGGCTCTTGCAGCCATGGCTTGTTCCACCCGTGGTGTGGAGTTCGCTTTTCGTCAGCTAGCCGCTGTGAGTGTCCTGACGGGTATCGAGGCGTCCGAGGTGTACGACAAGATGCTGGAGCAGACTCGACACCCTGATTACCTTGCATAGCTGGCTGGCTTCTCGGGATGCTGCTGAGTTAGTTCCGCTGATTGACTTGCTGACCAGCATCCATTGTGGCATTTCCGAGCCTGTTGGGACGGCCTTATTACCTCCCAGGGGCTCAGCTTTCTTGACTAGAGATGACGCACGTTCGGAGACGGTCTCGGTGATCTTGCGCTCCCGCATCCAGCTGGCCTTGGTGTTGCCGATGCCATATGGAGATCACGATTTTCCGGAACTAAGGGCAGCAAGGGCTCTAACGAGAGTCTTGGCCACCGTGGGCGAGGACCGACGGTTTTGCATAAATGTTAGGATGGTTTTTGGGTCGAGTCACCGTGTGTGTAGCTCCTCGGCTCAATGGCCTCGGCGGCCAGCTTCTGGGAGTTGCTTCGGCTTAGGGGTCTTTCGGAGATAGCCCCCGCCTGTGTGAGAGCGGAGGTCTTTTCAGTTGAGGAGGCTCAGGTTTCCAGCGAGAGGCTCCTGCGCGAGGGGGTCCTTCGTTGGCAGCTTGAGGTTCTGCTTAGTTCCGCGGGCTTTCATGGATCGCCTGCCTTGCTGAGGGAAAGGCGTGACCTGCCGCCCGTGAGGCGGCGAGAGCGGGCATCCTTCGCGGCTGCCTTGGCAGCAGCTGCTCCGGGCGAGAGGGCCAGGGCCCTGCAAGAATTGGATGATGAGATTTTTGCCAAAACCACGGTGGGTCCCATGGAATCTAGATTGTTGGTTTGGCGCCGATTGTGCGAAGAATGGGAAGTAGTTGCCTTCCCCTTGGATGAGAAGAACATTCGAGCTGTCGGAGCTTCGCTTAAGAGAGGCCGATATCGGTCGGCTCAGCAGTACTACTCGGCAGCGATTTCTTTCCAAATGCGCCGCTTGCACATCCCAGTGTCCCCTTTGGCTAAGGCGCTTATCAAAGACTGCATCAGGTCCATCAAGAGAGACCTCGGCCCGGCTTCGCTGAAAGACTCCTTCGATGTCAGTATCTTAGAATCTCAGGTCGACCCGGGTTCGGAATACGAGTCCTTTTCTTGGACATCCATGGCGGCAGCAACAGATGCCCTGCTTGTGGGATCCTACTTTTGTATGAGGGAAATCGAAATGGCGGGAGCTGATTCCGCACATTTATACTTTAGGGATGGCTTGGTACATTTGCTTCTTCCTGTGCATAAGACTGCAACGGCTGGAGAATTGACAGAACGCAGCTTGGCATGCGGATGTGCTATCCGGCAACAGAGTCTTTGCCCTTACCATGCATCTATGCGCCACTTGCAACGACTGGAGATATTGCAGGCTTCATTGGGTCTTTCCAAGATCCCCCTCTTCCCGGGAGATTCGGGAGAGGTACTCAGCAAGGCTCAGATGATTCAGGTCATCCGCCAGACCTTGGCACACGCAGGGGTCTCGACTCAGAGACCCGACAAGGCAGGTCGTATGATTGAACGTTTCGGAGGCCACGTCCTTCGTGTTTCGGGCACGCAGCATCTGTACTTGATTGGATTGCGATGGGACCTTGTCCAGCTCCATGGTAGATGGTCATCAGTTGCTATTCAGAGATATCTGCAGAACGCGCCGTTGTTGCAGGTGCCACACGCTGTGTCTCAGGCATTATCGATGGGTCCATCCTTTCAGGCGGCTGGCGGCCACCCCCCAGCGGCTGTGTTGCCAGCTGGTTCAGATCAGGATATCCAGATGGAGATGCCGGCAGAGATTCAGGAGGTGTCGTGCGCTCCGCCACCGGGCGGCACAGCCGAGCAAGAATCGGCACGGTTACGACATCGAGCGTCATTGAGGCTGGGTTTCCAGGGCTTTGTGGAAGACATGTCTGAGATCGAGACACTTGTTGTCAACGTTCGCACAAAGAAGGCCCATCTTCCCGATCCGCGGGAGCGATCGCAGGACCCCACGACGTGGGCAACAGCTTGCGGGATCCTTTATGGTAACTCCAGATTCTTCAGGACAAGATCCGATCGCCCAGAATGGGCGAAGTGCATGCGGTGCTTTCCGCCATCGGCAGAAGAGTCCGAGCAGGCGGCCCAAGCTGAGGGCTCAGAGGCAGAGGGGTCCAGCGATTTGGACTCCTCTTCCTCCGATAGTAGTTCTTCGTCTTAAGACTCGCCACGCGCGGCGAGATGCAGGTGTCATTGGAAAATGGCCTGGAGTGGCGGGTGTTGCACTACATCGCTCACTAGGCTTTCTTCCGAGTCTGTTCTTGCACATGTTGTTGTGAGCGTGGCCCACAGGACCTGGGGTTGCCGGTGACTTCGCCGCTTCGGGTTCCAGGACTGATGGTGGTGTCACCTCCGACGGTGTACACTCACGGAGTCGATTTACAGGAGGTAGATTGAGCTGACCGGTGGGCGTCGGCTTCAAGGTGTGTGAGGCCTGGGATCGGCGAGCGAGCTGATCTGTGAAGGGCTTTCACATGTGTTTTTGTGCGACGGGACAGGAGGCTCCCGCGCAAGCTTCACGAAGAAGCGAAGCGGAATTGGTCGCGACCTGAAATGAGGGTTTGAGCGTGGTGCACATTCTGCAGGGTTTTAACTGTCCGTCGCAAGCCCAGAGAAGCCATAGACATCTCGCATGAACAGGAACACATTTGCTTTGCTGTAGTTTTTGGGCTACAGCTGCCTCCGGCCTAGGGGGCCGATTCCCCTCAGGGCCATGGAGCTAGATGAGATAGCGACCAAGGCTGGAGCGGGCGCGGAGATACGGAGGTATCTCAGCATCAGGGGAGTCTGCTCCGCGGGGACGCTAGCGATGATAGCAGCTGATGAGCCGAGTTTCCGCACAGTCTTTGTTGAGCCCCTGATGGCAGGGTTCACTAGTGGAGCTGAGACCATACGGATCCCGGAAGCGGACAAGCCCATAGCCACTGCAGTGCTTCTTTATATGCGCCAACTTGCGATCAAGGATCAATCTTCGACCCCGGGGGCTTCAGCACCGTCAGGTCCCGCTACGGCAACTCCAACTACTCCCTCGCCTCCGTCGTCGGCGGCCAATGATGATAAAGTGCCCCGGACGCTTCCCCCGGGGGTTTGGGCGGCACAGCTCAGGCGCTACGAGGACGTTGTCATCAATGGTCGGAACAGGCGTTTTCCGCAGCACATGGTCCTTGGTGCGGAGTCTTCTTTGGCCAAGCTGTGGCACCAGTTGAAGACGAGTCGGGCTTTCGCTCCTCTCCCTTTGGGGGAGATCATGTCCAAGCGGAGCTTCGACGCTACGGGCCAGGTCAATCCTCTGTCAAAGCGCAAGCAGAAGAGTGATTTGATTATCGACGTCGATAGGGACCGCCTCGTCACTGAGGAGCAGGATGACAGCTGGGAGCCGCGGTCCATGGTTGCGGTGTGCGACGCCTTGAACGGACTCAGGTGGGCTTATGTGATTCTGGAATGGGGTCATGAGTTTGATGTCCACGAGCTGTTCGATCTACTGACGAAGAGGGCACGCCTTCGCCCGAATCTCCTGGACAATTTCCGTGCTTACTACGAAGCTGCGATGTGGCAGTTGTGCACTGTTTTGAGGAGCGGGAAGACCTTTGCCGAGGGCCTGCAGGTGGTGAAAGATGACATCAACCTGTACCAGGAGCACATGGCGAAGCCTCCGAGCTCTCCGGCAAAGCCCCCAGGGGCGAACAAGCGGAAATTCGGTGAGGAGCAGGGCGGCAAGGGCGATGGCAAGCGAGCACCATCGGCAACCAAGTGGACGGCATCCACGAGCCAAGGCAGCCAGGAGTGGTGGGGCAATTGGAAGCGCCATCCACCACAGAAGCCGAGAGGCTAGGGATTCGGAGATCCCGGGCAGGGAGGCAGTCCGGGAGGTTCCGTTCCAGAGCCGCCTCATCCTCCTCCACCTCCTCCGGGGACCTTTATCGCGGCTGGCGGACGAGCTATGCTGCGACCTACGCCCAAGGTCAAGGGCATCCAATCATCCCGGGGCACAGTGACACACGGCGATGCATCGGGTGCCGGTTCATCTGCGGATCACCCTGCATGCATGGTCCAGTGACTCACCGGTCGCGGGCCACTCAGACGACGTGCAGCCTCCTGTGCTGCGCCGATTGGGTCAACAGGTGGGCAATCGGGCCAACGTGGGCACTGACCGCCCACGAGAACCTCCTTTCCCGCCGTCACCTCCCAGGCAGTGGACCCTGACTCGGAGGTTTTCGCTGAGGTGATCCATCTTGACTTCTTTTCGGGCATGGGCAGCGCCTCCTTGGCTCTGCAGCGGCTAGGGAAGCCCATTCGCTGCACTTTCCAGTGGGAGATCGATGAGAAGGCGATCCACATTTCCAAGCGGGCCACGAGGAAACTGGTCGTATCGCAGCGTGGAAATCTGCGACAGGACACCCCGGGGGAAGCGGCTGCTGCGATAAGCTCGGTTCGGGGTGCCGGGGTGGTGATCAAGATCTTCTTTTGGTCACGGCGGGGGCCCCGTGCCCAGATTTTTCAAAGCTGAGCTCTTCGGCAGCAGGCCGGGATGGTGCTTCAGGGGACTTGTTCGTCCACTTTACCAAGTTTTTGGCGGAGCTCCTGGCGTTGTTTCCAGGTAGGAAGGCTTGCCTTCTGGCCGAAAATGTGGTGATGAAGAATTTGGGAGATGTGCAGTTCTTTTCCAGAGCTCTTCATGCGGAACCGGTGGCCGCAGATGCCAGTGACTTTCGGGTTGTATCCCGGCCACGACTTTGGTGGTCCTGGATACAGTGGCCAGACGTGACCGTCTGGCCGGGATCATCTGCCCCACTGCAATGGGCACAACTGCCCAACAAGTTGCCCCAGCTACGCCTTCAGGTCACCCCCGACAACATCGAGGACCTACAGCCGGAAGGTTTGCACTTTCATGCCGATGTCAGGGCGGGAAAACACCTGCTGCCATGCTTGACGACTCCAGCTTTGACGGAGGCCGGGCGTGAGGCCCCGAAGCAGTCCAGGCAGCGTGTGGACAGTGCCGCACGTGGTCGGTGGCTTCAAGCCAGACGGCAATATGCTCCGTGGTTCTATGATGAACGGAACATGCTCACGGACGAGCGTGGGCGTTTCCATGAGCTCCCTATTGAACTCAAGGAAGCTTTGCATCACTTTGACTCAGGATTCTCTGACAGCCCCTCTTTGACGGAGAAGGATCGCGCTCGATTGTTAGGCAACAGCTGGCATGTCGATGTCGCGAAACACATGTTGGATTTTGCCCTCCGACATGGAGTGATCACTCTGCCGGGCCCTTTTGGCCATAGCAGCAAGAGTGCTGATGGGGTGCGCGACTTGCGCTCGGCGCAGAAGGCTGCCGTAGCCGCACCTCTGCCCATGAGTCGGGCATCAGAAATGACCGAACATGTGCACATGATTCCTGTTTCTTCCATGTGGGAACATTGGGAAGCGTCTCTTCATGCAGTGCACCCCAGCCTTCTCCATCCCCATTTGGATCAGGGCCTGGAGATCACAGTTCAACGACTGGTGTCATTGGGTCCTGCGAGGGTCAATCAAATTCGTTCCCAGGTGATTGCCGATATTCTTCAGTTGCGCGATCAGATGAGTGTCATCACAAGTGAGTGGTACGAGGGTTTGGCCCCCCACATCAAACAGGCTTACACGCTGCCAGACGGTTACATCGTTCAGATACCTCTGTTTATCGAGCTGCTCCGAGGTTCGGGCTACCCCGACAGCGACGCATTGCAGGAGGCCCTGACTCTTGGATTCCCGGTTACAGGTCAGCTCTCAAGAAGCCCTGGTTGGCGTCCAAGGTTGGACGACAAGTATGCCCATCCCATTTCAGTGGAGGCCTTTGTCACCTTGAATCATGATTATGTGATTCGTAAATTACAACATGGCCGCGTGGACCCTGAGTGGGAGACCATGCTCGCTGAGATCATCTCTGAGGTGCAACTTGGCAGGATGTCGGGACCATTCGAGGCGCCATCAAGCTGGCCTAGGGCGTGCGTGCCGGTCCATTCCCATGCTGGCATGCAACGATGTAGCCCCCTGCCATATGCAGACATTCGAGTGGCAGGAGCTTTTTCAGTCACTCAAGTTGGGAGTGACGGCGCCAAGAAGGTGCGCCGATGCGAAGACTACCGTCGTAGCTTTCATAATGCGACAATTGGTGCAGGCGACATTCCTGCCCATGACACCATTCACACTTACGTTGCAGTGCTGCAGAGGCTCGCTCAAGCGGGTTTTGACACTCGGGTTTGGTGTCAGGATTTGTGGGCGGCCTATCGCCAGTTTCCAGTTGCAAGACCGGCCGACTCTTTTACGTTATTGGCGACCCCGAGTGGGCCAACCCTATGGGCTCACGCAGTCCTGCCCTTCGGGGCTGCTTCATCAGTCTGGTGTTTCAATAGATGCGTCGATGCATTGGGGTTCCTGGCTCGCACTTTGTTGTTTCTATTGATCATTCATTTCGTGGATGATATCGGAGGGCCTGACACAGCGGAGGGTGCCACCCCCGGCTTTGCAGCGTTTTCTGAGTTATGTGAGATACTCGGAATGCGGCTGAAGCCGAGTAAGGCTCAGCCACCAGATATTCGGCACAAACTTTTGGGAGTGATCTTGGAGATTCTTCAACATGGCATCCGTTTGTCACCTGCGCCAGACCGACTTAGTAAGGTCATTGCTACCATTCAGAGGGCACTCGATAGTGATACTCTGGAGCCCGAGGTCGCGCAAAGACTCGCTGGGAAACTCAATTTTCTTCAGACCACCTTGTTTGGCCAGGTGGGCTCCGCTGCATTGCGCCCATTGTACTCAAGAGGCCACGATGTCCAGAGTGAGGCTTCGACAGGGCTCAACACTGCACTTCGGTCTTCATTGATTTTCCTGAAAAAGATGCTTCAGGACTCACGACCGCGATGGTTCCCGTTTGACGGGACTACCCAGAGGACCGCCGATTGAAAAAAATCAAGCGGGATTGAAAATTCTCAGCGTTTTGATTGTGTCGATCAAATTCAATAGAAAACGATCTTTTTCAATAGAAATTTAAATCCTCAAAATCAATAGAACTGCGACATAAAAATCAATAGAAACCTCCACATCAAAATCAATAGAAAATCTCCATAAAATCAATAGAAATTTTCCATAAAATCAATAGAAATTTTCCATAAAATCAATAGAAATTTTCCATAAAATCAATAGAAATGTTATCTCAAATCAAACGAGAAACACTTCTGACATCAATAGATTTCAGCGCTATCTCTGCCTCCACCACTATATATAATACCTCTACCTCGACCTCAACCTGTACCTTTATCCGTATCTCTGCCTGTATATCTCTACCTTTACATCTTTACTTCTTTATCTCTCTATCGCTGTATATCTCTCTATCGCTCTACCGCTCTATCGCTCGATCTACCGCTCTACCGCTCGGTCGCTCTATCTCTCTATCTCTTATATCTCCCTGTCTCTCTATCTCTCCATCTCTACCTGTATTTTTATTTCTATATATCTATCTCTTTCTTTTTTCTCTTTCTCTATCTCTCACTTTCTCTTCCCCACCCTTTCCCAGAAGGCTTCCAGCCTAACACTTCTTTTTCACAGCAGCGGCAGGGAATCTTGGGTGAAGCTTCTTTTGAGCTCTCCTTCGAAACTTGGCCTTGTAAAGGCCTCGGAGCCTAACTTTCAAAAACGGTTCCTGGCTACTTGGACTTGGACGTGGAATTGGACTCAGGCATTCCAGCCTAACACTTCTTTTCCACAGCTGCGGCAGGGAATCTTGGGTGAAGATTCTCTTGAGCTCTTCCTCAAAACTTGGCCCTGGAGGCTTGGAGCTTACCTTTCAAAAAAAGCTCCGGGCTACTTGGGCTTGGACTTGGTATTGGACACTGGCAGCCCGCATGGCTGCAAGCCGTCCCTGACTCTCGGGTTTTGCTTGATGATCATTTTTTGAATCGGGGACAAAAAATCCCAAACGAGAAGGTGACCCGGCGGAGCTTCCGCTTCAGCTTCCTGTGAGGGGTCGTGGTAAAAGTCAGGCTCCTCTGGCCACTCCTTCATGGCCTGCTCAAAGTCACTCTGAGTGATCGGAGGGTCATACATGCCCAAGACCATCGTTTCCTGGCTCAGGCTCACGTTGTCCGGGCTCTGGTTTGGCCCCTTGGCCATGGTCTCGGCAGCTTGGCAAGCTTCCCAAACGGCTTCCAGACCTCCATCCGAGTTGTCTTCTTCCTGCAGATCTGTTTCGGCGTAAGGGTTTAAAAGCTGGTTATGAGGGTATAGGGGTTCACATCTATCTATCTAGATATATATATATATATATATACAAAATCTATATATCGCACTGAAAGAATCCCGCCTCGAGAGCAAAGCAGGTGGCGGCTGCAGGCCTCTTGGCTGTCGTCTCTGCCGGAGTCTCCAAGGTGGCGTCTGGCCTCTTGACTGTCGTCTCTGCCGAAGTCTCCAAGGTGGCGGCTGGCCTCTTGACTGTCGCCTTTGCAGAAGTCTCCAAGGTGGCGGCTGGCCTCTTGGCTGTCGTCTCTGCAGGAGTCTCCAAGGTGGCGGTTTGGCTCTTGGGAGCTTGGCCACTGGAGGTCGTGGAAGTCGCAGGTCTTTTCTTGACGACCTTGACCTTGACGACGGCCTCCTTGTCTGCGAGCTTGGCAGCTGGCTTCTTCGAGACCGGGGCCTGTCGAGGCACAGCCAAAACTTCAAAAAACAGACTTAAGCTCGACAAGCTCACAGGCAAGTATCTGGCCTGCCGTGCGGCCGGCTTCTTCTGGCTTCCTACTTTTGCCATCTGAAGAGCCTATAAACTGCAGCTATAGACGGCGACACATTTTTGCAAGCGTCCGGATTATACCACTTGGGAATGTACGTATAGGGCCGTCCGGCCCTTAGCAGATGGCGCAAGCGACTTGTTTTCCATGGGCCGTTTGCAGTCGGCCTGGACCTGGACCGTTTGAGCAGCTTGGCTGCTTGGGCCGTTTGCGGTTGGCCTGGACCTGGACCGCTTGCAGCTTGGCTGCTTGGGTCAGCTTGGCTCATCCAGCACTAGCAAGCCCTTTAAAAGCAGATGCCAAAACGTCCTGTACTTGAACAGGATGGTTTCCGGCACCTTGTGAGCTGCAGTGCCTGAAAGGCAAGCATTGGCGATGTGAGACATCAAGCCCATAAAGGATTCGGAACCATACGTCCAAAAAAACCTGGGGGCCAAGTGCTGCGAAACTTCTGGCAAGTGTGCCGTCATGTGAAACTTGGAAACTTGGCTATATCGACACTGCTGGGCATCAAAAGCCAGCTTGGCAAGATGGCCGTAGTGCTTGGTCAAGCACTGGACTTGGTCGGCGAATTTTCGCCTGACGTCCTGGGGCCACTTGAAGTCTTGCCTGTCCAGCAAGTCGTAGATGTCCCGCAGCGACTCAAGGACACGAAGTCGGTGCAGGCTTCGGCGATCATCTTGGGAGCCTGAAATTGCTGTAGAACTTTAAACAAGAATAAGGTCGTGTTCACATTTATAGATATAATGCAGCTTAGACACTGTACCTCCTGGCGAGCTCCACAGCAACAGGCATGAAATGCCTGATTCGCCTGCCCTTCTGGTGCTTGAGGCAAGGGTACTCATTGGCACTGCTGGCAATGTCAGACTTCCATTTCAGGTTCGGCAACCTGGTGCCTGAAGGAATGCCTAGCTCCTGGTAGATTTCCTGGATTTCGGCATTCAGGCAACTCATGTTGGTGTCCCTGGAACCTGGCTTGGAGTCTTCGATGATCTCCCAAAGCAGATTCCCCACCACATGGCAGGACACACCGAGGTCCAGGACGTGGAGGACGTCAAGCTTCAAAGCCTGAGCATTGACGCCTTGGACCTGGAAAAGCGGGTGCTCCAGCCTGGCTTCCAGCTGCCTTGGCCTGAGTGTTGTCCTTCTCCAGCCTGCTTCCTGGCGAAAGTCGTTCCAGCAGTTCTCGCCCTCTTGGGTGCAAGCGCACCAAAGGCAAGGGTTGGCTTGGTTCGGCCTGGGGAACTTGAATTCCTGGTAGAAGAACTCCATGTCCCCTGTGATGCAGTAGATCACTCCTGGCCTGAACCGCCTGGAGGTCGTTGGGCACCTTCCTGAGGCCATGGCTTGGAGGGACTCGCAGAGCTTGGTCCAAAGATCTTCCATGAGCTTGGGCGTGATGCACGACTTGGGAATGCAGGCCAGCAACAATTGGCTGCTTGCCTGGACTGCGAAAGCAAAAATTAGAGACACCAAGACCTAAATGGTGATTTTGCGGTCGTACTGCCGAAAGAATACTAGACAAGCCAAGCGTCAATCGAACGTCGTGACGTTATCGCTCTCATGGAGATCACAAGCAGACTGTCCACCTTGGAGTGGGGAGCTGCGTCGCCGTGCAAAGCGAAAGGGACCAAGGCTTGGGTGTCCTGGAAAACTTGGTCAAAGTAGTCCTGGCTTTGCGACACCCTGGAGTTAGCGCCTTTTTGGCTGTCCCAAAACTTGGCAATGTCCTGGATACCCAGGATGTCATCGTCCATGCCATCCAGGCTTAGCATCCAGTTGTGCGGAAGCATGACTGGAAGCTTGCAGTCTACCTGGATTTTTTGGCCTGTGGCGTTTTTCCCCCATGCCTTGGTCTGCACGACCGTTGGGTCTGGAGCAGCCATGTCCTTGAAGACCCTGGAAAGCAGCTGGTGGTGCGTGTGGTTCGGGTTAACACCATGCGAACCCAAGCTGGCAAGTCCCACAAGGTCGGCCTGGGAGCAGCCTGACTTGACAGCTGCCTGGGACAGCTCCTGGACGACCTTGGCGCTCAGGTCTCCCAAACACCACAGCCTTAAAAGGGCCACCGCAAGTGGAGATTCTGGCTTTATCTCGCGACAGGAGGAAGAGGAAGCTTGGTCCTCCGTCTTCCTTTTCCTCCCTGACATGGCTTCGCCTGGACATCTAAACCTAAACCTGGCTTGGTCCTCGAAGCTTCAAAGCGGGGAATTTGCAACTTGAACACGACAACAAAGGCAGTTTGCAGCAGTCCCTGGCAGCAAAACGCTTCTTTTTGGCGCTTGAAACTCCAGCTTTAGGTTTCAGTAGGCTCTCTCCCTTGAACTGCCTTTGCTCTTGGAGCCTAAGAGGCTGGAGGGTTCAAAACATCCAGACTGCGTGGCCTGGACTTAAGGCCGTTCACAGCTTGGAAAACCCTGCCTGCCTGGACTTCATGAAAACTATAAGCTAAAATCTCATCAGGAATAGCTGCCGGGTCAAGACTCAAGACTTCTAGCTTTTGCTGGACTCTGCAGGGCCGTGGTACCAAAGACTGTTGCGTGTTACACGTTGCTTGAGCTTGGGCCTCTATGCAGCCATCCTGAAAAAAAAACTGCTCAGGCGTCCTTAAGGGCCTTAGTGAGTTCCACCTTAAGCTTCTTGGAAGCTTGGAGGGTGGTCACCGCGTCAAGCAAAACGGGCTTCATGTCCTCCATCTTGCAAGCCTTCTTGCCAGCCAGGGTCGTGCGGATCCGCTCCAAAGCCTGCAGCTGCTTGGTGAGGGACTTCAAGAAGGTGGCCTTGTCGTCCAAGCCGCTGCCTTGGATCTGGAGCTTCAAGCCCTGCAAGAGACCGTATTCCTTGCCCAGCTCAGTGACGAAGAGCTTGGCCTGGAAATGGTTGGGCGAACAAACAGCTACAGAAACGGTTCGAGCTAAACTTAATTTGAAAAAACAAGCATGAATCGAGTGGCCTTCTCCTTGAGCTGTTCACTAGTGGTCTCTTGGCTGACTTGGCTGGCTTCCTCCCACTTGTTCGTCTTGGCCTTGGGCTTGGGCTTATTTCCACCCTTGTTGTTGTTCTGCCCACTGCCGCCTGGCAAGCCCACGAAGGCCTTGAGCTGGCTGTCCTCGTCGTCACCTGAGACTTCGCCTAAGTCGAAGTCCTCAACGGCGGGGGCCTTCTTGAGACTGTCGAAGGCGAGGAACTCTTCGAGGGAGGAAGCGTCCGCCTTGGCCTGGGCCCTGGAGCCAGCTCTGCGGGAGGTCGTGGTGTCTTCGGTTTCCTGACAATTGTGAAACTGCATGACTCCACTATCTGTTCTTAAGTTTAAGTGGGAAAAAGATCAAGTATTGAAAAATTATGGCAGCACCAAGCCTTGTGGAGCTTGAACTGAAAGAACCTCCTGTCCTCGGGGTTTTTCCTGTGCTGGATGGTTCCAGCCGCCACTCTCGCCTTCAGCTCTTCCTCGCCGATCTTGTCGCACGTCTCCTTGTAGCTCAACCAGGAAGCTTGGAGGCCTGAGGAGTGGGTGCAACTGAACTCCACTGAGGACTGCTTGAAGTACTTGGCCGGCTTTCCACCATCTTGGATCCACCCCCTGAGCATGCCCCTTTTCCTGGCAAGCTGGCCTGATCCTTGGCCAGCGCCGTCCTTGAAGGCTTGCTCGGCTCCTGGATTGCCCTCCCTTGACACCTCAAACTTCTTCCACAAGCACTGCTTCTGCTTCTCGTCGAGCTGCTTGAAAAAGTGGTCGAAGTCCTCCTCCGAAAGGTGCTTGGCTTCCTTGAGGAACCGGTTGTGGTCCTTGAGGGCTTGCTTGGAGAGCGTCGGTGCTGTCTTGGAAGGCTTGGCGTTCTTCGTCTCCTTGTCGCCCTCCTTGACCTCTTCTTCGGGCTCCTCTTGGAGCTCCTCGTCGTCTTGCTCCTCCACGTCGCCCTCCTCGGTTTCCTCCTCCTCTGGCTCCTCGGCCGACTTGTACGGAACCAAGGGAAGTTCCTGGACGGCGGAGGCTGGCCGCTTGAGGATGCCCTGCTGCTTGGAAGCGGGCTTCTTCAAAACACCCATGGCTGGATGCTTGGCGGAAGGCAGCGGCGTGGGCTTGACTTGGCTTGGATATGGCTGCAGATTCGCAATTTCCGCAGCACCTATACATTTTCATTGGTATGTGTGTGCACGTGTATGTATATATATATATATATATGTATATGTATATGGATACGTGAAGGGAAGCTTGCCTGAAAAGTCGCGGGGTCTGACGTGGCTGGCGGGTGCAGTGGATTTTGGTTGCATTAAATTCCCTATGATTCCTTTAGCAGTTTTTTACAAAGATGCCGGTGTACAGTATTTTATTTGAAGTTTCGGTGGTTGTGTGTAGCTGTAAACATCAGGAACTTAAGGGGTTAAGGTCCATAGGCTATATTTTTACTTTTCAATTTCCAACTTTGTAGAAACTCGGTATATTTTGGATTGCGGGCTGCGGTTGGTTGTGGTTTTTGAATAAAAGGATAGGGACGTCCCATATAAACCCCTTCAAAAGGAAGCCCAATAAGGTAGGGACATACCGGTAAAATGTTTATGCTTATGTGTTTTTTGGGTCCCTAAAGTTATATATGAGTTTGGGGTTGAACGTTTGGTGTATCTTTAGGTATGTGTTGGTTGTTGTGCTGTGGGTTGAACTTAGTTTTGGGGATATGATTTTTGGTGGATTGGATTTAGGATCTGGTGTTATGGATTGTTGGTTTGAAGGGTTTAAGGATTAAGGGGTTTAGGGGTCTAGAGGTTTAGGGGTTTTGGGGGTTTGGTGCTTTCGAGTTTTGGGGTTTAGTAAGGGCAGAATTCTGGCGCTTGGGGTTTTGTGTTGTGGTTTTGGGCTTGGGGCTTCTGGTGGTGCTGGAGGTGGTGGTGGTGCTGGTGGTGGTGGTGGTGGTGTTGGTGGTAGTGGTGTTGGTGGCGGGGTTGGCGGAGGTGGTGGTGGTGTTGGTGGTGGTGGCGGGGTGGTGGCGGAGGTGGTGGTGGTGGTGGTGGTGGTGGTGGTGATGGTGGTGGCGGCGGCGGTGGTGGTGGTGGTGGTTTTGGGTTTGGGGTTTCGGTGGTGGTTTTGGGCTTGGGGTTTCGGTGGTGGTTTTGGGCTTAGGGTTTCGGGTGGTGGTGGTGGTGGTGGTGGTGGTGGTGGTGGTGGCGGCGGCGGTGGTGGTGGTGGTGGTTTTGGGTTTGGGGTTTCGGTGGTGGTTTTGGGCTTGGGGTTTCCGTGGTGGTTTTGGGCTTAGGGTTTCGGGTGGTGGTGGTGGTGGTGGTGGTGGTGGTGGTGGTGGTGGTGGTGGCGGTGGTGGTGGTGGTGGCGGTGGTGGTGGTTATTGTGGTATTCAAAACCTACAATTCACAGAATATCATGTGATATCATGTGTCTTCATGGGATCTCATGGGATTTCATGGAATCTCATGGATGCTCATATGAAGCGTTCATGAGGGTTCCATGAAGTTCCATGAAGTTCCATGAAGATCCATGATATCACATGATATCACATGATATTTCATGAAGCCTGAAAGGCTGTCCAGCCTTGAACACTTTTTTCACGGTCGCAGCGCCTGAGGTCGGTGCTTGGTTTCTGAAACAAACGAAGTACGGCTTGAGGCCTCACCTGGAACACTTGGTACTTATAAATGTTATTGCTTCTTATTTCGAAACACTGAAAACTTCAACTTTAAATGTCCTGGAGAGGCGCTCCTGTTGGCGAAAGAACTCGCTGTATGACTGGATGATGGCTTGCGACTTCTTCCATCACAGCCATACAATGGTCCCGTCCAAGCTCCCACTTTAAGCGTTCTCCGAGCCTGGGGCTTTGCCTCATCACGGCACAGACCGGCTGCAAGGCCTTGCAAAAAGAGACAAACGTGTCGTGGTGGGTCCTGGCTAGGTCATCCTGGACTCCAAGCTGTTCGGAGCTTGAAGCCTGGGAGCCTGAACCTTGGACCACTGGCACGACTTGGAGATTTGGCGATGTGGATCCTGAAAATGTGGATCCTGACGCCTGGCTGGGTTGGGAGCCTTGGGAATCTTGGATGGCTTGGACCTGGAGATTGGAATTTGTTCTCCTGGTCACCAACCAAGCTTCCACAAAAGCACCGAACTTGTCGGCATTTGACCAGCCTGAAGAAAGTGAAGGTTCCAAAAGCACAGCCGCCAAGCTTAAAAGGAAGTTCCCACCACTTAGTTCCTGCTCTTTGTTGTGGTATACATCGTGGGCTTCAGTATAATGTCCCGCTTCTTTTCTCTCCCTTATGGAGATGTTTGCTTGGGACCTGACAAGAATTTCCAAGCACTCCTTGATTATAGGTAGGGAATGCTTAACTACCGATGCAATACCACTGTACAGTGCGATATGAGCAGGACTCCAGCCCCTGGTGTCCATGAGAAGAACCCCTACGTTGGTGCTTGAGGGCCCTGCTGGTACCCACAACGGAGCCCCCACATGTCGTGGAGGGGCCTCCTGAAGACTCACAAGGTTTTCTTGGAGGGCTGGAGTGTCGACGATCGGGTTCTCTTGAAGGGCTGTAGTGTGGACGACTGGGTTCTCGAGGTCGTGTTGGCTGCCTGGGGTCTCGATGATCGGCTTGTGACCCATTTTGGAACCTCCTTGGCTAGCGGGTTAATGTACGAGACTTGGATCCCTGATATAAGCTTGCATATGCTTGAGTATACGAGTTTTTTTGGTTTGATGAAACACAAACATAAATGAGTAGTTCATGTTGTTCGTGGAATTGGCATTTACTCGCTTACAAGCTTGGGATCTGCAAAACATTGCCCTACACTGACAGTTGGTCCTCTGCCGCACGTGGCTTGGACTCCAAGAAAAGGTGCTTGAAAAAGAAGCTGCTTCAGACAGCTTGGGCAAACCTGGAACCTGGAGTGTGGATTAAAGATCATCTTCTCTTCCAAGGCTCAGATGGCCACAACTTCCTGAAGAGGTCCTTGACAGCACTGTCCTCTCTGTAGTCGCAGCAGTCCTTGAACATGCAGCCTCTGCATGTGGCGCACCTCAAAACGCTCCGCTGGCCCACATACGAGCACCTGGCGCCTGAGTTGCAGATCAAATAATTAGCTAGGGCTTTCCAGCCCTTGGACGTAAGAATGGGTTCTAACGAATGCAATGAAAGCGATTCCAATACAAAACAAGACTCAGCTTCGGCACTTGGCGAAGCAGTCCCAGCCGAATGAATGGATGAATTCTGGTCCGGCGTCGCCCTTGTAGTCGCCACCTGAAAAGGGATGAACAAAAGAATGTGGGCTTTAATTTGTAGTTTGAGCTTAGGGTCTAGGGTGTTGGGTTTGCTTGCCTGTGGAATTGATCCAGGCCGGAAGCCAGGCGGGAATTTTGCCAAGGGCTTCTCCTGGCTCATGGACCCACGATTGGTGTTGCTGTTGTTGCTGTTGCTGGTAGCCGTGGGAGGAGGAGCCTTGGCCTTGGGTGCGGTAGTAGTTGCCCGTGTTGTAGCTCCAACTGCCGCCCTGGTTGCCGCCCTGGTTGCCGCCTTGGTAGCCGCCTTGGTTGCCACCTTGGTTCCCGGAGTTGGTCCACCCCTGCTGGTTCTGGCCATCCGCTTGGCCATCCCCTTGGCCATCCCCTTGGCCATCCTCTTGGCCGTCCCCTTGGCCATCCCCTTGGCCATCCCCTTGGCCGGTGTTGTCAGTACCGTCTGCTGGGCCTGGGGGCTGCTCCGTGGTCTGGTCCGGGCGGTGGCTGGCGGGCTCTTGGTGGCTGCCAAACTGGGGAAGCTCCTGGGGCGGGGCTTGGTCCTGGCCAAGACCCAAAAGATCATGGCTCTGGGGAACTTGGGACCGGTCGGACTTGGGAAGACCAACTTGAGACCTGAGCTTGTCCATAGCTTCCAGCAAGTCTTCAGTGCGTGGAAGAAGCTTGAGGAGCTTCTCGGTCTCCATCTCCAGCCTGGTCGTGAAGTCCTGGTCCTTGGACTTGAAGACTTCCAACTTCAACCTGGACAACTGGTCCCTCACGTCCCGGTCGTACCTGGAGATGTGTGCTTCCTGGAGCTTGGAGAGCTCTCTGTCGATGTCTTGGCGCTTGACGGCCAGCGTTCTGCTTAGGTCGTCACTCCTCGTCTTCGACCTCTTGGCCCTCCTCTCCTCCACCTCCTTTATCATTTTTTCCTCCCATTCGGCATCAGAGTTCGCCTTGACTTCTTCCATTGACTCTTGGAATTCTTGGAATTCCGTCTCTGTGGCCTGCCTTTCGTTTTCCTGCTCGTCCTTGAGCTGGGCCTTGGAAATCGTATATTCCTAGAATTCAGAATAGAAGGAAACAGTATAATAGGTTTTTTACAATAAAATCTTTGCTTAAAGAGTAGATGATAATTATGTTTTAAAGATCCGACCTCGCGGTTGCTCCTGTAGATCTCGTGGGCCACCTCGAGCCTGGTCTCCTGGAGCTTGGCAAGTTCGGCTTCCAAGAACTCGAGGGCAGCGGGATCCTCCGTCTCAGCTTGACCTCCTGCAAGCTGCCGAGATTTCAAAGAAAGCTTACGGGTTTTCAAAAATCGTTTTACATGTGGCTTATACATGACTTTGGATAATTCAAGCCTGTAAGGTCGCCTTCTGCTGTGGTGGCTGGGACTGAGGTCGCCGGGGTAGCGGGCGGAGCGGGCCTGAGATCATGACTCAAACTTAAGGGCTAATTTTGGGTGTTTCCACTGCTACTTGTGGGTGCTTCCAGCTAAAAGGGCTTCCAGCCCCTGACAGCTTCAATAGGGCTTCCAGCCCCTGACAGCTTCAATAGGGCTTCCAGCTCTTGACGGCTTCAATAGGGCTTCCAGCTCTTGACGGCTTCAATAGGGCTTCCAGCCCTTGACGGCTTCAATAGGGCTTCCAGCCCTTGACGGCTTCAATAGGGCTTCCAGCCCTTGACGGCTTCAATATGGCTTCCAGCCCTTGACGGCTTGAAGACAGCTAAAGGTTTTGAAGATTAAAAGGTCAAGTAAATTCAGTCAAGCTGCTCCTGGGCAGGTGCTTTCGCCGGCGGCTGCTTGGGAGGTGGCGACGTCTTGCCCTGGAGCTGGAGGCCCTTAGGAGGTGCAGGCAGTGGCTGTGGCCGCCTCCAGGGTGACAAGGGTCGACCCTGCTCATCCTGCCCATTGGAGGTCCAATTAATGTGGACCTCCTGGGATTGCTGGCTCCTGGATGAGCGGGGATCCTGGGGCTCCTGGCTGCTCCTTTTTATTCTCATTTCATCCAACTGTACCTCCAGCCAGTCGTCGATCGACTCGATTGTTCCTGATTGCTCAAATACCCGGTTAATGAACAACCTGATCGACTGGTCCTGGGGCATCTGGGTGTCGAACTTGAGGCTAAGGTGTCGCACCACATCGTTTTGCCAGTGGCCGAAGGTCTCGCCCTGGCCGCAGGGGTTTTCATTAAGTATATAGTTTTAGGGGATGGGGGCTTAGATAGGGACCGCAACAAGAGACACAAACATATAAAAAACAAATATATATATATATATATATATATATATATATGTACATATTTTTATGTATATTTTTTGATATATATATATATATAATGTATGTATAAACTTTTGCTTGTTACTCCAAGGCCGGCCTCGTCCTTGTACTGGCTGTAAAGCGCCCTCCAGTTCTCTCGCCAGGCGCTTGAGTCTGAGTGCTTTCAAACATAGACATCAACGGTTTCGTTAAATCCTTAAAACAAATGCAAAACTTTGTTACATGCGTGCAAGTGTCCGGTGCCGCCTGGCTGACTGTTTCGCTGGGGGCCCTTTCCCATCGCGGGGATGGGTCCTCCTGGGCGCCCTCGAGGCTGCTGGCCGGCCATGGCTTGGACCGGCTTGACTTGGCAGCTCCTTGGCTGCCTGACTAAGTAACTCCTAAAGCTGCTTCTTGAGCTTGGGAGCTGCAGCGGCCGAAGATCGATCTCGCTTGTGAGCATTTGCCGCCGAAAAGGGCTGTCCAGCCCTTGAAACTTTACTTGCAGGCTCATGCAGCTGGAGGGTCGATGTGTTTTTCACTCATGCATACTGGCTTATGCCGTCGAGGCCACCGGGCTTCCAGCCCTGGCTTGGAACACTAAAAGACTTGAAACTAGGACTCCAAAAACTTAGCCTTCTCCTTGAAGGCCTCTGCCAAAGAGCCGCCCTCGGCGAGCTTCTTCTTCATCTTGGCAACCTGAAGCTTGGTCTTATCCCGCCCATGCTTCCTGCACACGATCTGGAAAAGCTGCCTAGAACCGTCGACTCTCAATGCGACACTGTCGTGGTAGTGCATGATCTGCAGCTTGCCCCTTTCAGCCTCCGTCAACTCGGGCTTGTCCTTGTCCTTGGGGGCCTGATGATGGAGATTAAACATTCAGGGCTTCACTTAAATACATCTTCCTAGATAGAAATATATGCTTACAAACAACAAAAATTTTTTTCTAATGTTAAGATTAGAGGCCGGCTTCTTCTTCGGCTTGTCACTGTCCTTTTTCACAGGCTTAGCGGCTGCAGCTGGTTTCTTCAAAACCTCGCCCTCCCAAGACTTCCTGATTCGAGCCTTGCTGCCTGGCACGGGACTGCCTTCGGCTTCCTGGCTCAAACTCTTCTTGGCGGTCTTGGGAGTGTCTGGAAGCTCCAGATCCCTGGTCCGAATCTTTCGAAGCGGACTGCTCGCAGGGGCTAACGACCGTAGCTTTGGCGGCTTGGTCGCAGTGCTTGGCGTCCCTGTGCTCGGCCGCTTGGTGTTGTGGGTCTCCGCCTGCTGGAGCTTGGCTGGTGAGGCCGACACTTCTGGAAGAAGCAGCGCCCTGATTTCCTCGAGATCCTTGATCTCGAACTGGGTCGCCTTGCTGCAAGCCTCCTTGAACCTGGTGTCGTTGCACAAGCGGCGAGCATGAGCCATGACGGTCAGCAGCATCTCGGCCGTGTCCCCAGCCCAAGCAGTTTGCTTGCTCAGCGGGGGCTGGTGGATGAGGTCCGGGTAGTCTTTGCTGACCTTGGCCAAGCACTCCTTCAAGTCCTTGTACTTGAAAGCCAAGCCGCTCTCCACCTCCTGGAGTTTCTTGAGCAAAACCGTCGCCTTTGAAAGCCCTTTGGCCTGGACAGCACTCGTCTTGGCTAGGTTTCCGTAGGGGTCGAAGTTGAAGGCGGCCTGGACACCTAGGAGCTTGACGTGTTTCTTGAACACGTCCAGCAAGTGCTCCTGGTCCACCTCCGGCTTGGCGAAGTTGCGTTCGCCGCCGCGGCCAGCAGCTGCGGGGCTGCCCATGGCTCTACGAACCTGAGGACTTGCCTGGCGGCCTGCAGCACTTAAACCCGACAGACCTGCCTGGAGCTTGAAGCCCAGGACCTGGCTAGGCCTGCCTGAAGCATGCAGCGTACTATGAAAAAAAACTTCAGCTCAGGTCCTCTTCTAGCCAAGACAATTTTGCATGTCAAGCAGGGCTTGATCGATCTCGGCTTGAATTATACCCTGGCAGTAGCCTGCCCTGGATTAGCACTTGAATTAAGCCGCTTCTAACAAACGACCCCTTGAATCTTGGAAACTTGAGGCTTGTCCTGGAGCTCACCTCCCAGCCGCCTGGCACTGGTCAGATCCTCGGCCCTGGCGCACGGGCGGCTCAATTTCAAAAAAATGTAGCGTCCACGTGCTCCATGATCCTCGCCCGCAACTCCTGGTCGCTCCAGGACTGGTGTACCTTACGCCCCACCCGCACTGCTTCCGAAAGTAGTTGAGGCTTCGTCATTCCGCTCAAGGGGCCTGGGTTTGCTTGGAGAGCGATCAATGAAGCATCGTTGAGCAACAACCGGATGTACCCGTGCTCCTTCATCTTCATGTGCTTCGTCGCCTCCGGCCAGCGCTCGGGGTCGATGTCCATATCATTCTCGATCTTGTACATGAGGTACTCCAAAAAGTTCAGGAAGCCCACTTCCTTGTCGACATCCCTTAGCTCTATATAAGTAAAAAATTAAATACATAGTCTATATACGGCATATGTATAAGTATATATATGTAGATATATATGTATATGTATATGTGTTCATGCCAAGAATCTCCAGCTTGTCTAGGTAACCTCTCCGCCACATCACGACCAAGGACCTCGCGACTTTGCCTGGAACCTTGGCGTGAAGCAGCTTGGCATAGGCCTGGACGACAATTTCATCATCGCCCTGCATCTTGACCTAGCCCAAAGTTCCTGGCAGCTTGGCTTGAAGACGGCTGCCATGCACGAGATTTGAAGCATGATTCCCCCCCTGCTTCCTTCTTAGGGCCGTCCGGCCCCTGGAAGCTTTGGTTGCAAGACGGCTGCCATGCACGAACCTGCCAAAAATGATTCCCCCGCCTTCTCCCTTCGTGGGGCCGTCCGGCCCACATCCCATCTCTTCTGTCTGTCTCCTCCGTCTCTCTCTGTGTGTCTCTCTCTCTCTCTCTCTCTCTCTCTCTCTCTCTCTCTCTCTCTCTCTCTCTCTCTCTCTCTCTCTCTCTCTCTCTCTCTCTCTCTCTCTCTCTCTCTCTCTCTTTGGTTAGCAAACTGGGGCCGCCCGGGCCGTCGTTTCAGCAAGCTGAAATCAATAGAAACATCCACCTCAAAATCAATAGAAAATCTCCATAAAATCAATAGAAATTTTCCATAAAATCAATAGAAAATTTCCATAAAATCAATAGAAATTTTCCATAAAATCAATAGAAAGACCACGATTAAAATCAATAGAAGTCAACACTCAAAATCAATAGAAACACGTACCAACAAAAGTTCCAAACGATTGAAATTTCCTCAAATTCAATAGAAGTTTCGTGTGCCTCCAAAATCAAGCGGCCGATTGAAAAAAATCAAGCGGGCGTCCTCTGGGAGTACTCGTGTGGAGAACGTTCGCGTCGCACAGGACGGCCAAAACCAGCTCGACTGGAATCTCGTCTATCCGGTGCTCACGAACCAGAATTTGGAACTCAAAGTGTAGCGTCGTGGAGCGGTGCCCGTCCGCTCTTTTCTCGGTGGTGCTGGGTGGCCTTATTGACATCTGGCCGTGAAGCCGCAAGTGGGGCACCCGCGGATGCAAGGATTTAACGTTAAAGCCCTGAACACTGGTCCGAATTAGAGGCCTCATCGAACTTATAGGTAGCCACCTACTGCTGCTTACGAGAGACACAGAGAGAGAGAGAGAGAGAAAGAGAGAGAGAGAGAGAGAGAAAGAGAGAAAGAGAGAAATTCTTGCGGAACCTTGCTTGCTGCGTCTGCTGCGATTCTGGTTGAAGGCCCAATAGATTCGCTTAGGGAAGCAGAACGAGTATAAAATAAACACACTCCGAAAGAGTATCACCTCCACAACCAGAAACACAATCGAACGCAATGTTCCATAGGGTCTGGCCGCGTCGAGGCCACATCGTCTCAGCAGCACAACAGCACCTTTGAGCAAGGGCACGATCAGCAGAGCTTCGTCGAGCTTGATCTACGTGACTTTGTTCACATCCGCGACGCCGCTAGGTGCACGTTGTCTTGCACACAATCAACACAACGCGTCGCTGCACCACTTGCAAAATTGGAAACGGGATAAGTACAGCCCGTTACCGAGCGATTGTCTTGCTGAGGAGAAGACCGGCGGGCATCTTGCGAGTCAAGAGAACCTGAGCTGCAGCAAACGGTCTTGGAATGGATGCAAGAGAAGCAAAGAAACACACACACACCACTACGCACTCGCTTTCCTACTGCCACGCATTTTTTGTGCACAGCAGCCTTGCCTTGCTAACTTTGCTACACCGCGCCGCCGAACTTTCGCAAGACAGCGTCCATTCGCCAGCAGCGCGTGCCTCCAAGTTCAGAGACCCACAGCCTCGCCTTGCTAACTTTGCTACACCACACCCCCGAACTTTCGCAAGACAGCGTCCATTCGGCAGCGCGCGCCTCCAAGTTCAGAGACCCATGGTGTGCAAGCAGGCCTCCATCTCTGCGGTGAGATGCTTCCCGGCCCAGCCGCGAGCGTTCATCCTCGAAGAGACGCAGTGCACATCGAAGTTCGGGAGGCCGGCGTAGTGCTGCATGCAGCGAACGCATCCCTCACTGGCCGCGTAAAGAAATTTGTACTGGGCTTTTCGCTCTGCCGTCAGCTTGTCGTGCTTCCTTTCGAAGCCAAGGCAATGAGGCGCATCCGGACAGTCAGATCCCGGACGCTCGGTCTCAGATGCAGGCCCGGGCTCATTCCGAGATGCAGGCCTTGTCTTCGGGCCGGCAGACGGCGGCTGCGGTCCACGCCCCCCAGAGCCTGCCGCCCGCGAAGCGGTGTCATTTGCATGACTCCAAAACCCGCTGTTCGCAGAGCCGGAGGTGCCGGAGAACCACGGGGGGACATCAGCGAGATTTTTGCGATACGTTTCAAGACGAGTCATTTCGCCGGTGAGAAACTTGGTGATCTCATTCCCCGCCGGGCCGATCTTGTCTGGATGGCACCGAAGCATCATCTTTTTGTACCTGTTCCTCAGCAACTTCATGTCTACAGTCGCTGCGCATTCACCAAACACTCCAAGATGATCAAGAAAGTTCTTGAAAGATCCATCCATGTGCTCCACACACGCTGCTTTCGCAAGACAGCGTCTGCACTGCGTAAACAGAATAGCTACAATCGCACCGATCTTGAGCCAGGCTGCAAGAGACTGGCATCACGTGCAGAGCATACCCTGCGAAACATATGTGCAGCAGAGGCAAGGTGCACGCTGTCTTGGAATTGGAAAAAAAAAACAAACACAAACACACAACGCGTCGCTGCACCACTTGCAAAAAATGGAAACGGGATAACTACAGCCCGTTACCGAGCGATTGTCTTGCTGAGGAGAAGACCGGCGGGCATCTTGCGAGTCAAGAGAACCTGAGCTGCAGCAAACGGTCTTGGAATGGATGCAAGAGAAGCAAAGAAAAACGCACCGATACGCACTCGCTTTCCTGCTGCCACGCTTTTTTTTTGTCGCACATCAGCCTTGCATTGCTAACTTTGCTACGCCGCGCCGCCGAACTTTCGCAAGACAGCGTCCATTCGGTAGCAGCGCGCGTCTCCAAACTCAGAGACCCATTCTTTGCAAGCAGGCCTCCACCTCTGCGGTGAGATGCCGCGCGGCCCAGCCACGAGCGTTCATCCTCGACGAGACGCAGTGCGCATCGAAGTTCGGGAGGCCGGCGTAGTGCTGCATACAGCGAACGCAGCCCTCACTGGCCGCGTACAGAAATTTGTACTCCGCTCTACGCTCTGCAGTCAGACGGCGGTATTTGTGTTCAAAGCCTTCGCAATGAGGCGCCTTCGGACAGTCAGAGCTCGGACGCTCGGTCTCAGATGCAGGCCGAGGCTCATTCCGAGACGCAGGCCTTGGCTTCGGGGCGGCAAACGGCGGCTGCGGTCCACGCCTCCCAGAGCCCGCTGCCTGCGAAGCGGTGTGATTCGCATGACTCCTAAACCCGCTGTTCGCATAGCCGGAGGCGCCAGAGGACCACGGGGGGAGATTTTTGCGATACGTCTCCAAACGAGTCATTTCCCCGGTGAGAAACTTGCAGAGCTCATTCTGCTTGTCGCCGGCCTTGTCGGGATGGCACGTAAACATCTTCCCTCTGTACTTCCTCCTCACCATCTTCATGTCTACAGTCTCTGCGCGTTCAGTAGACAATCCAAGAAGTTCAAGAAATTCCTTGAAACCTCCAGCCATGTGCTCCGCACACAGTGCTTTCGCAAGACAGCGTCCGCACTGCAAGAATAGCAACGATCGCACCGATCTTGAACCAGGCTGCAAGAGACTGGCATCACGCGCAGAGCATGCCCGACGTGCAGCAGAGGCAACCCAAAACTCCGAGTAAGGCCCGTGCAGCAAGGACTGGATGGTGGTCGCCGAAGAACAGGAAACTGCGCAGCAAAGAAAAGCAAGCGACGCCGATGCACTCGTTTGCTCCCTCACACTCACTCAGCAGCTTTTGCACACTCCGTCGGTCCAATCACGGCTCCGTGCAGAGGCTACATATATAGCCCACGAGCAGAACGTGCAGCTTTCGCAAGACAGCGTCCACTGCTCCGCACAGGGAGGCTACATATAACATATATAGCCCACGGTCGGAATGCAGCTTTCGCAAGACAGCGTCCACTGCTCCGCACGAGGACAAGACTGCACGACCTTTAGTCAACTCTACTCCTACGTGCGTCTCTGTCGCTGAAATACGATCATAAGTTCGAGTTCCGTCTTCAGCAACTCCTTCATGAGATCCGTCGCGTGGATGGTGTTCACGGAAACGATCTTATCCCCTTTCTGCACCCGCCGCACACGGCACGACGACGAGGAAGGCATCGACTCCATGAGTGCGTTGTGCGTGTCAACAAGCCCATCTGGTACGACTTCGAACACCTCCATGGTGCGAGTGACATATTTCAGTCCGATCTTACTCTCTCTGCTGTCACGATGAAGCATCACCATAAATTCTTTCTTATGGGTCCGCATTCCATGAAGCGGGGGTGGAGGCGGAGGACGATGACCGCCTCCTTGCTCGGCACCACGATTGCACAAAGCAGCCACACGCTCTCTGACGATTTCATTGCCAGGACGAGGCCGCCGCATATATAGCCCACGAGCAGAATGCAGCTTTCGCAAGACAGCGTCCACTGCTCCGCACGGGGAGGTTATCAAGGCGGTTCAGGCCAAACACTGCAGAAGTGTGTACAGGTGGAGCAGCGACATAAAACTGCTCAGACTCGATAACACACGTCGAAGCTCACAAGTAGAATATTGAATACTTGACAACACGACATGAGCCAAATCGTAGTATCAAAACACAGCAACACAGTTGCACGTCAACAGATAGGATCGGCTGCTGTGCCTTCTCCTCGCACCGAGGCAGCAGCTTCTGGACCTCGTGCAGAGAACTGCACTCATAGCACACGAAAACACGCATTTCGCTCGTGTGCAGACGCATATGTTTTTATCGTCGTCGTGCTAACCATGCGAAATGGGCTCCGCCGCGCCGGTCGAACTTTCGCAAGACAGCGTCCATTCGGCGGCTTGCGGCAGCCGGAGCTGCACTCGATCGTTAAAAAAAAACAGCAAACCAAGCCCCACCAGCGGCTCAGGCACTCTGCCACCCTTCGGAAAGGGTATATAGCAGTGTCCCGTCCTCGGAGCGCAATTCGGCACGAAGTGGCATGTGGAGACGATACCACCGGGTCCGCTCAGGTGTCTTCTCCAACAGTTGCATTTCCTTGGCGACACTTTATCCTGATCAAAACAAAAGCGCATGCTGTCGTGTCCCTGCAATTCACGAGATTTTCCAAGATGCCAGCAGCGTCATGTAGCCGATCGCGGTGAATGTGATCTCATGGGCCCGCACGGCATGCGGGTCGCCATGAAGCGTCCACTCTCCTCCCTGCCATGAATGTAAGTCGCTCTCCACGCAGCGTTGAATGGCCTCCGAACGACAGCAACTGAAACGATGCCTTAACACTTATCGCTGTGATGTATCACCGCCGAGGCGCTGTGACTGCGTCAGGACGCAATCCCCAGCGACCCCTGTGCGTACCCGCCACTTGCCCTCCGGCCAGGACTCGATCCGACTGATCGGCTGTCAGGCCCACGAAGACACGAAGTTCATTCATGGCAGAAATTGCCATTACTCACCCTGTGCTTTCGCAAGACGGCGTCTGCACAGCCCACAAACAGATCAAAGCTGCTATGCCGCTGATGTTGAACCAAGCTGCGCGAGACTGACATCACGTGCAGGGCAGAGTATCATACGACACATGCCGATCTGAGACAGCCGAGGCTCTGAATACATCCACATAAGGTCCCCGCACGAAGGCACGGATGATGCTTCCCGTAGAGTCCTTCAGCTTGCAAGACGACATGCGAGTTTCTCGACGATCGTTTCTGTTAAGAGCACAACACCGCACACAACCCAGACCTGGCTTCGCAACCTTCGGCCACGACGTAGAAGATGCCTGATCGCAAGACAGCGTCCTCCGAACTGCCGGCGCCGCGACCAGGATCCGGATCAGCAACTGAACTTCGCAAGACAGCGTCCTCCAAGTTGCTGGCGCCGGCAGCTGGACTTCGCAAGACAGCGTCCTCCAAACTGCCGGCGCCGCGACCAGGATCAGGATCAGCAACTGAACTTCGCAAGACAGCGTCCACACGAAAACACGCATTTCGCTCGTGTGCAGACGCATATGCTTTTTATCATCGCCGTGCTAACCGTACGAAATGGGCTCCGCCGCGCCGGCCGAACTTTCGCAAGACAGCGTCCATTCGGCGGCTAGCGACCCCTGTGCGTACCCCCCACTTGCCCTCCGCCCAGGACTCGATCCGACTGATCGGCTGTCAGGCCCACGAAGACACGAAGTTCATTCATGGCAGAAATTGTCATTACTCACCCTGTGCTTTCGCAAGACGGCGTCTGCACAGCCCACAAACAGATCAAAGCTGCTATGCCGCTGATGTTGAACCAAGCTGCGCGAGACTGACATCACGTGCAGGGCAGAGTATCATACGACACATGCCGGTCTGAGACAGCCGAGGCTCTGAATACATCCACATAAGGTCCCCGCACGAAGGCGCGGATGATGCTTCCCGTAGAGTCCTTCAGCTTGCAAGACGACATGCGAGTTTCTCGACGATCGTTTCTGTTAAGAGCACAACACCGCACACAACCCAGACCTGGCTTCGCAACCTTCGGCCACGACGTAGAAGATGCCTGATCGCAAGACAGCGTCCTCCGAACTGCCGGCGCCGCGACCAGGATCCGGATCAGCAACTGAACTTCGCAAGACAGCGTCCTTCAAGTTGCTGGCGCCGGCAGCTGGACTTCGCAAGACAGCGTCCTCCAAACTGCCGGCGCCGCGACCAGGATCAGGATCAGCAACTGAACTTCGCAAGACAGCGTCCACACGAAAACACGCATTTCGCTCGTGTGCAGACGCATATGCTTTTTATCATCGCCGTGCTAACCGTACGAAATGGGCTCCGCCGCGCCGGCCGAACTTTCGCAAGACAGCGTCCATTCGGCGGCTTGCGGCAGCGTGCCTACCCCCCACTTGCCCTCCGCCCAGGACTCGATCCGACTGATCGGCTGTCAGGCCCACGCAGACACGAAGTTCATTCATGGCAGAAATTGTCATTACTTGCTTTCGCAAGACGGCGTCTGCACAGCCCACAAACAGATCAAAGCTGCTATGCCGCTGATGTTGAACCAAGCTGCACGAGACTGACATCACGTGCAGGGCAGAGTATCATACGACACATGCCGGTCTGAGACAGCCGAGGATCTGAATACATCCACATAAGGTCCCCGCACGAAGGCGCGGATGATCCTTCCCGTAGAGTCCTTCTGCTTGCAAGACGACATGCAACTCACCGCACACAACCCAGACCAGGGTTCGCGACCTTCGGCCGCAACGCAGAAGATGCCTGATCGGATTCCGGGGTGTTCGCATTACCAGCGGGGGGGGCGCAGGAGACTTCAGGCCTTGAAATGCTTCAAATGTGGGAAGTAGCTGCATTCCCATGCTACAGGAAAAGAAACTAAGGGTCGGGCAGGCGGCCTCTGCTGTTTTGGTTGTTGTTGTACACTCTGTCTACAAAACAAACGGGGCATAAACACGGCTGGAGAAAAACTACGATTGCAACTGCACTTACCCTAAATCAGAGCGACCTTCAGCCCCAACACAAAAGATACCCGATCAGATTAATTATGGGATCTTCGAGCCTTCAAGTGTGGGAAGTAGCTGCATTCCAGATGCTAGGAGAGAAGACACTAAGGGTCAGGGATGCGGCCTCTACTGTTTTGGTTGTTGTACACATACCAAAACAAGTAAGAACATAAACACTGCTGGCAAGACGACGGTGGCCACTTAAATTACCTTAAGTCAGAGCTAAACCTGAAATAAGCGAGCCGGCAGCCGAAACAGCCTGTGTTGCCGCTGTGGCAGATTGCTGGCATGAGGCGGAGGAGGGTCCAGGCTAAAACCCAAAGATCGGGCTGTTGAGGAGTTTGGATGCCACCGTGTCTAGAGCCGGCCTTAAAAGAAGTACGGCTAAAGCAACCTTCGCAGCTCAGTCAGTAGGGCTTAGACGAGGTGTTATCTAAGGTCTAGCTGGGGGCACGAATTGCGCATGCACGATGTGCTCTCTTTCCCGCCACGATGTTTGACAGCTTTGTAAAGCTCGCAATGCCAGAAGTCGTCGATTGTTCCGAGACCGAATGCCACGCCTGTCTCGTAACGTTTTCGGGAAGCTGTTCACACTGGACCAGATGTCAGGAGCGCCCACTGGAGGCAGGTGCAATTCGCAAGACCGCGTCCTCCGCGGGCACCCTGCGCTGCCGATGCCGCCTGCCGCGGCTGGCCTAGGCAGAGCCTAGAGAGCGGGCACCACCAAACGCTTAGGATATCACACTCACGAAGACAAGCACTTCCACACTCAATTGAAGCGACGTCTCTACGAGAGCTGCAACGCCATAAGCCAATCCAACTCACGGCCAGATTTCGGACACGCTGAAAAACAGCGAACCACCGAAGACTGTTTCCTTCAGCCGGACCAATTGGACGGTGATTCGACCACGCCTAGTCTCTGCTGGCAAGCACCTAGCCAAACCATCGCAAGGCCCTGTAAAGCACCCGACGAAATTCACCCATGCACTAAACCTCTACACCCAAAGCCCCGAACAAAATGCCAAAGCATACCGCAGGGCATTTGGCCCGAATACCACAATGCCCGAGACCCCCCAGCCCCAAAGCAACGAGGTCCCGACCAAACACAAATACCAAATTCCGATAAGTTGAATTCATAAGCCCGGACGAAGACACCGCAGCACCCAGCCCCAATGCCTCTGGTGGAGGCTGGTCTAAGTCCTAAACCCCCGCTGCCCGAACCCCCGGCCTTTCCATTCGAAGCTTCGATTGGAGGGCAGAAAGACCTCGGGGGTGTTGGCAAGCAGTAGTGAGAAGGGGACGGGGGGGGGATCCGGAATCCCAACAAGGCTCCGCCTGGAATTGCCGACTCCACTATCAAGCTGACGGAAAGCTTCCCTTGCACACACATATGCCTGACTGTGCGTCGCCGAACATTTCGCGTCGGTGAAACGAAGCCAACAGCCCTGCCCCGCCGAACTTTCGCAAGCCAGCGTCCATTCGACGGCCGGCCGCAGCGCCACCGAACTTTCGCAAGACGGCGTCCATTCGGCGGCAAGCGTGCGATGAGCAAAATTACTGTTGTTTGCAACCATGACTCGAAGGATAGAGCCTTCCCTCTTCGCGTTCGCGGGGTCTCCTGCAAATCATCGAACCCCTGTTCTTCTCGGAATCCACCCCCTGGTCTTTAGCATTCGCAGAACCAAGCGAATGCAAGCCTATCTCAACCGCGCCACCTTGCATTTGCTCCTCTTCAGGCTGTGGAAAACGCTTCGAGTCCGCCTCCTTGTAGTTCGCATGAGTCACTCTTTGACGTTCAGGCAGTTCGAGCGGATCGAAGACCAAATCCCGGAATGTGGACTGTTGCTCTCGAGACATGACAAAGACAGGCTGCTCGCCCTCGAACTCCGCACTGCTCCACTTGTAGTCCTGGTGATACTTCGCATGAAGTTCCGCATGAAATTCCTGAATGGGCTGCTCCCAAAATGTCAACCTTTTAGCGTGGCGATCTTTCCAATAATCACGAGACTTGGCCTTGCTCGCATCACCGTCAGACCTTGTCTTGCCTGTCAGCCCGGGAGAGGATGCTTTCTCCGGCTGCCCGGTGAGTCCTGCCAAGCGGGCGAGCAGCTCAACAAGTCCGGCCATGTCCATATCCAAGTTGAAGTGGGTCTGTACCCTGAGCGTCGGCCGTTTGGAAAACTCGTCCACCATCACTTTTGCCGTTGGGGGACAGGACGGTTTCAGCCTTATAGGCGGACGGGTCTCATCCGTCTCAGGGGATCCACAGCTTGACGCAATTCGATTTGCGGACTTGTTCAGGGATTTCTCCGCCGCTGCCGTCTTGGATAGCAGCTCCACCAATGCAGGAATCTCCATTTTCAAGACCATGCTAAAGCGGGCCGAGAGGGTTGGTTGCCCCGTGCGCGCATCCGATTCCGCCGTGAAAGAAGTGACAGAGTCATCGATCAGAACACTCAAGGGAAGCGACATAGCCCGATTCGACTCACTGTGCACAGGGCCGCCACCCGCGGCGTTGCCCTAAGGATTAAGTGGAGAAGCTGGTGAAGCCCCAGGAGAATGCTGGAGA
>CAJNDT010001294.1:0-66613 GCA_905221615.1 Symbiodinium sp. CCMP2592
AATCTGTCCAGACTCACGGTTTAAGGTTTTAGGGCTTATTGTTTAGGGTTTATGGTTTAAGGTTTAGGTCTGTCCAGACCATTAAGATTTGCCCACACTCACGGTTTACGGTTTATGGTTTAGAGTTTATGGTTTAAGGTTTAGGGCTTAGGGATCAGGGTTTGGGGTTTAAGGAACAAAGGTCTGTCCAGACCAAGCATTAATAATCTGTCCAGACTCACGGTTTAGGGTTTATGGTTTAGAGTTTATGGTTTAAGGTTTAGGGCTTAGGGATCAGGGTTTTGGGTCTACGGTTTAGAGAAAAAGGTCTGTCCAGACCAGGCACCAAGAATCTGTCCAGACTCGTTAACCCTATACTAAGAAAGAAGGTCTATCCAGACCAGGCATCAAGAATCTGTCCAGACTCTTGAAACCCTACATATAATAACCTATAAGCCCTAAACCATAAACCCCAACCCCCGGACCCTGAACCACAAACCCCGGCCTAAACCCCAAGCCCCCTAAACCCCATACCCCTATAGGCCCTAACCCCTATGTATATATGATATACATGTATGTATGTATGTATGTATGTATGTATATGTATGTATGTGAATATATAGGCCCAAACCCTATGCGCCGAAACCCCTAAACCCCAAAACCCCTATAGGCCATAAACCCTATATATAGAAACCGCATAACCCGATAACCTGAACCCCAACTTAAACCCTATAAACATCAAACCCGGAACCACAAAAATCAAAACCTGCACTGAAACAATCTACATCTATCTATCTATGCATCCATCTATCTGTCTATCTATATCTATCTATGTTTCTTTACATATCTTCACATATCTCTATATATCTTTATATGTCTTTATCTATTTATCTATCTATCTAGATATAAAATCCACAGTTGCCTCGATATGCTATATATACATATATGTGTATGTATGTATGTATGTATGTATGTATGTATGTATGTATGTATGTATGTATATATATATATATATATATGTATATATGTATATATATATATATATATGTATATGTATATGTATACATATATATATATAGGCATATGTATATACACATACATACATAATATATATATATATATATATATATATATATATATATATATCGAAATTTTGCGATGTCTACGATTGATTTTTAACATCCTACGCTCGATTCTTCGCTCGATTCCTCGATTGAATTTATGAAGGTCCCCGCTCGATTCCTCGATTGAATTTATACTTCGTGTACTATGTGGATCCTCGATTGATTTTATCAATCGAACGCTTGAATTTTTTTGTTTTTCGATCGGCGCTTGAAAACACCATCCTCGCTCGAAAAAAATCAATCGGAGAGCCTTTGGGTTGCTGGGACACAGACTCTGACTCCGTCAATTCGTAGCGCTGCAGCCCACCAGTTCTGCGTTTCTTCTTCCTCGACTCAGACTCTGACTCTGTCAATTCGTACCGCTGCAGCGGAATATTGCGTTGAATACGTCGTTCTGGGATACTTTGACTGCTGGAGCTGGGAGCTCCATTCATGAAGCCTTGCAGATCGAACTGCGGCGGCATAGCTGCTGTGTTCCTGACTTAATTCTCAAGTCATGCTGCCCTGAGCCATGTTCATTGTATTCAGGATTGGTCTGACATTGGTTTCATCCTATTGTAGGTCTACTTGACTCCCCGGTTCAGTCATACTGAGCCACACAAACAGAGCAATGAGCTTCCACAAGCTTGCTGCAAAAGTGCCGGACAACCGATTGCATTGCGGGCGATTCCGCAACTGAGACGCATTTCTTTTATGTGCGCGACTCTCCTAACACATGCGTGACATCTACCGCACTGCACAAAACGCAAATGGCGGCCCCGATGCTTCGAAAGTGCATCATGTTGCCTCCCAAATCATGGAGATCCTGCAAGATTGAAGCTCTGGTGGTCCCAATGCATGGATATGGCCAAAAAGGAAACATACTGCTGCCCTGGGACACGCTCTGACAGGTTCTCCAGACTCAGCTTGTTGATGGGAGCGCCCATCAGCAGCATCACCTCTCTGCCTGTCAAAATACCCGATGGATGAAATTGCCTCATGTTGCCTCCCAACTCATGGAGCTCCTACATATGGACTGCAGGCCTAGTAAATATCGTTGATGTTTTCCCAGAACCAGGAATCGGCCGCCAGGTGTGAGGCACTGTAGCGGCCTGCATCGATTCTCTGGGCAAGACAATGGCAACTGCCTCACACCCTGGCCTTCCTTTCTTCATGACATGCGTTCGTCGCAGAGACTGCGACGTGTTGACCATTTCCATTGAGCCTGACAACTCAGGCAACAGTCAGCTTGCCTTCTTGCTTGTCAGTGACTGGCCTCCGTTCTTTGCCCAGACCAAGTCCAAGAGGTCCATTTCCCTTGTTGTTGAAACTTGGGATGCTGCTTTCGGGCAAGCAGCTTCGAAGCAGCCATGGGCTCGCTTCCTGGATACCTTAAGTCAATGTGTCCGAAGGTAATAATGGGAACCCGAAACCCTGAACCGAGGACCAAGCGTTGTTCTCTCTTGCCCAGATGTTGTGTTGTGCAGGCCACTTCACGTGCTTCTTCTTTGTGTTCCTGTCTCGACGAGGGAACTACATACCGGAACACATGTTTTTTGGCTGCTACATTATTGCGATCCTGCGTCTTGTTCTTCCATGACTTCGTCTCTCCCTCGCGTGGCACACCGCTGGGTGAGAACTGTGCAACAAGAGGTCTGTCCTTGGAAAGCATGACATGCATAACGGCACTGAACCTGCATCTGCATCAAAACAAAGCCAAGTCTCCAGGAGTATTTTGGTTTGCAATGCATTTCCCTGAGAACTTCCTCTGTGTAGGACTGAAAGTTCTGCTTGGCGTCGGAATGCAAGCAATCCCGTCTGGCCAACAGAATATACAGTCGTTTGCGACTGATCGGGCTTCCATGCTGCAGCCTTGCTCTGGTGGCGTCTGACACTCAGTTGGCGAATCTTATGTGCAGCTCGAGCGCGGATCTATCATCAACACTGCCATTTCATACCTCGATCAGGCCATGTTCAAGCTGAGCCGTCGACGGATTTGATTGCTGTAGCCAAGCGTCGTTCGTAGCTGTGATTTCACAGTCTGCTTGAAGATCTTCATACATCGCTCGAACCCCATGACATTCTCCAAGATAACCATCTCAGTTGCTTGCTTGACATTCTCCAAGACAGCCATCATCTCAGTTGCTTGATCATGTTGACAAGTTGCTGGGGGGTTTATTACCTTGATGTTCCTGATTGTTTTCCATAGCTGCTTCGCATTCTTATCTTCCAGCATCTTGGATAAATGATGGAGCATCGAAAATGGAGTGCATGGGAAGCCAGACACATAGAGGGATACCTGCACATTGTTTGCAATGTCACTGACAGACTTCCTGCAGGTCCGGCCGGCCTTGTCTTGCAACCAACTAACATTCGCTTTCAACATATCGTCTGCAAGCCTGAGTGACTTCATGTGCTTGGACTGGATAGCACAGACTTGCCAAGCAGCCTCCCCGGAAACTGAGTCACAGCGGGACTCCTTCAAAGTCGAAGTTCCTTTGCAGAAACTCTCGTGCACTTCTTTTTCGTTCACTTCCTGACCTTAGCAGCAACCCAGAAAACCTTAGGATGGTACTACTTGCAAGTCCATGTTCAGATGAGGTACAAATGAGCGACCTGTTCCTTTCCCAAGAGCATACGTAACACCATCAGAGGTGTTTCTGTTCCACTGCCTGAGGTTCCGCTTACAGGGCTGACGCATGAGGGCTCAGAGCCGATGTGCCAAGTGGCAATCCGACACATAAGTAAGAGTTCGTTCCTGCATGTCTTTTTTGAAGCGGGCCATTCCTGCCGAGATACTTAAGGCTGCACTGTGCAATGGAACTCAGGTTTCAGGCCTGGACACAGTCGTAGAAAATCACCGGCGAAGTCCAAGTAGTTGAGTTGATTATCACTCAACTTGTCGTTGGACTCCGGGTCCAGCTCCTCCATGTTCAAATTCATGATATTCCTTTCCTACAGCTGTCGCCAGTTCTCCTTCGACGTGCTGCTGCTGCTGCTGCTGCTAGAAATGCGCCGTAGTATCGTCATGGCAATGGAAAAGATGGCTAATTTCCGTCGGATGTCTGAATCTGTCTGTTTACTTGTGAATCTACATTGCTTTGGGCCTGGATTGCCGTGATGCCAGGCAAGCATGCTTCCAACTAACTTCTGGTGCAAGCATAACAGCTGAGTGCCTTGCCACCTGCTTGCATTCTTGCGTGCTGTAGCAGACCTTGGATGTAACTACGTGGTGTTCTTCCCAAACCATCCAGAACAAGGTGACTGAGGCGTTGGCACGATACTTGAACTGGTCCACCCCATGTCTCCATTTCCCAGCCTGGTGGGAAACTTGAATGAACCACACCAGATTAAACAATAAACTTGCCTCAGGATGGGGCAAAACCAAGTAGGCCACACCTGTGCGAGCAGCGCAAAGCAATCTTGTTACGGGTTCGACCAGGGGGCATGAAAGACACAAAGCATCGCCGGAAGGTTTTTTGCCTCAGCGTACTGTCTGCTGAGTGATGATTTCAAAAACTCTATGCGCAGGGATTAGGCTTCCTGTGCATCTGTACGTAGAGAGGCCCGGACCAGGTTTTTTTTCCTACCTGCTATTTGTTTGGCACCAATTAGCTGACGTCTCCCAAACCTGGTCTGTTCCTGTTGGGAAGCTGCGTGTGAGCCTGGAAAATCACTGTCCTAGCGCTGCTACTGTCTAGGTCCGTAACTACATCAGGGCTCACAAAAACTTCCTAGTGTACATGGACCCAATCACTGCTTGGTCCAATGATCGTCAGACTCATATCTGCTGCCATCGCCGTAGGTCGTGCCCCAATCGACATAGCTGCAGTTTTCTAGCCCTTTGCCGGGCTGTGAGCCTGGCCCTTTGCCAAGGCCCTTTCCGGGGCTAACCGGGTCCTTTCCCTTTCCTTTGGTTCCTTTGGTGGAATCCGTCGACGAGGCAGCCTGCAGCTTCCGTTTTTCCATTGTCTCTTTGACTTCAAGGTCCCATAACAAGGCCTTAGCTTCATCCACTTCCTTTTGCGACATGCACCATATCTGTCTTGTTCCTGACTTCTTGTAGACATCCACCACGGCGTTAAAGAGAGCTCTTCCCTTCACTGGTGAAAATTCTGGTCCTTTGCCGGTAGCTCCCAAGTTGTCACATTTCCCATTTCCCTTGTCTCTTCCTTTCGCCCTGTACGTTTGGTTGAGCTTGCTGAACTCCCACACGTAGCCAAGTTTCGGGAAGTAAGTAAGCTCACCCGGCATCTGAGTCCGTGGAGGTTCTTCGTTTTCTTCCTGTCTTTGCTGTTGTTCCTGTTCTCGGCGATGCACTTCCTCATACTCTGCCGTAGCGTCAGCGACATACTGCTCCAAGAACTCCGAAATCTCCGTTACCCGGACTTCCACTCCGTCCATGCCTTCGGTAAGGTGCTTCACTGCTTCCTGGAGGTCCTTGATTGAGTTCGGTTCCACGCTAAAAAACTTGAGTGCGTGGTCTTGCTTCTCTTTCATATCGTCTACTTCCTTGACGATGTTCTTCAGCTGCTCCTCTGACTTCAGGACAGTTTCCTCGGACTGCTTCACCTTCTCGACAACTCCACTCGCACTTGCAACGGCCTCTTCAACGCGGCGGACCGCATCCTCTGCATTGGCTTCCCACTCGTCGTGTTTGTCTCGCTTCTCCTGTTCTGCTGCTGCCTCTTCGAGCTTCTTCCTGGCAAACTCCTTCAACTGCTCTTCTTGCATCCCGTGGGTTGGATGCACTACTGGTGGTGTTGCTGCCGTTGGATCTTCTGGTCGCGCTGTCGCCTCGGAGGTTGATGCTTCGGCCCCCGTGTATGTGTCCTCCTCCTCCTCCTCCTCCTCCATTAGACGCGCCCGCCTGGCCTTCTTCCTCCTGCGTCTCGTCTCCTCTTCGTTGTCCTCCTCCGGCTTGGCCGTCCCCTTGTTGATCTGGTTCATGAAGATGTGGGCGGCGACGCACAGCAATGCCAAAGCAAGCAGCAAGTCCGTCAGCGTCATGATGCAAAGGGCTACGTGCGGCCTTCTTCTCCTTTTGGAAGCTTGAGAGATTACTGCTCACTGCATCACACTGACACAACCATGGACTGGCATCCGAACCACTTCCGAAATCACTTCCGAAACCTTCCCGGCCTCCCTGGCGTCGTCGTGGTCGTGGTGGTCATGGTGGTCGTGGTCATGCCTGCAGGTCGCGAGCCACACGGGGGGTTTAGGGTGTGAGAGACATCAGCGCCAAGTTTAAGACGTGCGGTTTCCGTCGTTCTTGTACGTCTCGAGGAATACATTGACCACTTTCCTGTCAGAGACATCACTACCCAGCACTTCTTAAGGGCATGCGCCGGGCCTCGCTGCCACCTTCCAGGAATCCGTTGTGAGACTTCACCTGGGAGGTTCAAAGGCTGAAGTGGATGGTGGGTCGTGTCCGTGTGAGCACACTCGAAACCGGACGACATTTTGCACGCACATCCGTAGCTCTGATCTTCATAATGACATGAATCTGAAGTCATTACGGAAGATTGATGTGAAACCTCTGTCCAGGGACACATACGTGAACTCCATGTCAAAAACAATGTCCCTGAATCTCATGCTCGACCACCGCGAAAATTCAATGCGAAGTGCTCTATGTTCTTCCTGAGGTTTTGTAATGTTGTCCGTTGTGTCTCCGTCGTGTTCTGCTTCAGGTCATTCTGCCCCTCGTCCAAAACCAAGTACGCTGTGGCCAGGACTGCCCTCACCAAGTCCGCCTTGCTTGCGTCGTTCATTTGTCGTATGTACGGTGAGACAGTTGGAAAAAGCTGCTCAAACACTTTGGCGTAGTAGTAGTGGCCGACGTCTCCATAATTTGTTCCATCCGGCCCTTCGAAACTATGAATTCCGTGAATTGAGACTTTCTCCTCTCGGACGCCCCCTTTGGATGAGAAGGCTTTTCTTTCCTGTTTTGAAAACTTCTCGACCCACTCATCTAGGAATGCGTTGTTGCCGTTGGCCTCCGCCAGAGCACGTGCCCACCATGCAGCGGCCATCAGGCTGGCTCGTCTTTCCTCCGTCATGGGGGGCTGTGCACCCTCCGGTTCCTTGGTGGGCTTTGTACCTGAAGGCTCCTGCGTCGGCATCTTATTGCTTGGGACCCTCGGGATTTCCGGGATGTCGTCTGACGGGCCGCTTTGCTTGTGGTCGTTGGTGCCGTCCTTCTCCTCGAGCTGCTGGAACTTTGCCAAGAAGCGATTCCCCCACTGTTCCTGTTCACGCCGCATTGCAAAAATGCCCTGCAGAATCTGGTTCTCCTCGTAGCGCAGCCTCTGCAACTCCATTGTACTTTTGTTCTTTTCTTCCTCGTGGGTCGTTCGAAGGAAAGCTACTTCCTCCGTGATCTCCTTGAGGCGCGTGTGTGTCCACAGCACCGACTTCTCGATGCCGTCGAGTCGTTGCATCACATTGTCCATACGTTGTGCTACTGATGCTTGAAGACTTTGAATGCGAATGCTGATGCTGTTTGCTTCTGCAGCAACCTCGTCCTCGCCCAATCCCGCCAAAGCCTCCGCCTCCTCCTTAGCCTGTCTCTTCCTCTTCTTTTTCTTGTCTGGTTCGTCGTCGTTGTCGTGGTGGTGCATGGTGTAGATGTTGATGCCCATGTACATCAGAACCACCAAAAGTAGGAGCTCAATGACGGTCACCATCACTAGGGGCAGGACCTACGTTGCCAAATATCAAATAGTTGCTATGCGTGCTTGATTTGGCACAATCCTGCGTCACACAGTCAGAGATTCACATTCAAACCAAGCGCTGAGGTCCAAAGTCACGCCTGCACGGCTTCACCTCCCTCCTACCTTCTTCCCTTTGGGGCGAGCACTCATTGCATCACACAGCCATGGACTGCTCGTGCTGCACCGTTCCTGAAACTGCCACGTCTGAAGCACAGAGTTTACAAGTGCCACTGCCCAGCCTCCAGTGAGCATGTTGGTGTGCTCGTCCGTCGTGCTTCTAGGTGAGGAGTACGTAGGCCTTTCGTGCGAGAGACATCACCGCCGAGCTTAAGACGTGCCACTTCCCAGCCTCCAGTCAGCATGTCCGCTTTATCATCCCAGCAGGTTCATGGTGCAGGGCGAGGTACCCCCGTCCCGCACCATGAACCTTCTGGGATGATGTAGCCACCGTCAAGGCCTTCCTGCAGGTCACAACCAGGCGCAGCAATGTAAGCATGGATTCTGGCAGTCCTTGTAGATCTCGGCGATCGGGATCGTTGTGACTGAGTCGGACTTAAATCTAAGTCATGTCCCCCGAATTGCAGGTGAGTTTGGCGTTGGGAGGGGCATGCTAGGAATCTGTCTGTATGCTTTACTTTTTGTATGGCTCTGGGCCTGGATTGCCGTGCGAACGAGACAGCTGAGGGCCTTGCCGCCTGCTTGCATTCTTGCGTGCTGTAGCGGACCTTGGATGTAACTACGTGCTGTTCTTCCCAAACCATCCACAACAACGTGACTGAGGCGTTGGCATGATACTTGAACTGGTCCACTTCACGTCTCCATTTCCCAGCCTGGCGGGAAACTTGAATGAACCACACCAGATTGAACAATAAACTTGCCTCAGGATGGGGCAAAACCAAGTAGGCCACACCTGTGCGAGCAGAGCAAAGCAATCTTGTTATGGGTTCGACCAGGGGGCATGAACGACACAAAGCATCGCCGGAAGGTTTTTTGCCTCAGCGTACTGTCTGCTGAGTGATGATTTCAAAAACTCTATGCGCAGGGATTAGGCTTCCTGTGCATCTGTACGTAGAGAGGCCCGGACCAGGTTTTTTTTCCTACCTGCTATTTGTTTGGCACCAATTAGCTGACGTCTCCCAAACCTGGTCTGTTCCTGTTGGGAAGCTGCGTGTGAGCCTGGAAAATCACTGTCCTAGCGCTGCTACTGTCTAGGTCCGTAACTACATCAGGGCTCACAAAAACTTCCTAGTGTACATGACTCACTGATGGGGAGTCTTCCAGTTCTCCCAACTTTGCTTCCACTCCTCCTCCACCTCCTTTTTCTGCTGCTGATCCTTCTGCTGCTGATACTTCTTCCATGCTGTGACATGCGGCTGCTTCTGCTTCTCATTGTCCTCGGTCCACTCTTCCCACTGACGCTTTGACGCTTCTGCCTTCTCCTGTTCTGCCAAACGCTTTGCCGCTTCTTCGTCGATCAACTGTTGTCGAGCCTCGTCTAGTTCCTCTTGGGTGTTGCACCATCGGTCATGGTCCTTGTGGAACTGGATGATGTTGTGCCACAGCTCTCTTCCTTTTATTGGTGGGTTGTCACAACCTCCCTTGCACCTGTATGCCTGTATTTTTTTGTTGAACAGCCACTGCCATCCTTCAGCATAGAAGACTGTAAATTGGTCCTCCGCTTGAGTCTGTTCCGGCTGGCTGTCGGGGTGCGTGCTCTCCGCGTCGGCATTTGTGCTCGTCGTATCTGTGTCATTTTTGGGGTCTGCTAGTTCATACTTCTCCAAAAAGTCCGTAATCTCCGCTAGCTTCCCTTCCATGGACTCTTTTCTGCTGGTCAGACTCTTGAGGTCTGACCCCAGAGCGACGACCATGTCGGGTAGCTTGCCAAGCTCCGACACGTGCTCCTCTTGCTTCTGTCTCAGCTCGGCTATCTCCAAGAGGATGTTCTTCATCTTGTCCCCTAACGAGGAAATTTCCGTCTCGGAGCTCTGAACCTTCTGCAAACATCCGTGCATAGTGTGAACGGCGGCCACCATGCGTTGGACCGCGGCCTCTGCACGTTCCTGGAAGTTCTCGGGCTCCAAATCCTTGGCTTCCTTTGGCGGATCCTTGCCAGCTTCATCTTTGGGCTTGCTTTCCTTTGGCGGATCCTTGCCAGCTTCATCTTTGGGCTTGCTTTCCTGCTGTGTTGGTTCTATTGGATCTTGTGGTTGTGCTGTGGCCGTATGCTTTTTGTCATTATTGCGGTCTGACCTCCCGTTGCCGCTGTCCTCCTCCATGAGACTGGCCCTGGCCTTCCTCCTCCTGGGCCTGATCTCTTCTTCGCTGCCGCTGTCCTCCTCCTGCTTGGCCCTTCTCTTGTTCTGCTGGTTCTGCTGTATGCTGTACATGTAGCCAATGGCTACAATTGCCAAAGCGAGCAACACCTCCGTGAGCTCCACCATGATGCAAAGGGCTATGAAAAGTGTACTCCTTTGGGAAGCTTGAGATAGTTCTGCTGTCAGACGGGCGCACACTCACAGCATCACACAGCCATGGACTGCACATGCCGCACTGTTCCTGAAACTGTCATGTCCGTCTGAAGCACCGAGCTTAAAAGTGGCACTGCCCAGCCTCCAGTGACCAGTGAGCATGTTGGTGTGCTCGTCCGTCGCGCTTCTAGGTGAGGAGTACGTAGGCCTTTCGTGCTAGAGACATCACCGCCGAGCTCAAGACGTGCCACTTCCCAGCCTCCAGTCAGCATGTCCCCTTTATCATCCCAGTAGGTTCAAGGTGCAGGAGCGGGTACCTACCAGTCCTGCACCATGAACCTTCTGGGATGATGTAGCCACCGTCAAGGCCTTCTTGCACCTTAGTGCAGGTCGTGTCGCTTTCGACCTGCACCACACATCCGCAACAGCAAGAGCGACAATGTCGCTCTTGCTGTTGCGGATCTTCCATGGGGCAGTCGGTCCTGCTTGTAGGTCTCGAGGAATACGTTGACCTTTCGTGTCAGAGACATCACCACCCACCGTGTTTAAGAAGTGTCTGTCACTTAAGTGCAAGCACCGAACAGGCCGCCCAGCACAGGGGGGTTGGGGGGGGTGGGTGGGTTTCTCGGTGGGTGGTTGATGGATGGGTGGGGCGGTTAGGTGGCTGGGTGACGGTGGGTGGGTGTGAATCAGGGGTGCGGGAATTGGTTGGGGGACCGGTTCGTGGTGGGTGGTTTGGGGGGGGAGGCGGGGTTGTCATGCAGGAATGGTCCCTGATGCATGCGACTTTTTCCGATGCTGCTCTTGGCTTCATGACCCATCCAGTCAGAAGTCCTAAGTCTTTCTAGGAACTTCACACGGCCACCGGGCCCATGCCCCTGTGCCGCCGCATCAACCATGGAGTTCGTCGTGTTCTTGAAACTGTAAGCGGATTCAGAATCACTAGATGTCAGATTGTTTTGGTTAAGACTCGAATCCATGGGGATGTCACGATCAGAGCCATCAGCTACGTTATGAAATCCGTTATTCCGTCTCACTGCTTACTGCGATAATCCGTCCTGTCGGATCTGGGCGAGCGGGATCGCTTTCCTTCCCGATCGAAGTCAGAGTCGGACTCGTCACTACCTGGAACGTGCGAAGTTGGGGTCGCACAAGGTTGCGGTGATGAAACCAAGGCTCGGGCTGCGTGCGGGAGAGGTCGGGGTGAAAACGACCGTCGGGGACGTGGGATGCAAACTCTCCTGTCAGAGATGCGCATTTCACTGACTGAACAACTGACAAATGAACTGTCGGGCCAAGCCTTACTGTCCTTGAGCTTCTCTTCGTTGTCTTGCTGCGCCGAGCTCGCGGGTTCCTGCAAGCGGAGTCGTAGCCGGAGCCGCAGGACCTCATCCTCTTTCCTTGCCAGTGTCTGTCTCCAAAGCCCCGTTGCAGTGAGGACTTTCTCTTTGTACTTGACCTGTGCATCCTCGAGCCTCTTCAACCTGCTCTTGAACTTGTTTGTCATGTCCGTCTGGGCTTTGGAAACCTTCTCGTCGAACTTTTTCTTGTTCTCTTCTTTCTCTTTCGCCATCTGTGCCTGGTGCTCGGCGTTCATCTCTTTGATTTTGTTCTCATACATGGCAGTCAGTACCTTCATCTCCTTCTGGCTATCCTCGAACTTGTACCTGTACGTATCTTCCGTGATGGACAGCCTCTTAGCCCTTTCCTGGTTGTTTCTCTCATGCGTGTTCTCCAGTTCGTCCAGCATGTCCTCGCCTTTCTTCTTTACAGCTGCCAGTTCGGCCTCGTGCTTCTTATTGTCGTCCGCAATCTTCGTCTCGTACATTTTCTTCGTCCAAATCGCTTCCTTCTCAACCTCCCTCAAGCGATCGATTTCCATGCGGTCCTTGTTATGCGTCAAGATGGCGAGCTTGTTGATAGCCGAATCCTGCTTCTCCGTGAGCTCCACCTCATTCTTCCATTGGTTGTACATCTGTTGCAACCTTCTGTTGCAGAGGCGCCTGATACCGCTGAAGTCATTGGCTGAGTGCTGCTTGTTCTTCTCAGCTTTCTTCCACTCAACTTTCCATTCATCCGGAAGGGGTCGGAGTTCCTTTGTGAAGCCTTGCTTCGTTGGGTCCGTCTCTGTGTCGTCGTGGCTTCCTGCAGGGTTTTGGTGGCTTCCTGCAGGGTTTTGACTTCGACGCCAAGCCGCCCATTCCGCGTCGGTGTACACTTGCTCAGTCATGGCGCTAGTGGCGCCAAGAAAAAACGGTGCGATTTCCTTGAATCTTGAGATGAAAAGCTGCTGCAGTCCAACATGTTGAGCTTGGAAGCAACCGACGGTGCAGCAGTCAAGTCTTGGTGTGGCTTAGGCCGGGGCTCTTCGAGGATCTCGATGCGCAGACTGTCTCAGCCTGGTTGGCCGGCGACAGACGGAAAGTGAGCAGAGAGATACTGAATCCATGCATGACTTTCCTGCCTCTTCCTTCCCTCACATCACTCCTTGCTGCCTGCTCATTCCTCGCATCTACAGTCACACCCTCATCTTGATCATTCCTTCTTCCTTCCCTGCTTCCTTCCCTGCTTCCTTCCTTCCTTCCTTGCTTCCTTCCTTGCTTCGTTAATTATTTTCGCTGTCTCTCTCTCTCTCTCTCTCTCTCTCTCTCTCTCTGCATCTGTCTTTGAGGATCCGGCTCACCCCTGCTCGGGGTTCATCCTCACCCCTGTTCGGGGTTCATCCACACCCCTGCATGGGGTTCTCACGACCCCTGTTCAGGGTCCAGGCTCACCCTTTTCGGGGTTCATCGGACGCCCCTGTGCGGGGCTCTAACGACCCCTGTTCGGGGTCCAAGCTCACCCCTGTTCGGGGTTCATCCACACCCCTGCACGGGGTTCTCACGACCCCTGTTCGGGGTCCAGGCTCACCCCTTTTCGGGGTTCATCCACACCCCTGTACGGGGCTCCGACGACCCCTGTTCGGGGTCCAAGCTCACCCCTATTCGGGGTTCATCCCGCAGCCCCTTCAAGGGCTTGGTGCGGGTACGCCCCTGCACGGGGCTCCGAAGACCTCTGATGTGGCGACCTGACATCCTGACAGAGCCTGCGCGAATGCCTAATTACAACTACTTTTGCCTGCTACCTTTAAACTTCTTTCCTGATCAATGCCTCCTTACCTACATGCCCGCCTACCTAGCTATCTAGAGACCTGGAAGCCTGCCGGTGCACCTAGACCTACAAGTACCTCCCTCCTGCCTATCTACTTATCTATACCTACCTGCAGGAGTGGGTGGGCGGGTTTGGGGGTTGGGTGGGATTACAGTTTAGGGTCCAGGGTTTAGGGCATGAGCTGGACGTTACGAAAGCTTAGATTCCCTTCATGTTTAATCATGAACACACACACACTAATTTTCAAGTCGTTGTGAATCGTACAAAAAGCTGACTTTAGGGTTTCAGAACACAAAATCTCAAGCTTCTTGTTTTCGTTGAGCCACAAGAACACCAAGTTGCATTTGTTTGGTTTGCTCGGCACAAACGAATCTTCAAAATAACTTCAAAAATATCTTGCAACAAAGAAATTCCATGTGAACTACAAAACTTGGGACAGGCAATTATGTCAGTATGGCTTTGATTTTTCGATGTACATGTTTTCACATTTCGAACAAACCAAGTTTTTCAGGCATTGATTTTTCTATTGAGCCACAAGCACACATCTTTTTATACATGTCCAGCATCTCGCTCTTTCCATAGAGCCACAAGAACACACATGACGTAGGCCCAATGTTGCTGCAGTAGTTGCATTTGTTTTCCGTCCTGCCCCCCCCCCTTCAGCACGACATCAGACATGTTGCTTTACGTGTCCTATATACACGTGTTCTGACATGTCCATCATGTCAGCAACAAGTGTCCTATATACACGTGTTCTTACATGTCCATCACACGTGTTCTTGCATGTCCATCATGTCAGCAACACGTGTCCTATATACACGTGTTCTTACATGTCCATCATGTCAGCAACACATGTCCTATATACACGTGTTCTTACATGTCACTCATGTCAGCAACATAAATCCTAGGACCCGGTTCCATAACGGAAAGGACCCGGTTAGCCCCGGACAGGCATCCTTGATAAACTGATAAGTACTTACATAACTATATAGCAAGTCCAAGCAAGTCCTATAAGTCAATATATGTAGAAGCCAACCCACGGGTCATCCAAGTACAGGTTGCTGGATGGGGAAGCGGCGTGCTTTCCGCAACGCTAGGGTTTTCCATTCGGTTCCGGAGCCGCACGAGTACACACATGTGTGCAAGCTATGCTGGCCGAACCAGGGGGCTATCTCCGAAGGGGACGCTAGCGAAGGATCACTCGCTAACTCGGAAGATGACGAGGCCCCAGAGGATCACGCACCGGGGTCCGCTAGCAGTCATCCTTGAGCGCAGGGCGTGCTAAGCCGCCGAACTCGCACTCGCACTGAGGCTAGAAAGGCTGCTAGGTCGGCACCCTCTTTTCCTTTCCCCTCTGTCTCCCTCTCTCTCTCTCTCTTCCCTCCCTTGCGAAACGCCGCTAGTTTTTAAAGGGGGTGTGCTCGGGGGGGGGGGGGGGGGGGGGGGGGGGGGGGGGGGGGGGGGGGGGGGGGGGGGGGGGGGGGGGGGGAGAAAGAAGAGAGTGGAGGGAACCACGTTCTTGCTACATGTCACTTGCTGTGTTGCTTGTGTTGTGCTTTCGTGTTCCGCTAGTGTCTTGCAGGAGGAGCAAGGAGCGAAGGCAGGCGCTAGGAAACCGGGGCCGGGCGACCCCTCTTCTGGCCACCCAGGGAACACAGGAGCTAGGTGAGGAGCCAGTGCTTGCGCTAGGTCCGTCTTGCAGGAAGGAGCTAAGGAGCGGAGGAAGGCGCTACGAAACGTGCGGGCCTTGCACCCGCGAGGCAACAGGGCTACAAAGGAGCTAGGCGCAGGAGCCAGTGACAGTGCTAAACCTCCTCCCACGGGTAGCTTCGGCTTCGCTACCCTGGGGTAGCTAGATTTTCTTTAGCCGTTTCACCTGATCCGTGCCTTGGGCGCCGTATGGGAGGAAAAGGCAAGGATGCCAGCGCTACAGCGCCCAAGGGCGCAGGGCCACCAGGTGGCCCAGCTACGGCAGAGCAGCCCGCTAGTGGAGACTACCTCCCGGAGACCCTCCGCGGTCTGCGGAAGGCGCTACGGTTTAGGCCGTCGGAGTGCGCCGAGGGCCTGCCACGCTACCTCGACAAGCCTCTGCTACAGGAGCTGATCGCTATGTCCCAAGAGGCGATCGAGACGCTAGACAAAGAGTCCCCGCCACGGAAGTGGATAGGGGCCGGGCTACGCCAACAGAGCCCCGCTAACCTGATGGAGCGGCGAGTTCTATCCGCTACCAGCTGGGCCGACCTGTCCCAGGAGGACATCGCTAACCTGGACGAAGCTATGTCCGCGGGCCTCACGCAGAGGTTCGCAGCTACAGAGGCCGCCGCTGCAGCAGCAAAGGCCCAGCTAGACCAGCTCGCCGCTGCCAATGCGGCCGCTAGCGCTGCGAAGGCCAAGGCCCGCAAGGACGCGGAGGCCGCAGCCGCTAAGCTGGCGCTAGAGAAAAAGGCCGAGCACGACCAGAGGGTCGCAGCGGCCGCGCTAGAGCAGAAGCGGAAGGAGGCCGCGGAGCGGCTCGCTAAAGAGGAGCAGGCCGCCGAGCTGGAGTACCAGCAGGCGGTGGCCGCTAGCAAAGCCTCCCTGCAGGCCGCAGAGGAGGCCGCTACCAGAGACGCTACCGCCACCAGCAGTGTCGACCCGGCACCGGTGGCCGCTACTGCCGCTGACACCACGGCACCGGCTAACATGGACCCTACGCCGGCAGAGTCGGCCGCTAAGAAGTTCATGGAGATTAGGGCCGCTAGCCCCTCGCCCCCTCGCGCTACCAGCCCGAGCCGGGGCCGAGGCAAGGGCGCTAAGGGCAGGCCGGCCGAGGGCAAGGGCCAGCCGCCCGCTACAATCCTACACGTGGGGCACGCTATTCGAGGATCCCGACCGCTACCTGGAGTTGCTACGTCGCGAGCTCCAGCAGGACCGCGCTATCCAGCAGGCGGGGGGCATGCCCGCTAACGTCCGTTTCGCTAAGGGCACGCCAGTGAGCGTGGCGCTAAAGGGACGAGCCAGGCCCCCCCCGGGGGCCCACGCTAACAGTCTCCCCAAGGGGGAGGGCTACTGGTACCTCGAGCTCTCGTGGTCCGCTATTGACCGCGATCTGTGGCCGCTAGGCTCCTGGGACCAGCGCCACGAGAAGGGGAAGGGCAAGGGGCCTATAACCCCCGCTACGGCAAGGGTGCCGATGGCACGCTACTGAAGAGCGCTATCCACCATGGAGAGCACCTCTACTCGCTAGGGAGGGAAGACGTGGCACTTATGTGTCGCTACACCCATCCTCCCGCTAACACTCCCCAGGGGGAGCGCGCTAGCGAGCTCCAAGCTGCTATACGCAGTACCAGCCTGGACGCTGCCGCTACTCCCTAGGCCACTGGGACGCTAACGCCTGTATTTTCAGGTGCGCTACGACCTGCGAGGTCTGTTCGCTAAGAGCCTGTAACAGGCGGATGTGGTTTAAGTGCGACGACCACGCTACTCACTGTTGTGATGGGTGCAAGCAGTGGAGCCGCGGGGAGGACTGGGGCGGCCGCTAAGACGGGCAGCCCCTGCCTCGCTACAGGCCCCGGCCTCGCTACTTGCACCCGCTACTTTTGCTTTGCATGCGGCTACTCTTGCAGCGCCCTCTGCTGCCGACCGCTAGCTGCAGCAAAAGTTCAGGCCGTCCCTCGCTACAGTTGCCAGTGTGTGCACGCTACAGTCATGCTACACACATGTCGGCAGCCAGAAAGAAGGGAGGGCTAGAGCGAGAGAGTGTCGAGAGTTTTGGGGCGGGGGGGCCGGGGTCAGTGGGGCTGCTAGTGCCGCTCTTTGCTGCAGCGACCCCCTTTCAGCGAAAGCTATCGACTGGCACTCCCTCACACACTCTCACGCTAGGAGCTTTCCCCCAATGTGCTAGCAGGAATTTTTCCCTTGAAGTTTTTCCCTAAGGTGGCGTAGGGCCTGTCGTGCCTGCTACCATGGCAGAGGCTCTGGCGAAGAAGCTAGCCCTCGGAAGCAGCGAGCTTCGATTCCTGCTAGTGCAACATAAAGTCTCGGATGCTATCCAATCCGAGCTCTTTTCCAACGGTATTGATACCGTCGCTAAATTTGCTGCCTCGGCAACAGATGAGGCAGACCTCAAGAAGATGCTAAAGGACAGCTTCGCAATTGAGCCGTCCACCTCGCTCGCTAGCCGCGCTCAGGCCGCGGGGGTCACCATCGCATGGAGGACCGCTACCTCCCGCTCCGAGCGGCAAGCGGAGGCGGAGGCTACAAGCGAGGTCCGGGACTGGGCAAAGCCCATCCCCGCTACGGACTATATGGCCATGCGCCAGGCCTTCACTGCTAAGTTCGGAGACCTGGAGGACAAGCAAACCCCCGCTAAAGAGTACCTTGAGAAGAAGCTAGGCGAGCTCGAATCTGGCGAGTTCCGGGCCGAGCCGCTAACCGAGGTCATTAGCCGGGACGAGTGGGACCCCGACACGCTACTGCCCGTCTGGAATGGCAATGGCACGCTATCCGTGAAGAAGGGGGGGGCTAGGGCCCCCCTGCCTTCTGGGCCGGAGCAGCTACGGCTGCGGCTCACGGTGCTCCAGAACACGCTAATCATGATGCAGCTAAGGCACCCCAACCGGGAGGAGCTACAGGATGTCACTATGGCCCTCTTCGAGCGCTACAAAGACTATCTTCTCGGAGACTATTGCTATGGTCTCCGGTCCAGTGCCGACTCGGGGTCGCTAGTGCCCCCGTGGACCTTGGTGCTCAGCTACGAGCACGCTATCAGAAAGCACGCATACAAGGTCATGGCCACAGCCGGCTATTCCTTCGGCGCTGCGCTAGTCCTTGCCTACAAGGACGCTAGCGTGAAGGAGAGGCACTTCACTACACCGCTAGCCCTCCACGCTAAGCGGCCGCAGCCCTGGACCTGGACGGAGGACCGGCCTGCTAAGACCCCCAAGGGGAAGGGCAAAGGCAAAGACGCCCCCCCCAAAGGGGGCAAAGCTAAGAAGCGCCTGGGTGCCGATCGCACCCCGCAGGGGAAGCCCATCTGCTTCCGCTACAATGCCAAGGGATGCAAGAATGGCAACAAGTGCCATTTCGAGCATGTTTGCTCGCTATGCTTCGGCAAGCACCCAGCTACGAAGTGCCCTACCAAGCAAACGGAGACCGCTAAGGAGGATAAGCCCTCCAACTGACCCGCTACGGCGGCTGCGCCCTCAGTGCCTGTGACCCCCCCGGGGGGGAAGCTACGCCAGCCCCACTGGCGGCTACGCCACCGAAGCCGGCCGCTACGCATACAAAGCCGCTACGGGTGCTCTACCTCTTCTCGGGTACCTCGCGCCGGCTAGATGTGGCGCAGTGCTTGCACCAGCTAGCGGCAGAGTGGGAAAAGACGTGAGGGTCGAGTGTGTCGACCTGCTACGGCACGCTAAATACGACCTCAGTCAGCCCAAGATTCGGCAAAGCTACCTGGACCGGATCGCTAGCAAGGAGTTCGACGCGGTGGTGCTCTCCCCGCCGTGCGCTAGCTTCTCCAGAGCACCTTGGGCTAACTTTCAAGGGCCTCGCCCGGTGCGCAGCTACGAGTTTCCCCGAGGTCTGGAAACGCTCACACCTGCAGAGCGAGACCGCGCTATCCTGGGCAACATTTTTGCGGATTTCAGCTTCGAGGTCGCTAACCTCGTGGCCGACGGTGCAGCTACTTTCCTTGCCATGGAGCAGCCCGAGGACCTTGGGGCCCTCGCTAAGGGCCCGCACCAAGGGACACGGCCGGCCTCTATGTGGCAGTGGCCGCCGCTAGCCGACCTTCTGCAAAAGGGGCTACGGACCGTGGCCTTCCACCAGGCTAGTTTTGGGACGCCATACGCTAAGCCGACACGGCTGCTGCTAAAGTGCTCTTCTGCTATGCCCGACTTTGTACACGAAGGCCTGCCGTGCTATGACAAAAAGGGCTGCTACACAGGACCGCTGCCTTCTGCTGCTACTCTGGGCCGCATGTTCAAGCGTCCCGCTAAAGGCCCCTTCAAGACCTCAGGTTCCGAGAAGTGGCCCGCTAGGATGTGCCAGTGGCTGGCTACCCTCATTCTGGACTCCTGCCAGCACCCTGCTACCGCTGCCCAGGGGGAGGGGGGTGGCGCTAGGCCGGAGTGCCCGCTACCCGAGACCTTCGACCTGTGAGCCGGAGGGTCCGCGAGTGCTAGGGGGTTCAGGACCACCAAGGACCTGCCAACAGCTAGGTGGCAACAAGAGCTACCATGATGGTGGGGGCCTCTGCTCTCCAGGACGCTGGCCCCACGCTACTCGCAGCTACGCCGAAGGCCCCAACTGGGACTGGCTACGGGAGAAAATGATGGAAGTGATCCTCGCTAAGATAGGTTCGGAAGCGGAGCTAGAGAAGGAAGCCTTCCGCATGGCTGCCGGGGGGGCCACGGGCTGTGCCCTAGCTAGCTCCGAAGATCTCCAGGAGCAGCTACGCTTGATCTGGAAAGAGTGGCTGGAAGCTAACGACCTGGGTGATCCGGAGCTGCTAAAGGTGGCCCCGGGACAGCCGCTATACCTCCGCCTCATCCGGGCGCTACTGACCGCGGCCGGCGATCCCGACAGGGACTTCCTCCTCCAGGCCGAGGAGGGGCTACCGGTGGGGGTGAGGGACTTACGCAAGGGCTTGCCCCACACCCCATAGGTAGCCGTCAGCCAAGCCGGTAGCCAAATATCAAGCCCAAAATTCCCGAAAACCATATTCCCAAATCCCCGTTATTCTTTAGCCCAAAATCCCAAGCCCAAAATCTCAACCCGTAAATCCCCGTAAAACCATATTCCGAAAATCCCAAGCCTAAACCCAAGAAAAAACACCTTCCCCCATAAACCCCCGTTATTCCTTAACCCGTAACCCCAAGCCCAAAACCCAAGAATAACAATAAGCCGAATACTGGGGCGAGGTGTCCCTCTAACGATTTGAGTATTATGCTGTTAATATCACGTCATTAAGTTTTATAAGTGTTGGTTATAAAACTTAATTAAAAGATAAAGTTATTTTCGTCGTGGGTTTCCCATATGTTTGCTCTCTCTTTTTCGAGTTTATGCCCTTTCATTTGTAATTGTAGTTTCATTTGTCGCTTCTTAGTTTTCTTTTCCTCCATTGCGACTTCAATCATTTCAAAAGTCTTTTTGCATGAACCACAACAAGTAAAATACACAATGTTTTGAGCCACATTTTCGGGTAAAAACTTTAATGTATCATTTAGTCTTTTCCTTTTGTCATTACATATAAAACAGTTCATAGGGTGTTCTTCATCCTCAACGTCGAGTTCAATGTTTGACATAAACTTGTCCGTTTGGGGTCTTACGGTGTGTGACATACTATATACCCGTTAATACCATCTACCCTTTAAGCCGTTTTGTGTTACGTTCTTTCGCCATCCAAACCATGATAAATACACGCCGTGATCCAAACCATGATAAATACACGTTTAAAGGTATGTTATGTTAAGCCGTTAATCATGGGAAGTTCAACATCAACCCAACAAACAAACACACAACCTTTAATAAATCCTCCTACTAAAGTAAAAAATCCTAAACCTATACATGTTCATCCTAAATTTTCATTAGGCGACTGTATATTTAAGATTAATAACGAATAAAAGATATATTAAACGGAGTTTCGCATTATACCGAATGGTATTTAAGGACATATATACCTATCGAAAACGAAGATAAAGATAATTGGTTTGTATTTAAAACCGCCCTTGGCGACGCTCGGCAAGAGCCTCGCGAGCACCGCGAAGCTCGCGAACTTGAAGAAACAATCGCCATTTATAAATTAAATAACTTTTCATATCATATTTACCCTTGATGAGTTTTAATATTATCAAATAATATTAAATCACATCTCATTCTTCGCTTTTAGCGGGTGTTTTAAATTCATACTTTTCTTGTTCTTTGTTAAACACAATCTCGTAGTATTCTAAAGTTTGTTCCTTTGGGACTTTGATTTCACCCTTATTCAGTCTTTCCATGTAAGTTTTCCTTTTCTTACTCCAATCGCTTTTCTCGCTTTTATCAACTGGTGTTGTTGTTGTGCTCTTTTCATAAGTGATTGGTTTCTTTTCCTTATCCTTAACCATTTGTTTAACAAGTCCCAAAATCTCATTAATCTTTAATTGAGTCATATTATGGTTTTCGATAACAGTGTTATAAATCTCGACGTTCGACACTTGTCTCACGTGCTCCGCGTCCGTGCTCACCTTACCCTCGGTCATATACGTTATTACGTATTCTACCCTTTAAATCCTGATAATTTCCTCAATATCGGCATCGCTCAAAGGTTCTCTTATGTGTTGAATGCACCACCCCTTCGGTTTCAAGTGTTCAATTATTTTCTTAATCTGCGTTTCATTCTCTGGTTTTCTTAAATCAACCTGTGCCCAAATGAATTTAAATGTTTCGGGTTCATAGTTTAATAATCTTTGTTCCCATCCTAAACTTGTCCAACAATCTAAATCAATACCTGTAACATAATAATCGCATTTTTCAGCTACTTTTGCTATTGAGATTTTGTTCTGGTAAATGTTTAGAAGTTTTCCCATATAAAATATATGTTAAATGTTTTTCCCGACATTTAACGCACGTTTTGCATACTTTACCGTAACAACCGATAAAATAAGATTTAGGAACATAACAACGACAGTATTTGCAAAATCCTATGTCTTGATTATAACCTTCGTTTGGTTTATTGGTTAATTTAAATTCTACTATATTATTCATATTAATAATAATAACATTTATTATTATTAAAATCCATAGGGGTTCAAAAAGCGACAAACTAATTAAGCAACTGCTTATGAGATGCTATTGGATGTTCCTCATTTACTTCCCTTTCAATAAGCTCGTCCAACGTGAAACACTGGGGAAATGCTATATCGGGGTTTTCTTCTCCTTCTTCCAAAAGCTGGCAATCGTGCCCTGTCCGATATATAATAAAAACATTCCTTTAATCCGACTTAATTTTAATCTTATTTATGTTATCAATGTCTTTTTTAATTAAATCAATATCAGTCTCTAATTTCTCTACGCGTTCTTCTAATTCTTCGGGTGTTATTCGTGTTTCGCCCCATCCCGTATTACATATTTCAATGCTTCCTGTTTGTAAATCAGAATCTGGTTTAAAAATATCATCTGGTGATGCATGACGACCATTGCCACCGAACTTAGTATTTCGTTTATCAACTATTGTATTTGTTGTTATTTTGTTATCTTCTTTGATTGTCTTTGTTTCTTTGTGATAAAACTGCCTCTTACAACGGCAAGGAATACAAGAAATACCACGTGTATTTATTCTAAATCCTTTGTTGTCACTCTCTCTTGTTGTTTCCGACATTTATATTAATTAGATTTTTTAATATTCTTAAGATAATAACAAACAGCTTTTAAAAAATCTAACAAACTATGACAACACATTCTGTATCTTGGTGTTTTTATTATATCGTCAAATTTCTCTATTTCATTTATAGTCTCTATATAGCTTTCATAATCACGCATATATAATAATTTATAAAATATTCTATGTATTATTAATAATGTCAAACATTCCAATAGTTAAACCTGTCAATGTCAAAGAATACGAGTTCAAACAATCAAAATATGAAGTAGCTCCAAGATTACCTTTTAGTCAAATAATAACTGGTCCTTCTGGAAGCGGTAAAGGTATTTTATTACAGTCGATGATATTAGACATTTATAAGGACGTCTTCGCAAGAATATATGTATGCAGCCCATCAATTAGCGTTGATGCTAATTGGCTCCCCGTTAAAAGATATATTCAAAATGAATTGAAGGTAGATTTAGAGAAAGAAAAGGTTTTCTTTGACGAATACAATCCTTCGGAATTAGAAGAAGTTATCAACAAACAACATAAAATTATAGAATATCAAAAGAAGAACAACCATAATAAATTACATTCAATATTGATTATTGTTGATGATTTCGCGGATTCAAAAGCATTCTCAAGAAATTCTCCATTAATCAATTATACGTAAGGGGGCGACATAACGCAGTTAATATTATTACATCTACACAAAAATTTAATGCTTTGTCTCCAATTATTCGTGTCAATAGCCGTCAGTTGTTCTTCTTCAGACTAAGGGACTACAAAGAAATAGAAACAATGGTCGAAGAATTAAGCGCCGTATTAATTAAAAAATCTTCTGTAGCAGATACTAAGAATTTAACAGAAGCAAAGAAATTATTATTGGAAGTGTATAATATAGCAACAGAAGAACCGTATAGCTTTTTATTTATTAACTTGATGAAAGCGGATGTTAATGACATGTTTTATAAAAGATTTGATGCTAAATTAGTTATTGATTAATAATATTATTTGTTCATAATATTATTAATTATATTATTGAATAATTGCAAAGTGTGACAGGAGGCAAACGATAAAATATTTTATCACTTTTTTTATCTTTTACTTCTTTAATATCTTTTATCATTTCTTTTAATACTTTAATCTGTAATTTATCAATATTGCTCAAATCCAATTCGTCTTCATTAATATTATTTATTTCAGTTATATAACAATTATCGTTGTTAATCTTTTTTGTAAAAATACTGCCCATATATTAATATTTTAGATAAAATTAATTTTTACTTTTGGCTTTTGGTTTTGCTTTTGCTTTAGCTTTAGGTTTAGGGGACGATGACCGAGATAGTTGTTTTACTTCTTTCTTTAATTCGTCTATTTCGTTTAATGCATATTGTAAGGCAGACCAAAGCAAAGGAGTAGTCATAGAATAGTCAAACTTTAAATATCCGTCTCTTCCTTCTCTAACTATGTTGCTCCATTCTTCCGGAAACCCTTTATAATCCATCATTTCATTAGCAATAAAGCCACAACAAGACCTATCGCCGTATTTTTCTTTATCAATAAATTTATATGTTTTGGGTTTTATGTTCTTTACTAATTCTACTGCCTTTTTGGTTTCTAATTCTTTTATGTCTTCTTTAAGACGTTTATCAGATGAAGGCCCAATTGAGCCAGAATATGAGATATCACCGATAATATCAATGCCGCCATCATCAACTTTTAAAACATCCTTGCTTTGTATTTGTAAATAAATTTCACCGTCTAAATCGTTATTTCTCATATAAATCCTTTCAACACCCCCTACTGCTGTTGTATTTGTAATTTGAAATTTAGTTCCATACATATATATAATATCATTAGCAATACTAAACTCTGGTGTTCCTGATACATTAACATCCACTTCAAATTCTCCCTCACTTGTTAATTTACCAACAGTATTAACTATATCATTGAATACTGTCGGTTTATTCATTGTTATGTTATTAGTATCATTTAAATTTATAAATATATCTGATGGCGTCGGGTCTGCACTTCTGTTACTTTGGATGCAAAAGTTTTGTTCTATTGTTGCAATATGATTTAATGAAAAATTGGCGTTTGATTGTTGATATATTCTTCCCCTTGAATTTATTAAAATATTATTATTAAATGTATTATCAGAACCATTAAAATTACAATTGCCACTAAAATTAGCACTTCCACCACCCGCGACGTTCAATCTCGTAGCACCACCAGCAATAGCACCAATTCCTAAATTATTGCAGTATACCGCACCGCCTGCGGTTGCCGTGTTCAATAACAATAATGATTGACTATCATTTGATGTATTATAAGCGTTAATATTAAATGAATGCATTTTAATATATCCTTGTGAATTTTTCACGGTTAAAACATTACTTGCGTCTGTTGTGGATTTAAAAAATGTAAATCCATCGTTATTAAATACATTCATTAATGAACCATCCATATTAATATTTGATTTTAACCATAACGGTTTATGAAACATTGTGACGCCTGTATTATTATTGCATTCAACATATGTATCAGTATCTCCATCATTTGCACCTCCTAAAACTAATCTTATTGCTTCTTGGTCAGTTCTTAAATCTAATGATGTGTTAGCTTTTGTAGAATTAACATATCTTTCAATACTTGTATTGGCATCTACTAATTCAATGGGATTACTAACACCACCACCTCCGCTTACTCCTGCTATTAATCCGTCAACCTCGCCTCTATTGTAATAGTTGACTGCTAATTGACTATTAGTTTGGTAATTTGTTGTTAGTGTTGCCGTTGTTGCGTATGGTGCTAATGCCGTTGCATCAATCCAATTATTGGCGTCTATTTCGGTTTTGTTATAATATGCGGTTGCTATTTGCGTAGATGTCAAATAATCATTTGTTAACGTAGATGTTAAAACGTAAGGCGTTAATGCAGTTGCGTCAATCCAACGCCAGTGTGTGCACGCTACAGTCATGCTACACACATGTCGGCAGCCAGAAAGAAGGGAGGGCTAGAGCGAGAGAGTGTCGAGAGTTTTGGGGCGGGGGGGCCGGGGTCAGTGGGGCTGCTAGTGCCGCTCTTTGCTGCAGCGACCCCCTTTCAGCGAAAGCTATCGACTGGCACTCCCTCACACACTCTCACGCTAGGAGCTTTCCCCCAATGTGCTAGCAGGAATTTTTCCCTTGAAGTTTTTCCCTAAGGTGGCGTAGGGCCTGTCGTGCCTGCTACCATGGCAGAGGCTCTGGCGAAGAAGCTAGCCCTCGGAAGCAGCGAGCTTCGATTCCTGCTAGTGCAACATAAAGTCTCGGATGCTATCCAATCCGAGCTCTTTTCCAACGGTATTGATACCGTCGCTAAATTTGCTGCCTCGGCAACAGATGAGGCAGACCTCAAGAAGATGCTAAAGGACAGCTTCGCAATTGAGCCGTCCACCTCGCTCGCTAGCCGCGCTCAGGCCGCGGGGGTCACCATCGCATGGAGGACCGCTACCTCCCGCTCCGAGCGGCAAGCGGAGGCGGAGGCTACAAGCGAGGTCCGGGACTGGGCAAAGCCCATCCCCGCTACGGACTATATGGCCATGCGCCAGGCCTTCACTGCTAAGTTCGGAGACCTGGAGGACAAGCAAACCCCCGCTAAAGAGTACCTTGAGAAGAAGCTAGGCGAGCTCGAATCTGGCGAGTTCCGGGCCGAGCCGCTAACCGAGGTCATTAGCCGGGACGAGTGGGACCCCGACACGCTACTGCCCGTCTGGAATGGCAATGGCACGCTATCCATGAAGAAGGGGGGGGCTAGGGCCCCCATGCCTTCTGGGCCGGAGCAGCTACGGCTGCGGCTCACGGTGCTCCAGAACACGCTAATCATGATGCAGCTAAGGCACCCCAACCGGGAGGAGCTACAGGATGTCACTATGGCCCTCTTCGAGCGCTACAAAGACTATCTTCTCGGAGACTATTGCTATGGTCTCCGGTCCAGTGCCGACTCGGGGTCGCTAGTGCCCCCGTGGACCTTGGTGCTCAGCTACGAGCACGCTATCAGAAAGCACGCATACAAGGTCATGGCCACAGCCGGCTATTCCTTCGGCGCTGCGCTAGTCCTTGCCTACAAGGACGCTAGCGTGAAGGAGAGGCACTTCACTACACCGCTAGCCCTCCATGCTAAGCGGCCGCAGCCCTGGACCTGGACGGAGGACCGGCCTGCTAAGACCCCCAAGGGGAAGGGCAAAGGCAAAGACGCCCCCCCCAAGGGGGGCAAAGCTAAGAAGCGCCTGGGTGCCGATCGCACCCCGCAGGGGAAGCCCATCTGCTTCCGCTACAATGCCAAGGGATGCAAGAATGGCAACAAGTGCCATTTCGAGCATGTTTGCTCGCTATGCTTCGGCAAGCACCCAGCTACGAAGTGCCCTACCAAGCAAACGGAGACCGCTAAGGAGGATAAGCCCTCCAACTGACCCGCTACGGCGGCTGCGCCCTCAGTGCCTGTGACCCCCCCGGGGGGGAAGCTACGCCAGCCCCACTGGCGGCTACGCCACCGAAGCCGGCCGCTACGCATACAAAGCCGCTACGGGTGCTCTACCTCTTCTCGGGTACCTCGCGCCGGCTAGATGTGGCGCAGTGCTTGCACCAGCTAGCGGCAGAGTGGGAAAAAGACGTGAGGGTCGAGTGTGTCGACCTGCTACGGCACGCTAAATACGACCTCAGTCAGCCCAAGATTCGGCAAAGCTACCTGGACCGGATCGCTAGCAAGGAGTTCGACGCGGTGGTGCTCTCCCCGCCGTGCGCTAGCTCCTTGGGCTAACTTTCAAGGGCCTCGCCCGGTGCGCAGCTACGAGTTTCCCCGAGGTCTGGAAACGCTCACACCTGCAGAGCGAGACCGCGCTATCCTGGGCAACATTTTTGCGGATTTCAGCTTCGAGGTGGCTAACCTCGTGGCCGACGGTGCAGCTACTTTCCTTGCCATGGAGCAGCCCGAGGACCTTGGGGCCCTCGCTAAGGGCCCGCACCAAGGGACACGGCCGGCCTCTATGTGGCAGTGGCCGCCGCTAGCCGACCTTCTGCAAAAGGGGCTACGGACCGTGGCCTTCCACCAGGCTAGTTTTGGGACGCCATACGCTAAGCCGACACGGCTGCTGCTAAAGTGCTCTTCTGCTATGCCCGACTTTGTACACGAAGGCCTGCCGTGCTATGACAAAAAGGGCTGCTACACAGGACCGCTGCCTTCTTGTGGAGAACGGAAACCCAAAGGGGCAGCACGCACCCTCGTTTTCCGTCCAAGCAGAAAGTCCAACGACCGTGACAGGTCGAACGTCCGCCCAGGACGGGCTGCGCGCAATTGCGTCGCGGCAACGAGAAGCTACCAACGACACACTGCCGTGCTCACTTGAGCCAAAAATGTTATGAATACGAATTACAGAAGAGCATGCATAAAAGCATACAGCACAACAGCCAGCCCGCAGACTATGTACAGTTACATTCGCCCCTCAGCCGAGAGCACGATAGAGCCGTAGGATTCCGCGGGCGGCCGGAGGCCGTAAAACTGACCTACAGACCCTGCCCTCCTACAAACCCTTCGCACTCAGCACAAGACCTTCGTTTTTCACGGCCTGTGCTGCACGAGGCTCTGGTTTCCTACTGTACACAGCCTGCGCCGCACTGCGGCCACAGGGCTGGTGAAACGAGCAGCTGAAGCTGCGGCGTTACTCCACGCGCTTCGGGAGCACTACCGTGCCTCCCTAGCCGCTCCCGTCAAAGACCTGTAGAGCGGATACGCCACCCTGTCGTCTCATCGGAAAGCAGCTAGGTGCTGCGACCAAAACTGAAGTTGCCACAGGTGGCTAGAAGGGCGGAGCGCAGTCCGCGACTTCTAGTCCACGGTCACTGCGGCTCCACGTTGGGTTGCGCGGCGGGCTGCTGGACATTTGAGGGTTTTGCCCGCCCGCGGTGGTTCCGCTGAGGTGCTTCGAACTCCTCGAGCTTCAGCGCCTTGGACCACTCGGTGCCAAACGAATCTAGCCACTTTTGGCTAAATTCAGAGGTCAGCACACTGGCGACCGCGATGCCGACCTCCGCGTTGGCCCGTGAACTAGCACTAAAGTTTAGGCTTCCTATCACGGCGCTAACTGTGGAGTCCGGCCTCGTCACGAGCACCGTCTTGGCGTGGTGGATGCCCGCGAGGCCTGCGCCGATGCTCACGTCCGTGCGGTTCTCGGCGGCGTAAGCCGCCTTGACCGAGGTGCCCTTGCCGACACGGACCTGGACGCCAGCCGCCCCTAGCTCCTTGAGGGACTGCAGCTGGAGCTTGGTCCGGCTCGTCTGCGAGTTGTCGGCAAGCACGTGGGCTCGGGCGCCTCGCTCCAGCGAGGACACGAGGGCTCCAACCAAAGGCTTGCTATCGAAGCTGTAGGCTCGCACGTAAACGTGGTCCCCATGCCCAGCGTCCGATAGCATCGTTTGTACCACAGCGTGATACTCCGGAAGGGTCAGAAACTTGACCCCGGCTCGCTCGAAGCCGTCAGGGATCGGGAAGTCTCTGACACGCCGTGCCTGGCTCGACATGGGAGCTGTCGGAGCCGGAGACGCCGCAGAGGTACCCTGGCGGGAAGCCTCCGCTGCAGGCGTCTTCGGAACAGTCTCTGTCGGAGGCGCCGACACTGTGGCCACCTCGTGGCGGCCTCTGAGCTTGGTAAAGCCGTCAAGGCAACCCTCGGACGGGTTCCCGACATTCCGAGCTCTTTCAGAGAGCGATCTCGCTTTCGACACCATGCCGGCAAGGCACCCCTGTTCCAGGGCCGGCGCGCCGAGGATCGCACGGGCGCGTCTAGTCGCGGCCGGGGCGACGGACAGCGTTGGGGCAGCGCTCGCGCCTGTCATGGCCACGAGTTGCCCCGCAGCTTCAACAGCGCGTTCTATGTGACCACAACGTCCCTCGTTGAGGAATGCCTTGCAGTCGCAGCCTGCGCCGTCCGCGCCCGACCCGACCTTCACAAGAACCCTGTGTGCTCCGGCCTTAGTCTTTGATGCAACCTCAAAGACAGCCTCCCGGCCTTCGAGCGACACCAGAACAGCATTCCCAAAGGGGTTACCGTTCATGGCGTGCATTAGCCGGTTAGTGGCGACACGTCCGGCCCACCACAGCACTACGGCCGCGAACGTCCACAGTAGGACGACGGCCGTCAAGCCAACCACGCGGACACCCCGAACGAGGATACCAGAGGATTCCTCGATGAGGTCCTCCGCCGCAGTGGCAACTGCAGTGAGGCTCACGTGTGCCACCTCTCTGGCACCGCGCTCAACAGTGAAGAGGGTAGGCGCCAGCGCAGCGGCCACCAAACCCATCTTCCATCCAATGTTGCCCGTTGTGGCGTGGGCTGCGCGATTGCGCGCTCTCCTGGAGAGAGCCCAGCTGGAGACCGCAGCGCCTATCGAGCGCACGGCCCCAAGGAACCCACCACGGTTCGAGGGCCCGGAAGAGACAGCGGGGCGAGAAGAAACGGCAGGGGCCTCGGGCGCCACTCTGTGGCCACCCGGGCCACGCAGTGGGAGCGTGAGGGCGGGCTGCCCAGCACGCTCGCCGAGTCGGGAGGAGTATGCCAGTCCGGCAGCACCTCCGGCCCACCATCCTCGGTTGCCGTAGCGGTTCGAGCTTCCCCTTCCACCACCTTTGCCACCACCCTTGCTGCCAGAGCTGCGGCCCCCACTGGGTGCACCGCGCCCGGAGGAAGGTTGGCTCCACCAGGCTCGGGCAGAGTCTTGAGAGAGCTCTGCCTGCCTGCGCTTTTCAGCGCGGAGCCTCTTCCGTCCGGAGCGGAGGAATTTCCTCGCATGCTCCGCAAGGGGATCGGCGTTGATGGAACGCTCGATCCGTTCCATCTTCGTGCCCTCGCTCTCTTCCGACGAAGAAGCAGCTTCATCGTCGCCTTCCTGGGGCGGCATGCCGTGGGTTATGAACGACGCGCCCGACTTAGGGCCACTGCACTTAAAGCACAGTTTGCGCCATAACATGTTCCTCTCTTGGCATGTGTCCCGCCCACAGGTCCAGTAGGCGTTGGACATTGCGGCGGCGATCGCGTCCGAACGCTTCGCATAAAGGTACTCCTTTATGCGTTCCTTATGTTCATCGAGCCAGACCTCGATGAACCACGCCGGCGCCGTTCGCAGGTCCACCGGCGTGCTCCAGTACAGGCTGTCCTCGAAGATCCCCACACAGGGGGCACCTCCGAGCTCCTCGGAATCATGGTGCCGGCAGGTATTGCGTTCTGGTGGGTTCGCACGCCCACAAGTAAAGCAATCCCACCAGCCCCAAGGCCAGACCTTGCCTGTGAGGAGCGGAACGCGCTCGGGTGTCGGTCCAAGCTCGTTTTCATCGTAATCGGGCCAGATTTCAAACACTGGCCTGTTCGACAAAATCGCAGCCTGGTAGACGAACGCGCGCCTCCGGCGCCGCGCCAACGCGAGGAGCTGCTCGAGCGTATGCTCACCACCGCCTCGGAAGAATTCCCTGATCTGTTCATCATGTTGGAGATCAAGGGGGACCGTGAGCCTGGGATCCACGTCGCGGGCGCCGGGCCTTCCAGGCCCCGGCGGTGGAGTCGCATCCCAGTCCACGTCGCGCCAATCGGCCCCGGGAACCTCGTTCGAGAGTCCGTAAACCCCCGAAACTCGGTGTTGGGGAGCCGGCGACTCCATGGTATCCTGCCATGTTGTGAATCGCTTCTTGGGCGGCGGCGGTCCCTCCGGCTCCGCGGGTCGCCGCTTGTCTGTGCTCGACGGAGCAGCGGCCCCGCTGGCACCTTCTTCGGCACCTGCCTCGCCACTAGACGAGGGAGCCGCGCCTGTCCCGGCCGCGGCTCCTGCAGGGCCGGCTGGTGCCGAGGGCGCTTCTTCCTTCTTGGTGGTGGCCCGCTTGGCCGCGGGGCCTTGACGCTCAGAGCCGCTCTCCTCAACGGCGCGCTTGAGGGAGGAGAGGGACTTAGCCTCTGCTGTCTCCTTTTCCTCCTTGGTCACTGCAGGAAGGCGGGTGTCGCGCCGTGCCTCAGGAGCCGCAGCCGCGGCCTCCTGGGCCGAAGCAGCAAGCTCCTCCTTGGCGCGTGCCGCCGCTCTTTCCCGTGCCAAGCCTGCCTTCATAGACTCCGCGAGGCTAGGGATCCGGACCTCCGGACTCCCTGCCTCAGCTGGGGGAGTCACGTTGGCCGCAGGCGCTGCAGAGGAGGAAGACGCCTCCTGAGAGGCATCCGGAGGAGCAGGAGCCATCTCCTGATCCTCGGAATGCGTCGCCGAAGATGGCGGAGCTTTCTTCTTAGGGCTGGAAGCCTGAGGCTCCGCACCCCATCGTGGATCAGGCGGGGTTCCAGTCCTCTGGACACCCCCCTTCTCTCGAGGGAGCAGATCCGTTTCCAGCATAGGGGGATCTATCTCCAGTTGGGTGTCAGTCTGCTTTGCGATAGGGTTCAAGACACCCGCGGCGAGCTTTTCTTCTCTGAGCCCATCGTGGGCGTTCCAGATAAGGTCTGAAAAGGTTTCCCTCATCGCTTGGACGTGCTCCCTCGGGGTATCTTCCCGGGGAGCGTCCACGTCCGGATCTTGGGGCTCCAAAAGCTCGTCGGGGAACGCCGGAGGAGGCGGTTCAACATCTTCGGGAACCTCTCCGGATCTCCCCTGCTCTTCGCGAATCGCCTCCAACGCTTCGCCCAGCGGGGTCTCGTCCCTAAACAAGTGACGGTAGGGACTCGGAGCTGCGGCGTTGGGCATCATGAAGTCCGTCTCCTCGTACGCTGGCCCGAGAATGGTACTCGGGTAGCGCACGGGAGGCTTCGCCCGCTGCACCGGCCTCCGGTCAAGGCGATACGTGCGCCAGAGACCATCGGAAGTGACACAAGGCGCCCCATCCGGGAGCCGCCTGAAATCACGCAGCTCCGCCCCGATGCGATCACAGAAGCGGTCCGGGTTGGAGATATGCGTAAACCGGCCCAGGTCAGCCTCAAAGACCCAGACACGGTCTCTGTGGTCTCTGCGAGCTTCTCCGTGGCGGAAGCGTCTCAGAGCCACAGCGGCTTCTCCAAAGAACGCATCGTCGCACGGGGCCGGCACCATGTTCGCCGGAAGGCCCCTTCCGTGGACCGCCGCTCGGTGGTACGCGGCTTCGTACTCGTGCTCGAATTCGGCACGGCACCCGCGGATACCACACTTGTGGCCGGACCCACGGGAAGGAACCCTTCTAGGGTCTCCGTTCCCAATCTCCTCGGGTGTAGGGCAACCAGCCACGCCCCCGCCATGGATCGCACTCCGGTCGGGGGTGTCCCCGAGATCGACGAATTCCCCAGGCACTGCAGCCTCCTCGGGAATCGGATCCACACTGAAAGGCACAAAGGTGTGCCGCGCAGGAGACTTCGGAGCGGGCCGTTCTTGGCTTGCCGACCGACGCTCCACGGATGCCATGAAATCGTCGATCCCGCGGAGGATGGCCTCAGTCTTGGCCCGTTCCTCCTCGGTCTCCTCTGGGACGGCCGTACCTCCTTCTCGGGAGCCCTCTGGGCCTCCCGTGGAGGCCGAGCTCGCAGAAGGGGCTTCAGCACTAGGAACGGCCCCCTTCGGAGCGGCCTTGAGCGGAGGCCCACCAAGCTTAGGCCGGATAGGGCCTTGGTAAGGCCCGGGCCCCAGCCCTCCATGAGGCAAGGGCCTTTCCGACCGGTTCCTCGCAGCAGGTGGCGGAGGAGGAGATCGCGCGATGGGCGGCTCAGCCGGCCCACCCAGCAACCATCCAGGCCTGGTGCTCAAGAACTCCTCGGCCCTCTCGGTTTCCATGATCAGGAACGGCGGTGGAGGCCTGACCCCTTTCGGCGTCGGGCCAGGCTTCACCGTGACCATTCCTTCCGGAACGGCTGGCCTCTTCGGCGGCGGCTTCGGGTTCGCCTTCTTGCTGAAGTTCTTCGGGTGGAACAAATCCGCTGGAGTAAGCGTACGGTCCGCCTCCATCGGCTGATCCCCAGGCGCTGCACCGGCACCCTCAGGGTCACCGGGCGCGGCCTGAGGATCCTCAGGCAGCTCATCCCGGGCCCTGGGCGGCGTCTTGTAGCGGATCGTGTCCGCAGGCGGTGCTTCGGGAGGCACCTTTTGAGGGGGGCGGTGTGATCTTCCCCGCTCCTGTTCCCCTGCCGAAGGCGCTCCCTCTGGGGCCACCTTGGGGGTAGGCTTTAGTTTGCCTTCCCGCCCTGGCGGCGGCCTATCATCGACCGTCCTGGACCGATGCAGCGCAGAGGGCATCCCACGGGGACCACCCTCCTTAGGTGGTCCAGGCGGGGGTCCCGCCGGCATTGCCGAGCTCTTGGCCCGCACCTCAACTTCCAGCTCGGAAGACGAGTCCTCGTCCCCGATATAGTAGTTGACCGGGCCGGCTCCGCCAGGCGGCGCCGACTGCTCTCTGCGGACTCCGCTCCCGGGCTCCGCATCATCGACCCACCGCAGGGTGTTACCCTGACGCTCTGCAAGCGAGAGGTCGAAGACTTCACAGCCGGGTTGCACCGTGAGGATTCGGAGGATGCATTCTGGAGGGACACGCCCTGTCAGAACACATCCGTCTGTCCCTCTCCAGACGGGCACCCCGGAAGCCCTTAGGAGCTCGAGGTTCGAGACCACAAGACAGGTCGAGTTCTTTCTAAAGCCCGACGTACTGTCCCGCTGTCTTGGGTACCCGGGCCCGATCACCCAATGGACAGTCAGGCGCGGGCCGTTTCCGCCTCCCGGGAGGAGGCCGTCGCGGCCGATCCGCCGCGCATGAAACACCTCTGTGCCATGACAGAGGGTGGAGCCTCCGTACTCTACCGAGAGCTCCCTCATGCCGGCCTCATCGAGGCCGTCTCCATACACGGTGCCCGCGGTCAATCCTGACCCACGGCCGTGTCCCTGGAGAGCCCGGATCCGGCCATCGACCAGCTCCAGCCGCTGCTTCTCCCGACCGCCAGCCGCGTTTTCCAGATCACTCGCCGCACCTGCCTCGATCGCGGACGAAGTGATCTGGAGCTTCTCGGCTAAGGCGGATACGCTAATCCAGCCCCCTTCGCCGAGATGGCCCTGCAGGCCGAATTTGCCGTGGCGGAGGGCTTGCGTAAGCGCCCTCTGGCAAACCGCGGGGTTCTCTAGCCACACCCACGGCTGCCATCGTGAGTTGCTATCACGACCGCCTTTCCCTTCGTTCCCGCGTCTGCGGCCACCTCCCATGGCGCCCCTCGCGGCTCCCTGGCCCACGAGGGGCCCGGCACACGGAGGAAAAAGTGGGAGTGGCTCCGCGACCAGCCGGTCCACGGAGGACCCACCGGCAGCGAAGGAAAGAGGGGTACACGCGACCTCCCGGCCCACGTGTGCCAAAGCACACCGCGAGGCGCAAGAAGCCGATGGCAAGGGCCCGCGCGGCCCGTCGCAAGCTACTGGGCTACTCGTCTTGAGCCCACGCTGCGCGGCCATGTCCTGAAAGGCAGGGGGTTCAAGGGGGCTGCACAGAGAGAGGGGGTAGGGCTCACACTCAGCACGACCTACACCCTGGACTACCTCACTACACCCTTGCTGCAGCACGCACGCAACGAGTAGTAGCATAGAAAGGAGGTAGCGACCCACGGGCGTACAGGCCTGCGTCCGAGCTGCCCCCCACGTTCCCCCCCGAACCCCCCCGACGCGGCACACTAAGACCCCGAACCCTAACCTAGACCCCGCGGTCAAGACACAAGCGGTCAAGACGAACACAAGCGAGTTAGGGTATAGGGCTCTTGTGGGGTGGTTAGTGTCCGTTAGGGATTCATCGTGTTTTGCTTTTGCTTTAGGCGCGACCTTCCGGTCCGCGTCAGGCGGACTGGAGCTCGAGCCGTCGCGGCCTCGAGCGCCTAAGGCTTCAAGGGCGGAAGCGGCGGTCTGAGGCGCGGAGCGGCTGCCCTTCCGGCACGCCGTCCTTATCTCCTCCTCTGCCTCCGCATCCGTGAGGAAACGGCCGTCAACGACCCTACCTGTACGAACCGTCAGGTCGTCGACATAGGCCACCCATTCCTTAGTGAACCTAAGCCTTCGATTGCGACCCGGCGCATACGCGCGGTCCACGACGTAGTTAAAATCGTCGGGACCATTGACAGGCCCGAAGGTAAGCCCAATAGGGAGGTACTTACCGCTACGCGCAACAATGGCAAGAACCTCCCTGGCACGCTTCGTGTTGCGGATCTGATTGAACCCGGAAACCGCATCAACGAAGCTATACCAGACTGATCCTACCGCTGCAGCGAGCACATCCGTGCTCCGCCGGCAGTAGTAAGTGGATCTCTTCACCCTGGCGTTTACCCTGCGGTAATCTACCACCAAGCGGCGTTTCCTCGCCCGCTTGTGGGAAGGCATCTCCTTCGTAGGGAAAGGGGCCGAACCCCAGGCCGAAGGGCCTCGCACAAGCTGCCCTCTCTGGACCTCCTCCTCAAGCCGGTCATCAACCCACTGCGCCGCTTCCCCGCGGAGCGCATGGGGCTGAGAGCTGACCGGAGGCCCCGTAGGGACGCAGTCGTGCGCAAACTTCCGGACCGTGGTACGCGCCGTACCTTCGACCCAGAATGCAGCGGCCTTCCGGCCCACCGTCTCCTTAATGGCTGCGAGATCAGCCTCGGTGAGCCCCGGACGGTTCTCCGTAGGGCCCAACCTGAGGCCTTCAATGACCTGCGCCTTATACTCTGGCGTACGGCGGGGATCGGCAGCCACAGCCTGGCCTGCCAACGCATAGACCTCCAGGTCCGCGAAGACACCATCCCAATCCTTGGCGTCTGCCTTCGACCGCCAGTGAGCATCCATCTTCCTGGAGAACTCCAGAACTTCAGCCTCCATCTTCGCTCTCTCTTGAGGGGAGAGGTCCTCGCCAGACTTAACGTCCGGCAACGGTACCTCCGGAGCGGAAGGCTTCGCAGGCTCAGCCGGCGGCTGGCCGCTCACTGAGCAAATGCTGTCGTAGCAAGGGGGCTGGTCGCCCCTCAGACCAGCATCCGCCAGGCAACGGCACAAGGCCGGAGCGAGCACCCTCGAAGAGGTCCGGGCCTTCGCGTGCTGATGGGCTACCCTGCCCAAAGCGTCAGGCTTTGCACAGCGAACGCAAACCGAATCCATCTTGAAGTTGGAAAGACAGATCAGCGCTCCTTCCGAATGCTTAGAACCCCTAGGAACTGATCCCAAGAGCTGACATCGATCAGCTCGGCCGAAAGCCCAAGGGAACTTCGGTTCCGAAAGCGTCCCAAACACGGGAGCCCACCCCTGGGCCTCCCAAGGCTCCCAAAGTCCTTCCTGATCTGAGATAGTAACAAGCATCTGGCGCCCCTTCTCGGCCACCATTGCTCCCCACCTACTGACCAGGGAGAGGAACTCCTTGGGGATACCCTTACCGGATAGGCCCACAACGAGGCACTTGGGGTCGAGCGTATCGACCAGAAGGCTCAGGGCTTGCCGGTCCTCCTCTGAGGAGAAGTCCCAGCGGATCCCGTAGGAGCTGGCTCCTTGAACCGCAGCAGGAGGGCTACGCAGGCCTCCTGCCTTACTGACCTGAGTAAGCGAGTGCTCCGACACCGCTACTTCGACAAGGTCCACGTCCATACCCTCTAGGTGATCTCTGATCCACCCCTGGACCGCGGCACAGGAGCTACCTCTACCGACGATCAAGGAGGGCGCGGGAGCCTCAGCAAGGAGCTCCTTCAACGCAGCAGGGACGTCAATCGGGGAAGCTGCCACACCCACTCGGTCCGGCACGGACTCTTGCAAGGAGTAACCGGCCTTATCGAGCTTCCGGGCAGAAGACGCAGCGAGAACCCCATCCCTACTAAGATCCACCTTGGAGATAATCTCCTTCACGGTGATGGACTCTATGGCCTGTCTCGTCCCTTCGCGGGTCAGAGAACCGCCTTCGTCCAAAAACGCAAGGTGCCACCGGACTCTGAGTCCTGAGGCGTCGGGGATGTACCGGTGGACGCCCACCTGTGCCCTGGCTTCGTCCACTTGCGTGACCTTGCCTAGGCGACAGGTTTTAGGGCCCACTCGGGCGCCATGGTACGCAACATGGTCACCAATACGCAACACGAAGTTGCGGCCCCGGCGCTTGACAGTAAACTCGACCTGCTTAGCTTCACCGGCCGCTTGCTGACCCAATGAAGGCGGCTGATGCTCTGGCTCGTCGAAAAACTCTATGGGGTCCCTCTTCTCGGGCACCTCCGCATCTTCCGGCACGAGCACTACATCCTCCGCGTGGGCTTCACATTGCCGGCCTGGCGCCTCACCAGGGCCACCAGGAACAAGTTCGAGTTGCAGCCTATGGCCTTTAACCGCCACTATCCTCCAAGGGCCGGTCAGACCAGGCTTCCAAGGGACACGCCCCGCCCCCTCTGGCCGGGGCTTGGGGGAATTCCAGACAACTCTGTCCCCCACGCGGAGCTCAACTGTGCGACGCGACCGATTAGCAAGTCGGGCACGCGCCTCACTGCTCGCGTCCCAATGGCGCCGCACAGCGGCCGCCAAGTCGGAAAACTGCTTGAACTGGGAACGGGCCCAGTCCGTGATGGGCTCGAATTGGAGGGCCTCGCGGAGAACGTCCTTCTCCAACGGCAAGGCGAGGCTCCAGGACCGTTCCAGGTCCCTGGGGGTGTACCCATGCGCCCCCGGGGTATTATCCAACACATACTCGGCGACCATGAGCCATTCGCTCCAGTTCTCCATGGAGCCGCCGATATGCCGGATGAGGTTACCCAGAACCTTCTGGACCTCTTGGTGGACCCTCTCGTTGGACCCCATCTCACAAGGCCTGAGAGCCATACTGAACTGCTGAGTTGTCCCAAGCATGGAGCACAACTCCAGCATCATGGCATTCTTGAACTCAGTGCCTCGATCAGATCGGATGAGGCGGGGCAGGGTGCGTGATCTCAGCACGCACCGCAGAAATGCCCTACGCACATCCGTATGCGTAAGTGTCTTCATGGGTTCCAGAAGCACTGCGTGGCTAAGGCAATCAAAGTACGTAATACTGTATCGGAAGCCATCGCGGTCCTCCCGATTAGGACCCTCGCAGTCGACGGAAACTTCCTGCCAACACGCTTCCGCGAGACATTTGACAGGTTTCGCTTCGACCTTCGTGGCTCGGGCCCTGCCCTTAACACACGCCAGGCATTTGGACACCCACAACTTAACGTCTGGTTCCATTCCTGGCCACCAGACGGCCCTTTCAAGGAGACGGAACGTGACCTCCGCCGAACGGTGCGCCCCCAGGAGGCCACAATGCACAGTCATGTAGCATGACTTCCGCCACGTGACGCCATTGGGCCCGGCGATACCGTTCGGGACGACCGGGACGACCACCGTCTGGCCAGTCTTGATGGTCACTTCCCTCTCCAAGACTCCGTCCGAGCCAAGCTTGAAAGGGGCTTCCGGCTTCTTGACCGAAGCCGTAAGGGACGGATCTCTCCGTTGAGCCTCGTGCCAAGCCGTGCGAAGAGCTGGCGTGACGCCGAACTCGCAGAGCCCGGCGCCATCCCTGGCCGCCAAGGCCAGCTTTTCTCTCTGACTCTCCGGGCTGTCCTTGTCCGACAGCACAGGGAAAGAACCGAGGCTGAGGGGACCAGAACCCCCGGACGCGGACACCTTAACCCGGCAAGTCCGCACGGAATGTGACTTGACACAAAAGGGCCGGTGGGAGGAGTACAACTCCACAACCACCCGTGGGGCCTTGGTAGCGGACCCCACAAAAGCCAGGGTCCTGCTAAGCTCTCCTTCCTTGACCTCGATCTTCTTCGAGAGCTGGACGGCCATCCAATGGCCTTCCTCTCCTGAACACTGGAAGGCGGCGATGACAGGCGAAGCCCTGAGCGACTTCCGATGCCCAAGGGACTGGATGCCGTCCCCATCATTCCAACCTTCCACGCGGTCCACCTCTCCCTTGAGACCAAGGAGACACGCAAAGGATTCCCGGAGGCGAACTTCGCCCTCCTGGAGATTCCATATGCGTTCGCACTCAGAATTAACCACATGCCTGTGGCTGTGCCAGTTGGGCTCGACAGCCCAGTTGAGCGAGCTCGGCCCGCTCAGGCAGGACGGGAAGGCCTGGTGCCCTTGCAGGACTTCACCAGAGGCGTTCACGACCCAGGAACTCCACAAAGAAGGGCCGTCCTTCTCGCACCCCTCGACTGGAAGCTCCAGGTCGCCCCCAGTCCAGACCCTCGCCTTAATCCTGCCGTACACCGTGGGCAGGAGCCCTTCCACGGGCTTTTGGAGGAAACCTTTGGCCCATGCTCGGATGAGGTCCGTATCAATGTCCACCGAACCATCAGCAAGGCTGGCGGACAAGAGGGCGTTCACCTCGAGTGACACGCTCGGGTCGGCAGACTCCGGGCCCTCAGCGGCCTCCTTTTCGGCTTGGGCCTCAGCAACCTCCAGAGCTGTTTCCTCCGCCTCCTGCCGGATGCACGAAGGACACCTTGAAAATAGGTATGTCCTCTTTCCGCAGGCGCAGACTCCTTCGTGATCCCAAAGCTCCCGAGAGGGCGCGTCAACGAGACCACGCAAGGAAACATCCGCGACTTTGGAGATCCCTTCTAGCTTCAGGGACGAAAGGACCTCAGCGGAAGCGGCAATCTTGCCCACTATCCCATATCCTGGTATAGGGGGCTCGGGAAACTCACGCCCCATCTCTGGGCACGCCTCAGCCACCTCAGCATGAGTAGAGTGCGCCTTCCAGACCTTAGGCTTAAGGCTCCAGATACCCTTGATCCCTGCCCAAGCGAGGCCCGCGACGCGGGCTTCCTTGCGCTGCAGGTTGCGAGCCTGGAGGGTGACTTCAACCACCAGCGGCCACCGCAAGGCAGCGGTGACAACTCCTCCTTGGCCAAGTCCTACCAGAAAGGTAGGGGAAAACGCAGCGGCTTCCCGAAGTACCTTCGCACAGGACGTAAGCAGGTCGACGCGGAGCTTCTTGACCTTCTTGGGCCCGGTAAGCTTACCGGTCATACCGTCGAAGTGGGACGCCACTCCGTCATCGTCCTCAAAAGGGCCCCAGCAGCCTCTCACCGCAATGGAGTGCCCCGGGATTCCCGAGACGAAGACTTCACGGATCTCCGTGAGCGCCCTTTCCTGCTCCGTCCAAGGGGCATAATCGAAAACAATCATAACGCGGACAGGGGGACCGCCCGCGACCCCGACCGGCACCGCAGCCGCGGTCGCCGGGGCAACCTGCGTCGCGTGATCGGGAACCGCGTCTTCCCCTACTGCCCAGGGAACAGGACCGTCACCTTCGGTCCCTTCTCCAAGGTACTGGTCCAGGTCGAACCCCTTCAGCTGGCCAGTCATCCCGACCAAGTCCTTGGTCCGGGCGGCCAAGAGCTCGTCCCGACCCTTCGGGTTCCTGGAAAAGGAGTCCCCCAGCGTCGCACTGCGACCACTGAGACTCCTGATCTCAGACCCATCCATCAAGATCTCCGCAACCCATCGAACCAGTTTCTGGTCGGAGCCGATATCAGAGGACTGCGCTCTCGTAAGATTGGCATGGTCCGTCCAACACAGGGTTCGGATAGTTCCGAAGACCTTTCGGGTTGCTCGCTTGACTTCGAGCTGTGCGAAGGCTTCTTGAATCAGCGGGGGCCAATTTTGCTGCGCAGGGGTCAGACTCTTGGAGTGAGTCATAAGAACCTTAATCCTTGAGAGGTCCCTGCTCATTTGCACCACCGAGCCCCCTACCGCAATCCCGCTGGCGTCCGCTATCTGCTCAAGCGGGCAAGAGCCATCAGCAGCCGACGCCTCATCGAAGGCCGCCAGGCTGATATGGTGGCTCATCATCTTCTTGATGGCCTTGAAAGCCTTGCAGCCGGCAGTGGTGCCTGTCCCCAGGCCACCTTCCGGAAACTCCGCTCCCGGTTTCTGCCATTGGCCCAAAACCTTAGCAGCATGGCCATATTCCGCTGGCAGATAGCCCCGAAGCCAGTTCGCACACCCAAGGAATTGCTGGATGTGGAGCTTTTCCTTAAGCGGCGGGAAATCCACGACCGCTTGGCATCGCTCCTCGTCGGGCGCACTCCCGTGCCGCCCGATCCGGTGCCCGAGGAGCTTACCCTCTGACACACAGATCTCAGCCTTGGCGACACCAAAGGAGAACCCAAAGAGGATGCTCTTGTCGAGGAAAGCTTCCAAAGAGACCAGGTGATCGAGAAGGTGCGGGCAAGCACCCTTGTGCCTCGCACCCATATCCTCCCGCAGCTTGTCGTAGTAGTAGTCGGAGGGAGGTTCCTCGATCATCTTCTCAATGTCGGCCGATTCCACTATGTGGTACACCGGCTCGTTCCTAGTGTCCACTCTGGAACCACTAGTGACGTCTCGGCCGTGGCTTCCTCCAAGCCCCCTCGTAGCGGAACCCGCATCCCATCCTGCCCAACGCGGCCCCGTCTTCGTCCTGAAGACCGCGAGATCGGACGTGACGGGCACGGTCGACCAGTCGACAGACTCGGGCCAAAGCCTGAGGTCCCTAGTCTGCCACAACCGCCACGGGCCGCCAGAAGACTTCAAGAGGCAAGTCTCGTACGGAAGCCTTTCGACATCCGGCCGATTCTCCGGGTCACCTTCCTGGGGCCTGCCGCTCCAAAGGCCAGCCATTCCTCCCTTCGTCTGCCACCACTGGCCCTCAGTGGGGATGGAGGAGAGGAAGGACACGGCATCCGGATCCGTAACCACGGACTCCGTGGCCCAAGGCCCTCCTAGGACCGTGCTTACGGCGGCAAGGGCGAAAACCGCCCCAACCCTCAGGCCCTTACGCCAACCCCTGCTGTGCGAGCATGCGCCGCAGCCTTGCAGGCCACAGACGGCGGTCCTCTCGGTGGACCCGCACGCAAAGCATCCAGGGAAGGTCGAGTCTTCGGCAGTGCCTAATCCGCAGTTCCCACACGGGTCACCACTCGCGTCCGTAAAGAGGGTCTCAACCCCTCCGCATTCACACGCGGTGGTCTGCGCGAGCCCGGTCCGGACCTCGCCGACGACGGCACCCGGAGAGACAGTCGTGTCCTCTTCGGCTACCAGCAAGATCGAACCTTCCTCGGCTCCTGTGGGCCACAGCCCAGGCACTGCTTCGCAGTTGGCGGACTCTACCGGGAGGACAGCCTCCGTAAGGGAGCCATCCTGGCCTCCACTGCCTTCCCTCTTCACAGGTGCGATGACCCCATCTCCGGCCAAGAGCTCCAGCGGGTTCTCCCCGCTGTACCGGAGCAGGTCCCTGCCTCCGGTACCCGGCTCAAAGCACAGAGCACCGTCGAGACTAGAAAGCCTGGACTCGAAGGCGTAGGCGCGGTCCTTCCGCGACCTACTGTAGTCTTCGCACCTGGGGATCTTAATCCCAAGGGTTTCCAGGGAGTGGCAGTCAGGAAGGGGCTTGAAGCCCAAGCCCTGCCGTCCCGAGCAATCCAAGGCGCGGCCGCCAAGGATGAGCCCATGCCAATCCGAGGTTCCTTTCGCGGCTATTTTACAGCGCACGAATATCTCTGGACCCTCGCTGCAGTTGTCGGGGGAGAGCCCCTCCAGAAAGCGGACTCTCAGCACGACGGCCCCCTTCAGGGGCACCGGCTTCCCTGCAGCGATCCCATGGACGAACTCCGGATGCACCCAGCGTTCGAACTTCACGACAGGAAACCTCCGGTCCTCCGTGCCGATCCCCAAGGCAGCAGCCCGGTTGAGGATCCCACAGAGGAGTTCCTCCGTGATGTGGTTCGAGCCTGCACACCCGTCCAGCATGCATTCCACCATGCCGTCGATGACCTGCACGACTGTTCTGTACTGGTACCCCCCGACCTCGTTCTCGCAGAGGTGCCACCAGTCCTGAGGCAGCTCGTCCAACGAGCTGAACTTCGACGACGAGCTCTTGGCAAGCGGGAAAGCGGAGGAGTTCGCCGCAACAACCGTGCCAGCGCTCCCAATCTGGATGGAGAGCGTAGCGAAGGGATTCACCATCCCGGCGCCACTCGGGGCCGCCCAGTTCGAAGGCAACGCGGCTCCCCCAGTGGCGGGAAGCGAATGGACCATGTCACAGTCCGCTCCCTTACGGCACGACCCGTTCTTCTTGAAGAAAGGGCAGATAGTCCCTGGCGGCTTCGCGCCCGCCTTGGACTTCGCCTTGGGCTTGGCCTTGGCCTTGCCTTTGGGCTGCCCTCCGGGTCCACCCTTGCCCTTGCCCTTGCCCTTCCCCGGCGTTGTCGCCAGGGTGGACGCGTCCCGCTCCTTCTTGGCCGCGAGGGCCTTTTTGCGGAGCTCCTTGTCGTGCGAGTAAGGGCACGCGTCCCCTTTTGGGCAGTTCCCGTGGTCGCGGAAATGGAAACAGATAGGCTTACCTTTTCCATTTCCTTTCGGACCAGCGGCAAGCGTGGAAGAGGCGGCCGCCTTGGCCGCGGCCTTAGAAGCCTTGAGCTCCGTCCTCAGCTTCTCGACCTCCTTCCGCGCGGCGGACAGGGCTGGGTCTTCCGTCGAACCTGCGTACACGCTATTAGCCGTCACCCGATGCGCAGCCTCACGCTGCTCATATTCGAGGACGACCTTATGCGCTTCTTCCCAGGTCGAAGGGCCTCGAAGCCCTGCGGATGCGCCGTCGCTAGGCCACAACCGCTTATCACCGCGGATCTCCTTCTGGAGATGTGGAGGCATCTTGCGCAAGTAGCTTAGGAAGAGCTCCCTCGCTGTCTTGCCAAGACCCACACTCTCCAGCTCCGCGATGGAGGCCTCAAACAGGGGCTCGAACTGGTGCCCTGTGAGACGGCCCTTAGTGAGGGCGACGTGCTCCGCGTCCACCCTCATCTCCTTCTCTTCTCGGCTCTCGCCGAAGACAAGGTGCCGCTGCTTGATCCTTTCGTAAACGGCTTGGGGATTCTCAGTAACTTCCCCGGTCTTGGAGGCAGCCTTGTACACGTTAGTAAAGGTCTTAAGCCTCGAGCCGCGGCAGCGAGCACGAAGGGCGATGAGTTTCTCCCGGAAATTCATCCCCTTGCAGTTGTTGGCAAGGCCACAGACGTCCTCGAACTCTTCGTAGAACTGGACCACGTCCCGGATGTCGGAGCGATCGTCGGTGAGCGAGGGCCATTGGAGGTCCGTCTTCACGGTCGTGATCGACGTCTGACCTCCGCGAGACGCCAAGGCCTCCTTGAGCGCCTCGGTCTGGGCCGCCAAAGCTGCAGCGAGCTCTCCGGCTCCGCCGCTGGCGGAGTGAGGCTCGCCGGGCTTATCCTTCTTAAGCCCTTCGAGCTCTATCTCCAGAGCCGCAAGGCGGGACTTCAGGGGTGAGTCCCCCGGACCAGGTTGCGGATCCTCAGGGATCGCGAGCTGAAGGTCCACCGGGAGAGGCGCCGGTGCTCCGGACTTAGAGCCCGACTCCGCAACGGCGCCCGTCCGGGCCGCCAGGGCCGGGACAGAAGAAGGAGTGCTCCAAACCTTCTCGGGATCGCCGCTGCTCTTGCCTCCCAGGGCCAAGATCAGCTCGCCGAGGCACGAGATCTCCTTCTCGACCTCCTCTCGGTCTTCCGACCCAAGAGAAACCGCGGCAACGGTAAACCTGGTGCGCAGGGCCCGCACCATCCTGGCAGGGTGCCAGTCACCTCCCATTTTGCCGTATTCCTCGGCAAGGATGGTGGCCTTGGTAGTGATCTTCTCAAGATCCTCCACCGTGACCTCTGCCTGGTGCGCCTTCAAGGCCACAACCAGCCTTGAAACCCGCGTCAGGTAATCCGCGACCGGTTCCTGGTCGGGACGGTAGAGCTCCCGCAGGTCCGCCTGCAGGGTCTCCGCCGTGACGGGACCACCCGTCCCAGCAGACGAGGGAGGCCCGGAACGGGCCGGGCCGCCGGCCACCGGCGAGAGAGCAAGCGCACCAACACGGCGCGCCGTCTCGGCCACGTCCGCCGGCGCAGCGGCAGGACGCGGAGCCGGTACCCCGGCCTCCGGCAGAAGCTCTTCAGAGCTGGGGCCCGGATCGCCATCCTGAGCACCCGGGCCCGCTTCCGCAGCTGGAGCTTCCTCATCTTCCTCTTCATCTTCTTCCTCTTCCTCTTCGGCATCGAAGTTGTCGTAGAGGAATTCCATCGTCTCCTTCCACAGACGCTGTTCATCTGCTAGCGTCGTGGATCGTCCGTCCTTCTTCTTGGTGGGACGGGACCCCGTTTCCTTACGCCAACGGAGCCAGTACATAAAGGGCATCTTCTCCGGGTACTCCACTGACCCATCCTCGATGCACCTCAGCAACGTGGCTCCTTCCGGCTGACCTGCGACCTCAGCGCTCATGGTCGCCTAGCGAAGGAGAGAGCCCCGTGCCACACAGGACCACGGCCTCAAGGCGCACGACAAGCGCGCCTTCGAGGCCACGTTAAAAGATTGCGGCGCAGCAGCCGCCTGGGTGGCCGTTTCCCAGAACAGCCCCCAATTGTGGAGAACGGAAACCCAAAGGGGCAGCACGCACCCTCGTTTTCCGTCCAAGCAGAAAGTCCAACGACCGTGACAGGTCGAACGTCCGCCCAGGACGGGCTGCGCGCAATTGCGTCGCGGCAACGAGAAGCTACCAACGACACACTGCCGTGCTCACTTGAGCCAAAAATGTTATGAATACGAATTACAGAAGAGCATGCATAAAAGCATACAGCACAACAGCCAGCCCGCAGACTATGTACAGTTACATTCTGCTGCTACTCTGGGCCGCATGTTCAAGCGTCCCGCTAGAGGCCCCTTCAAGACCTCAGGTTCCGAGAAGTGGCCCGCTAGGATGTGCCAGTGGCTGGCTACCCTCATTCTGGACTCCTGCCAGCACCCTGCTACCGCTGCCCAGGGGGAGGGGGGTGGCGCTAGGCCGGAGTGCCCGCTACCCGAGACCTTCGACCTGTGAGCCGGAGGGTCCGCGAGTGCTAGGGGGTTCAGGACCACCAAGGACCTGCCAACAGCTAGGTGGCAACAAGAGCTACCATGATGGTGGGGGCCTCTGCTCTCCAGGACGCTGGCCCCACGCTACTCGCAGCTACGCCGAAGGCCCCAACTGGGACTGGCTACGGGGAGAAAATGATGGAAGTGATCCTCGCTAAGATAGGTTCGGAAGCGGAGCTAGAGAAGGAAGCCTTCCGCATGGCTGCCGGGGGGGCCACGGGCTGTGCCCTAGCTAGCTCCGATCCAGGAGCAGCTACGCTTGATCTGGAAAGAGTGGCTGGAAGCTAACGACCTGGTGATCCGGAGCTGCTAAAGGTGGCCCCGGGACAGCCGCTATACCTCCGCCTCATCCGGGCGCTACTGACCGCGGCCGGCGATCCCGACAGGGACTTCCTCCTCCAGGCCGAGGAGGGGCTACCGGTGGGGGTGAGGGACCCGCTACCACGCACTCCCCACGTCTTCGAGGAACAGCTAAAGTGGCCCTTGGAGAACGCCCCTTGGGAGGCGGCGCTAGCCTGGGTCCCGAACTACTCGAGGAGTGCCGGGAGTTCGCTAGGGAGAAGTTCGAAGAGGACGTGGCGGAGGGCCTCATGGTCAAGATGACGCTAGGCGAGTTCAAACCCCACTATGGCGAGCATCGAGCCATCGCCGCGCTAGCTGTCATCGTCGAGGACGAAGCTAGTGGAAAGAAGAGGATGATCCACGATGCTACCCACGGGGTCCGGGTCAACCACCGCATTAAGTGCAGGGACAAGATCCGGGCCCCAGGAGCTAGGGAGAAGAAGCAGCTACTTCGGGAGCACATCGACGCTAACGAGGTGGCCTTCTCCGTGGTGGGCGACATCGCTAAAGCTCACCGACGCTACAAACATGCCGAAGGAGAGCATGGCTACCTAGGGTGTCAGATCGACACCGAGGAAGCTACACCGGGGGACCCCGACAGCCAGACGGTTTACGTTAATCTGGTGGGGACCTTCGGGCTATCATGCGCGAGCTACTGGTGGACCCGCATAGCGGCGTGTGGGCTTCGACTCACATACCACCTGCTAGGGCCATCGTTCCCGCTAGACATGCTTCTCTATGCCGACGACCTCGAGTCCTTGGGCCGAGGGGCTAGAGGACGCATGGGGATCCCGCTAAGCTATCTCTTCCTCGCTAGTCTTGGGTACCCCTTCAAGTGGGCCAAGACGAGGGGGGGATTTCGGGTGGAGTGGCTAGGCATGGAAACCGAGTACTCCACCTGGAGGCTAGGCCTGTCTCAGAAGAGAACCGACTGGCTAGTGGAATGGCTACGGAAGCTAGTCCGAGATGGGAAGTGTGAGGCCCGGCCCTTCGCACAAGGGCTAGGGCGCCTGGGGTTCGCTTCCATGGCGCTAGACTGGGAGCGCCCCTTCCTGGGACCGCTACACGCCTGGTCTTCGGCCGTACAGGGGAAGCTGGGGCTCCTCACGCTACCCACGATGATTCGCGTCCTCTGTGGCTGGCTAGCAGACCGCCTGGAAGCGGGGGGCCGTCTCCAGAAGCCGGCCTCGCTATTGGACGGGGCGGCACCGCTCTCCTTCTACACCGACGCTAAGGCCGAGAATGGACGGGCCTGGATTGGGGGCTTCCTCGAGCTAGTGGACGGCTGCCACGGTCCCTGGTTCTCGCTAGAGGTGAAGAAGGGATGGGCCCCCTGGGCCTTCGCTAAAGGAGACCCGAACAAGGTCATAGCCGCGTTGGAGCTACTGGCTACTCTGGTTGGTGTGAGGCTCTGGGTCCCGGAAGGGGACGCTAAGAAGACCTCCAAGGTGGCCATCCGTGGCTACACTGACAACCAGTCCAACGAAGCGCTACTGAAGAAGGCTATGACGACGAAGTTTCCATCGACCTTGGTGTTGATGGAGCTAGCAGAGGAACTCTCCGCTAAGAACTGTGAGCTTCAGCTACAGTGGATCCGCAGAGATCTGAACCAGCTAGCGGACGATCTCACGAACGAGAACTTCGCTAGTTTCTCCCCGGACTTCAGGGTGAACCTGGAGGGGGAGAAGCTAGAGTGGCGCAGCTAGCTACTTCCAAGAGCTAGGAGTGAGGAAAAGGACCGGAGAGCCTAAGGCTCCGAGGTTCGCTAAGAAGGCCCGTAAGCTAGGTCCCTGGTAGCCCTACGGCTGCGCAAGGAGATTAGCTAGCCAAAGGCTAGAGTTCTTCTCCGGGCTAACGCGGGACTTCGCCACAACGCGAAAAAGAGAGAAGTTCGTGTTGTCCGTGCTACTGCGTGAAGCCGTACTCCCCGGAGGTGTAGAGGGAGGTGGCGGGAGGATACGCTAGCTAGTGTACGCACTCGTGCCGAGGGACGAGGTACGACAGTGTATGCTAGCGCCAGTATCCCTCGGGGAAACATCGAAGGTGTTTCGCTAGAAAACGTCGAAGGGGTTTTCCTCTGAAGCTAAACAGAACGAAGCTTGTCTGTTTGCTAGAGTGCCTGCACATGGCCGGTGAAGCAGTGCTACTCCGTGGCCATTGTGCTGAAAGGCCCCCAGCTATTGGGGGGCAAATTTCGAGTGCCCACCCAACCCACCCTGGAGATTAGCTAGCCAAGGCTAGAGTTCTTCTCCGGGCTAACGCGGGACTTCGCCACAACGCTAAAAAGAGAGAAGTTCGTGTTGTCCGTGCTACTGCGTGAAGCCAGCTAGCTTAAGCTAGGCTTGCTACGTACTCCCCGGAGGTGTAGAGGGAGGTGGCGGGAGGATACGCTAGCTAGTGTACTCAGAAGCATCCATGGTCCGCTCGAGCAGATGCGGAGAGACAAAGGTCCAGAAGTCGTACTGCACAGGGATGTGTATATTACTATATATATATATATACATGTCTATAGTATATATACATATATATGTATGTATATATATATACACATGTCTATATACCAGACACATGCATGTAATATATATATATATATATATATATATATATATATGTCTATATGTATATATAGACACATAATATGTACATGTGCTTTGCGAACGGACTGCGATGCCTTGTCAAGTTCTAAGGTGTCACTATAAGAGCTGTGAGCAAGACCATGTAAAGTGCAAGGGAAGGGGGCACGCTACGCGTCCCTCGACTCTAAGGGGGCACGCTACGCGTCCCTCGACTCTAGGAGTAAGCTTGTGGACGTGCTGCGCACACCGCATCGCTTCTCCTTACCTTTCTATGTGACCGCCCACGCAACGTTTGGCTCAAGTCAATGCCCATAGCTAAGTGCTATATGTGTCTTCTATCCTGAGCAATCAGAGCTATCCCGTGCACAGACGAACCGCCGCCGGCAGCGAGTGCAAAAGGAACGGCCGCCGGTTCTGCCTGCATAGGATTGCACGTGTGGAAGTGTGAGAGAGACAGGGTCCCAGTCTGTGGAGAGTGCAAGCCAGCCACACCTATATTCATTACAGCTCTGGTGGGGAGAGCAGCAACATAATCGAGATCAAATCCCCACGCAGGTTATCAGCCGTACGCGGCTCTGCCTTTCTACAGCAACGACTACTTGATCTACTACGACCACAATGAACTCGGGATCAAGCCAAGATACGACAATGACTTTCGGTGCCGATGTGGCAGCGCCAGCCGTTGGTGAGTCAACAGCTGATGACACAGTGGTGCAATCCGTTGATAGCTCCACGGAAGATGACAAAGGTCAATCTTCTGCGCTTGCCATTGCAAAGGCAGTTCCCAAGGTGAAAGCAAAGAGTCTACCAAGAGCATCTACGCCTTCGCGTCCGACATCCACAGGTTCGAGGACGGGCAAGGCTCCAGAACGACGAGCCGAAGCGTCTGGTTTTCAGGCACCTCGGACTACGTCCAGGGCCAAGGACAAAGGAGTGAAGACCTTGGAAAAGAAGTCAAGACCATCATCTTCGAGAAGCTCTTCAGCACGATCAAGGACTTCGGCTACTCGTGGGCGTGACAAGTCCATGACTGGAATCGGATGGTTACCAATCAACCACGCGATGCTGACGATCTGGATATGACTCTGGACACTATCCCTGCACGTGGTGATGCGTCATCGGTGACCACGCCAGCCATAGCCGATGGTCCGAATGCCTATCAGGAACTGACGATTTCGCAACAGCTCGAAGCATCGAACCTTGCGCAGCAGATGTACTATCGCAGTCAGATGCAAGAGTACGAAGGAGTTGTCCAGACCCTGATGGATAAGATCAAGGAGATGCAACAAGAAGATGAAGGATCTGGGATTCGCATCGAAGAATTGGAACGACAACGTGACCATGCATGCTTAGCCATGAGGCACATCAACAATGTCAATCAGGAGATGAAGCGAGACTATGAAGCAGCTTTGTTTCGCATGGATGAACAGAACTCTGCTCAACAACGTCAAGCACACGCCGTTGCCGAGGAGTTGGCTCAGCAGCTACATGTGTTTCGCACGGAAGCAGCCACTAACTTCGTGCAGCTGGAGGCAAGAGCGCAAGGCGATGGTGAGCTTTTGGCACGTGAGTATGAGCGTCTGACTCATGAACTTCATGAACATGCCAGAGAGAACTTGTTCCTCCGGTCGAACACAGCAAGTTCGGAACAAGCCTTACAAGCAATGCAGGAACGATTCCACTTGGTCAAGAATCAGGAGTTGCGGGCCGTGAACGAGATCCAAGGGCTAGCTGGAAACAGCGCAGCCATTGATCAAGAACGACTTCGGCTTCGCGAACGTCTTGGTGAAGAGGAAGAGTACCGCAAAATGGCTGTGAGGAGGATGCAAGATGCAGAGGACCGACTTCATCAGAATGAAGATCATGCAAGGCGCGCATTGCCTACCTTGCACGACGAGCTGAGTGAACTCAGGAAAACACTCAAAGCACAAGAAGATCTTCAAGCGAGGACACGCAGCGAATTGGAGGCAGCACGGAACTCCAACTACCATGGCGGAGTGACACGGCCTTCGAGCATGCCCATGTCTTCGAGGACTACTGAGTCTGGCTGGGAGCACGTAGGAAAGGAAGTAGTGCCTGCATTTTCCGTAGGAGGTGAGGTACGATCCCCTGAAATACGGTCCCCAAGTCAAGTTAGTCCAGTCGCCAAAGAGAAGTTCGCATTCTCGGAATCGGACAAGGACAAGAACCTTGCGATGGATGGAATTCCATTTACCGGTGGAAACTTCTTCACTGGCCGCAGGTTCAAACGCCAATCGTGGCGGATGCAATGCCCGAGCACTACGTGCCAGGTATTAGCAGCCCAGCACTTGCGCGTTCCACGCCTAGTGCAGCCACTCTGTTTGGCATACCAAGCGGATTTCATGGGAAAAGTGATGCGGCAGCCGTGCGTGATCGACAGCTACGCGAACTCTTGGAGGATCGCGGGATGTTGGGATCGAAGTCCACAGCATCTGCCAGCTCCTCAAGACCTGTTGGTATCGACGGCATTATCGCATCTACGAAGGGCAACGACCTCATTGGTCCCCCTGTCGCCTATGACGATTCTATCCATGAGGCAAGGAGGCGTCAGATCGAGAAAGAGGTCGCGGAACGGTACGAAGAGAAGATTGCCGATCTGCGAAGCGAAGTACTCAAGGCCCAGAAAGCCGAACAGCGTCTCAGAGCTGATCGTGATGAGTGGAGATTATTTGCTGAAACGATTCAGGAAGACAATGGAGACGATGACGGTGATGAAGCTGGCGACGAGAACGGAGAGGGAGAGCATGATGAAGGAACCGGCACGGGGTATGATCCTCCAGATCCGCCTGATGATGACGATGATGATAAGAAGAGAAGCGGTGGAGGCAAACCTGACCCGGATCCTGACCCTCATGCGCGTGATCCTGATGGAGACGCAGATCCTGAAGTCACAGAGGTGAGAATTTCCAGGAGGGAAGCCGATAAAGTGACCGTTCCTCCATGGCCCACTCTCACTCACCTCAACAACTGGCGATCCGTATGCACGGCCAATGTTTTAGGAGCATCAGCCGACCCAAATCATGAGGACTGGATGTTATGGCTGGCACCAGCGTTCAACCCATTCCCTGATGTCGAAGCACTGAACGATTCAGGACACAAGAAGTTCAAGAGCGTAGACGTCAAATTGGGGATTGCCATGGTCGCAATGCCACGCGCTGGTGGTGACAAATCTGCTGATCTGTACCTGGAGGTGAACCGGAAGGCCAACGATTACATCAGCAGGCCCGAAGGGAAGATCATCAAAGGACGACAAATCATTGCGATGATGTATGAAAGTTTTCGAACGCACGATCGTCTCGACATGATCATCACTCTCGAGTATCTGGTGAAGCTCCAGTACCAAGGCGACAACAAACTTCATACGTTCAAGCAGACGTGGTTGGAAGTTCTGGGACGGATGAGGCCAGAAGACATACCATCCAAAACAGCTCTCCGTGATTGCTTGTACAGCAAGATCAAGGACTCGCCCGCAATGAAGATGGAGTTGGGCATGCACTACGAACACTTGCCCTACAATCATGAAGACCGATCGTACGACAATCTGATGAAGATCATCGACCGTACCATCATGCGGAGACGAGAACAATCAAATCTCACTCAGACCCAAATTGGCTTGCGCCAGATGCTTGAGGGCAAGGATTTGCTCGCTGCACCGGCCAAGGTACCTGAGAAACCAACGCCTAACGCAGCTCCATCCGCAAAGGTCAAGGCTTCGCCGACCAAGCCGGATAAAGCAACACCTGTACTACCTCAAAGCAAAGCGAAGAGTCATGCGAAGACCAAGCCAAAGCCCAAGAAGAAGACGAGGAGTGAGTCAGCGGACAACAGAGGCGACAAGAGCAAGAAGCAAATCCGCTGCAAGTTCCATTTCACAGATGCAGGGTGTCGAAATGGTGACAAGTGCCCATTCAGTCACTCGAAGAAGACTCCAGAGCGACCCTTTACGCCGAGGACGAGAACTCCAAGTCCGTCTGGAGGAGGAGGAAATAGGATATGCTACTCGTTCAAGAACACAGGCTCGTGCTCAAGAGAGAATTGTCCTTTCAAGCATGAGGCAGCAGCTACCCCAGCTCCGGAACCAAAGGCAAAAGCTAAAGCCAAATCCGAAGCAAAGGCAGCTCCAGCGAAGCCGAATGCCAAGGCCAAGGCACTCCCTGCGGCACCCGCCATCAGATTGTGCCGAAGGTGGAATCCATCAGCCCCGGCTATATGGAAGCGATCTTCAAGACAAGATGAGGAGGAGTCAGATTGTCCATCCGTTGACAGCGACGCTGATTCGGATTGTTCAACAGACGACGAATCCTCGGGACCGACTACGTCGACCCGAAAAGAGATCAAGCGTAATGTGACATTCGCCGATGACGTGAAGTTCATTTCTTCGTGTCCTAGAAGATCGAAGAAGGACAAGGAGCGGAAGGTGAAGTACGTCGACATGGAAGCGCTTGTCAACAATGAGGATCGCGCCGTGAATTTGGAATTCGCCAAGCACAAAGCGAGATTGAGGGCACAGATCATGAGAGACATGGTTGACGACGATGATGATCAATGCGGAGATCGAGTTTCATTCGTACGAATCCCAGGAACGTCTCGGGTGGAAGAAGTTTCCTTCTACGACGGTGAGGATTCCATCGTTGAGCGTGAACTCGATGCTGCGCACAGCAAACGGATCATCAATCAAGGTGTATTCAAATGCATGGTTCAACCAGTCATCCTCAAGAAGAAGATCAAGTTTCTCATGGACACTGGGTGTGGCCATGACCTCATATCTCAGAAGAAGATCGAGAAGCATAGTCTCGAGACACTCGTGACTCCAGAGCCCATATCATTTCAGACAGCAAATGGAATCACCGATACCGATCTCGTGTCGAATTTCCAGACTGAGTCGTTCGAGGAACCGATCAATGCTTATGTGTTGGATGACACACCGTCGGTGCTTTCCATAGGTAAAAGATGCATGAACTTCAACTACGGGTTTGTGTGGCCACCCGGAAGGGAACCATTCATGATCAACCCGCAGGGCAAGAGAATATCTCTGTTCGTGAACGGTGACATCCCGTACATTCGCGCCGGGAGTTCCAAGTCACTGGTTCATGATGATCCGGAGGCCAAAGCGATCACCGAAATCTTCAAGGGTGTGCTAACCGCGGGTGATGTTGACGTCAGTGTCGCAGCTGCCGCTGAAGCTGCACCGAGCGAAATTGAAGCAGAAGAAGAAGGTGACGATCATGAACGACCTCCTGATCCTGAACCCCAAGAACCTCCTATAGAAGAAGTACCAGAGTCCGAGGCCGGACGACCTCCGGACGACGACGAAGGAAAAGGAGTGGGTGAAATTCCATTGGACGGTGACGATGAGGTGATCATTGATGTGGAAGGCGACGGTGCGCCGAGCCGCAAGGCCAGAGTCGGAACACTGAAAGCCGAAGCCAAGACGTTGGCACATCTGTGTACTCATCGCTACCGCAATCCATATTGCGAATCGTGCATACGCGCGAAGATGAAGCACTTGCGGACACAACGAGGTGCGTTTCAACGTGTGATCAAACACTGGGGGGATCTTGTGACGTTCGACTTCCTCGATATGCGCAAGGCCGCCGAAGCGGGTATCGGACTCGATGATGGAGCACGTGAAGTTCTAGTCATCAGAGACATCGCCACCAAAATGATCGCAGCAATTCCCACGGCTTCAAGGAATACTGACGAGGTCGTCATGGCCATCAGACGCCTAATGGGGAGACGCAAGATTCATATGGCGTATAGTGATGAAGCACCAGAGTTCGATTCAGCTATGGCGCAGTTGAAGATCGTGATAGATCATTCCCTTCCAGGGAAACCCAGTAACAATTCACTCGCTGAACGATCAAATCAAGAAGTGATCAACACAGTCGCAGCATCCATGCTACACGCCGGATTACCCGCCCAATACTGGTCCTTTGCGCTGAATTGCGTGATGCAGAACCTCAACATTGAAGACGTGGAGGGCGATGGTGATTCAGCATGGAAACGAATGACTGGAAAGGACTTCGAGGGAAAAGCCATACCGTTTGGGGCCAAAGTCTTCTTCAAGCCGACGGATACAAGGCCGAAGACATATGGCAACAAGTTCGATCCAAAGGGGATCCCAGGCATTTTCGCCGGATACATCATCACTGCTGGTCAAGGATGGTCCAAGAAGTATCGCGTGTGGGACATGAAGGAATTTGCCAATGCGAACTTGTCGATGGACGCATCTGTTCCCAGGAAGTTGATGAGACCGTACGAGACAGAAGTTATCTACTTCCCAGAGGAGATAACGTTTCCCCTGAAAGCCGAGTACGAGAGGATGAACTCAACCATTGAGGGACTCAGGGACAACGTTGACCTCGCTGGCAAGGAGATAAAAGACGTCGATGACGGGGACGACGGTCCGCCTGGAGGAAATGGTGGCAACGGGGATGATGATGATCAAGATGGTCTTCTTCCTCCACCGGATCCCGGAGAAGATCCTGACTTACAGGACATAGATCCATCTGACATAGAGACGGAGCCGTCTGGCGAAGTCTTCAAGTCAGTAGAACATGAAGCTATTGATGCTATAGGAGACAAAAGACTCGAAGAACTAGACGAAGAGCTAGGTCTACGTGCAGCACCGCCTCCTTCTGAACCAAAGGTCACTGGGAAAGATCGGCGATCGCCCCGCGAAGTCGGTCCAACCGGTAGACTCATCCCCGAAGGAGACATCGAAGAACCTGGAGAGATCATTAAGATCTTGAAAGAAAAGAGGTTGGCTCCTGAGGAGATTGAACATTGGAGTACGGGGAAGAAAGGGGACGGCATTGTATATCTCACTGATGATGGTGAAGCCTGCAAGATCGATAAAAGGGGAGTTCCATACAAGATCCGAAGCGACGGTCGACGAACCCTTCCTACACGGCGACCTATCCATTCCTATTCTCCGGAAGCATGGAAGAAAATGAGCGAAGCGGAGAAGAAGGCAGCGTACAAGAAAGAAAAGCGAGACAAAGCTCGAGTTGCCAAGAAAGACCGGAAGAAGGCTGTGATAGGAAAGAAGATAGTCACCAAGATTTTGGACAACATGATCTTTCCCAAGATTGTTCCATGTGAAGAAATTGATCTGCAACTCAACGTGTCCATTGACGACGACGATGGATGGTCCTGGGCACAGTCCTATGTGGATCAATACACACAAGAGCAATTCTTGTCAGATGTCGTGCCGGCCGTTCCGGCGCATATGGTCATGGATGATAACTGGATTCCGTCTATGCCGTGTACGACTTCTCACAGAAACGTACATCGGGAAAAGAATCGTGCAGGAGGATCATGCTTCAATGCCATGGTCACTCGACCCGTCACACGCAAAGAGATGGTCAACAATCCCAAGGCCATGGAAGCTTTCATGAAAGAATGGAAGGGATTGTGGGACCAAGAGGTGTTTGATTTCTCAACTACGCGTGAATATGACGACGTCGTCGCTGAGGCAAAGAAGAAAGGTGAGAAAGTACATATGGCGCGAGTACATGGACTGATATACGAGAAAAACTATCAGCTCAAAGAGGACGATCCTGCCAGGAAGTTCAAAGGGCGAGGTGTACTACTCGGTGATCAGGTCAAAGATCAAAATATGGAAGCCGCGTTGTTTCAGGATTTGGGGAATTCCCCGGCTACGTTTGACGCCTCACGGTGGGCAGATTATTACGGATGCCTTCCTGGCAACGATGTCCAGATGGCGGATGCTATCCAAGCATACATTCAGGCGAGATTATCGGGCACTCCATGTTGGGTTGAACTGCCTGATGAAGCCTGGCATCCATCTGCGAAAAGGCATAAATTCCGTAGACCTGTGTGTCGCCTGATCAAAGCCCTATATGGACATCCTGATGCAGGAACCATGTGGGAACAACATTGCCATACCGCGGTACAGAAAGTGGGATTCAAGCCGATTGGCGACGAATGGCCATCATTGTATTTCCACCCGCAGATGAAGCTCTTACTTGTCATCTACGTGGATGATCTCAAGATGGCAGGGCCCAAAGAGAACCTGCCCAAGGGTTGGGACATGCTGCGCCAAGAACTTCGATTGGAAGAGGAAACGCCACTAGGTTTGTATCTGGGTTGTCGCATCTCCAAGGGCGAGGCAACGTTGCATGACAAAACGAAGGTGCAGACCGTTACCTACGACATGGAGACGTACCTGGACATGACAGTCAAGAAGTACTGCGACGTGACTGGGTTCGATCCGACAAAATTCAAGACGGTACCATCGCCGAGTCCGGCTGAGGAGACTAAGAATCACCCAGCTCGCGCTCCGGCACAGTCAGGTAAAAGCCATCGATGCACGTGGTGTGGACACACCATGCCTGTTGATAAGGATGGTCGGCTTGTTCCGCCTCCACCTATTCCCAAGGCGCCAGAGGAAGAGGAGATCAACGAGGCTAATCGCGGCGCACTTGCTCCGCAGGCAGCAAGCATTCTCATGAAATTGCTTTATGCCGCGCGCATTTGCCGCTTTGATCTTCTGCGCAGTATCAACAATCTCGCACGCAAGATCACGAAATGGACCAAGAAGGAGGATGCTCTTCTTCATCATCTCATGGCCTATGTGCACCAGTCCAAACATCACATGATGATTGGATGGGTCGGGAACTCCTTGGAGGACTCGTCCATCGGGCTGTTTGCAGATGCGGACTATGCAGGTTGTGGAGAAAGTCTGAAATCTACCTCCGGTGCTCACTTGCACATTCAAGGTTCTCACACAAGATTTCCCTTGGCGGGACTTAGCAAAAGGCAGGGGTGCTTGAGTCATTCCACACCTGAGGCCGAGATTGTCGCGGCCGACTTTGCCATGTCACGTCTTGGATTGCCTGCTATCACGTTGTGGCAGCAGCTTGGGGGGCAAGACCCCAACTTCGTCTTCTACGACGACAACCAGACCATGATCGGGGTGATTCGCACGGGCAAGAATCCGACTATGCGTCACTTGGAACGTACCCACGGCATCTGCATTGGATGGATGCATTCTATCTTTCAGGAAGGTTACGTTTCTCTTGCCTATGAGGTCACTGCCAAGATGTCAGCGGACATACACACCAAGTCGTTCAAGGATTCTGTGTCCTGGACACATGCGTGTCAGCTCATCAACATTTTTCCGCCGGCCCTCATTGGCTCCCAAGAGATTATGGATCTGATGCGCCCTACTCATACACAAAGCACGGATGAGAAGGGCCAACAGCATTACTCGTTCAAGAGCGAGGTGCCTTGTTTTCCTTACACGCAGACGCCGATCCTCCCTCAGGTGTTGTATCGCGCTGGATTGTCGAGTAAGGAAGGCTTGCAAGAACATGACAGTGTGGACCCCATCCTGGTTGTCAAGTTCCCGCGCATGCTGCGGGGGCCGCCTTCCGCGTTGCCGCCTGGTCGCTACCTTCGGTCGACTTGGATTCTTCGTGAAGGGCAGTGGCACCAAATGGAGGACCGTGCTGCTATCCTTGATCAACCGGGCAAGTTCGACCGCTATGTGGAGCGTGCTGTGTTTCAGTACCATCCGGTACGGGGGCATTTGCGCCCAGCCGCTATTGCGGACGTCCTTGCGCCGCCGTTTTTGCCTCCTCCTGCCCGCCTTTGGGCCAGTCTTATGTGCGCGCCCTGCCCGCCAAATGGCGAGCGGTGGTTGTCACACTGGCGCGTGCCATCCATGGGGGGTACCAGGGCTTTACATTACCTCTTTGTTTCAACGGCCAGTCCAAAAGTCAAGCCTCCCAATTCGGCTATGACCAATGGTCGTCAGTGTACGAGGATGTATGGCATGATGCGGCTGAACAGAAAAGGGAATATCAAGGATATGATGGAGCAATTGTGCCTCACGTGGTCAATTTCGCCGAAAACAAACCCAAGGAGGGCCTGGTGATCCAATTCCTCGACCACGATGGAGGGTTGGTCCATACTTACAAGAATCCTTACAGCCGTTGGAAATACCGTATCACTATCAAAGATGCTCCAAAGGCAGTGACGGTGTGGACATTGGTAGGAGTCGATGAGGAGAACTGGTGGAATGAGTATGCTCCTGGCAAGGACTGCATTGCGCAGCATGCTCCCGATTCTCACTACGACCCTGGGTTGCAAGTGAATGTTCTGAGTATGGGGCGAGAAGTTGACGACGCCATGTGTGCCTACCTCTTCGATGTGGTGGAAGCAAGGAAAAACAACCCTAACTCCGTGATCTTCATTGGCGCAGGGGTGTTGGGCAAGAATTCGTGGCTGAGTCGGAAAATCGCTGACAACCCTGAAAGGGCCAAATTGCGGACAGACTACCCATGGGGGGAGGTCGTCCAAAGAATTGCGCGCAGAGCGGCATCATGGGGGTTCCAAATCATCATCGAAGTACCTCCTCGAGTACCAGTCCAGGAAACCAAGCAGTACAAGGGACTTCAGGAAGATGCCATGTGGAAGAGCATCAAGATCCAAGGATGCACTCACGGGCAACGTTATACCTTTCGGGATCCTGTATCTCCCGGAACCGCCGTTGAGCTCGGCTACTGCAAGGATGAATGGGAGTACATTGCCGCAAACGTCGCGTTGCATCCTAAGTCGTCTGACGTGTGCTCGTCCAAACATTTGCACATGACCGATTCGGACGCTAAGGATCGATCTGATAAATGCGAGTTGACTAGCCAAATCTCCAGGAGATTGCTTAAGGCCTTGAATTTTCAGGCAACGGGCGATGGGAGATTGGTAGCAATGCCGTCGAAGGCTGGTGGACGAAAGCCTGACCGCATGATTGTTGACCTCTGTGGCTTGGGCAATGGCTACGCCGTGCCTAAGTCCACTAAGGGATGCGCTCGCATAACTTGCAAGGAGCTAATTGGCTCTAAGGCCGATGAGGACAGCCTTATCGGTGCGATGAAGGACGCGTGCCGGAATGACCTGCGCACACCTGTGCTATTCGTGGCATCGCTTTTGCGATCAGGTGTTGGTCCTGGAAGTAGTGAAGGGGCTTGCGTGGGGGGTGAGAAACGTTCCGGTGGGAAGTACAAGGTTTTCAGAAGTGTCTTGAAATCTCTCAAACGCCTGCTGAAGAAGTGTGCGGAATTTTCCGACGTCTATTTTTCGCTTGACATGCCTTCTTCATGTTCATGTTGGTCTTGGCCAGAGTTGCATGCTCTTGTTTCAAGTGGCAAGGTGACGAAGGTTAAGATTGATGACCATGTTGGTGCTGGTGGCGATGGTGGTGGACGCAGGATCATGTTCTCTAACATGCCTGAAGCGGATCGTTTGATGGTGAGAATGGATGATTGCTTGGACCATGAATCGAAGAGCAGTTTGTCGCAGCGCATTGATGTGTCATGGCGGTCGATTGCGAGGAATGTTCGCAGCCTTGTTCGAGCTCATGTCAGTGTCAGTCATGATGCACATGAATCTGAGGACATTGCATGGCAGCAACGTCAGTGTATAGACGCTGATGAAGGGGCTATAACACAGCCCCAACTAAGGAACAACTAAGGTCTGACCCGACGGATCGGGGAAGGGTGCCTCTTACAGAGCACCCGGAACCGTGAAGTCGCATAGGGGTAGGTACTTCTCTCCTACGGAGGAAGGACCGAATCCCGAGCCATGGGTGAAAGCTACAATGCCTACGAGCTGGCCTTCGAAGGAGTGGACCATGAAGAAGTTTTCCCTTCTGGTGGGATGATGCGGACGTTTCTGAAGTTCCACAAGTTTCTGCAGATGTATTCTGAGGACTCGTCGCAGAGCGTTTCGCTCCCGCCAAAGATTACGAAAGACAAAGTGGTCGACAATGATCTCATTCGCACATGGGCAGCTTTCAAAGCACCTCCTTTGGTCTTGCTGTTCACGTGTGCAAAGCTGTCGCCAGGAGGGGATCTTTCCATTCGAGTCCGAGAAATCCTCAAGGCTTGCTTATTTGCCGCCCCGGAGGAGTACATGGACAAACCCTATGGGGAGATCCTCGCCATGGTCATCAAGTTTGGTGGAGGTCTCAAACACATTGTTGCTGACTACGGAGGGAAGTTTCATGCCATCACAAGATTTATGGTGGATGAGGAAGTGATCCGCGATGATGCAAAGTTGGCTGTGGTTGAACTGGAACATGAAAGAAAACAAGTTCGGTTCGACTTGAACACTGCAACCAGGAACATCGTCAATGCGGACGTGTACTACAATCTCGCCGTTCTCATCAATTCCGTGGAGACGCCCTATCAGGCCGTGACAGACACGAGAATTCAACAATGGTATACGGTGAATCAGGACTACTACCACAAGTTGCCTATGTCAGGCAGAGCACCTGACCAATCCGACCTGTTGGGAGAGCCTACGTTATGTAGGGTGTGCAAGCTGATGTACATGTTCGCAAAGCACACTGGGTATGGGCTTCGGACCTACAACCAGGAATGTGCAGCGGGCAACGATGGCGCTACGCCAATCAACATTCACCAGCTGGCTTTGATGATGCGCACATTGCCTCAAGGCATGGGACATCCGCTCGCCTTTGCGATGAACTCACTCCAGGCGTTCAGTGTTTGTCTCCACGTGCTTCATTCCTATGTATCATGGATTGATCCACAAACTGGACTCCCGCATTATCGATGGTCTAATGACGTGCTCCCCGATTCCGACTACACCACGTATGCTTTCCTCAAGTACCATGTGGATGCCGTATGTGCAGCTCAGGACAAGAACGGTTTCCAATTGCCGGATGCGTTCCGTGGCTACACCTGGAATCAATGCGGAGTTGAATCTGGGTACGTGGTCGACTGCTCTACCAAACGCGCCACATTGGGCATATGGGAAGCGGAATTCCAACAGATGAGGGCACCAAGTCCGCTTATGCAAGATGATGGCCTGTTTCCGCCCAACCTTCAACGGCATCCTAGCTGGGTATACTCAACGGGGAGAGTTGCGATGCCTACGGCAAGCAACCTCGAACCGGAAGGAATCGTGCACCCTGAGCATGGAAGAACGCCGGAACAATCGCAAGGATCCGCTGCCGGACCTCGAGCCACCCCTAGCCACGGACCAAAGAGGGCAAGGACGGACGAGGCAACGGCATCGGCGTCGTCATCTTCTGCGGCACCTCCTCCACAACAACCGCCTTCGCAACCGGAAGAGGAACCATCGCAACCGACATGGGAGGAAGCTCCAATCCCTGCTGGCGCTCAGGAAAGTTGGTACCATTATGTCAACATCGATGAGAAGGGCTGTCGTTCGATCTTGCTGACGACGACCCGTGATCACGACGAGTACCCACCTGCCATTGATGAGACGCCAAAGTTTGTGGCCAACCACGACGTGGGGACCACACCGATTCAGCATTACGTCAGAAGACTGGTGACCTATTTGGCAAGGATTCGTTCCGTCTCACAAAATGATGACAAGGGTCTCAACCTGAAGGTCTACGTGAAGCTGAGTACAAAGGTGTGGCTTACGGATGTATTCACGGCTGTACCATGCATTGGCATTGGTATCATGCGTGCATCTTCCTTCTCCTCCAATGCTTACCTCGGCAGTGATGATCGAGGCAGATCGCGATCTTGTCGACAACGATGACATTCCGGAAGAAGCCAGGATCAACACCATGAACACGCTGAACGGATTTCGCAATAGTTTGGGTATGGGTGGCAAACCTGATGCCGCGACTATGCGCTCTCAATGCACAATCCTCGTCCAGGACTTTGACATGGTTGCAAGGACCAGGGGATCAACGCACACGTTGAGAGAGAACCTCGGCATGCATGGGTGGAGCGAGATCTACATTGTGAGCCCGTCGATCACCACAGGTGCCAACTACAACTTCCAAGTCACAAAAGGATCGTTGGAATCTGTGAATGCGACATTGGATGGCTTGACTGAAGAGCAGCTTGCAACCGTCACACTGCATTACCATCTGTCTCTCCAGGCAATCCTCATCGAGAACATGTCTTTTCCGATGAGTGAAGTCGGAGACGGAGCAGCGATCCGTACTGACTTGCAGCGACAGCTCAAGGTGACGTACGTTGACCCTATCATTGCAGCAGGGAAGCGTACCACGCGCCCTCCAATTGTCAACATCAACCACGACTTACGGTTCGTTGGAGCAGCTAGCAATTACCTTCAGCACAAAGCTTCTCTGTTCAACGGTTTCCACGCGCTGGGAATGTATATTGAACTGGAGTTGCGAGCCCGAGCATGCGTGGTGATTCATGGATCTTCGTTTTGGTCAAGAATGTACAGCCAAATGAAGCATGCGTCATCAGGCGTGCATACACTGTCAGCCGAAAAGGTGCCAGCACCGGACTCTCGGGTCAGGTTCAAATTGGGCTACGCTATCTATGAGAAGCAGCTGTTCTGCGAGAAGATGGTATCCACTTGCTTCGTTGAGGCATCGAGAATCCGATCATGGGACGAAACTGTCCGCGCCGACACAGTCGCTCACCCGTCGCTTGTCGAGATTTGGGAGGACAAGAGTGAAGTCAAGACGTCCACCAAGATTTCGCAGACATGGTTCACGGGAGAACAACAGCAACAGATCAGGTCGGGTGCCCAGGGTGACACGGTCGCTGAATCGTCCGCAGTCACCTGGCAGGACTTTGACATCGCCATGACCGTTCCCGAAGCCTATTACGACAACAGGCACTACTGGTTCCGGATCGACACCTACGCGACCCCGAACACCGGCTATGTCAAAGGGAGAACGTTCTATTGCCCTGGATGTGACGCAATGAAGTTGGCTGAGTGCTACGCACAGGCCTTCTTCAAGCCGACTGGAAACGGGTATCCTGGACACTGCATTGGGTGCGCGCATACTTCAGCCTTGAAGATGCAGCATCAAGTCAGCTCCTTCAATGACTTAGTCGCGTCCCAGAAATACACCTTGGCTTGCGCAAAGCACCTTTATGACCTGAGGCTTCAATTTGTGGACCCTCGCATGGACATCAAGGAGTTCCTCAAAGCTTGTGCGGAAGTGGTCTACGAAGACATTGGCAAGACGGTTTCTCACTACGGTGGTCTCCGAATCACAGCCAGTCAGGCCATCGAGTACGCGGAATGGGGAAAGGCCAAACAGTTGGCATGGGACAGGGGATACGATTCCGAAGGCAAGACATGCTACATCTGCTACTACGATGCCGGGAACTGCGCTTATGCTGGTTTCATGAGAATGCTTTTGACTCCGGAGGAGCACCAAGAATGCTACAGAGGGTCAGCCTTGCCCAAGGAGGAACTCCTGGGTGACACGGTGGAGCTGGCACTCGGGCTTCTTACAATTGCAATGAGACACCCAAGTCATTTTCCAAATTGGGGTGGCCTTGAGGGGGCAAATGCGTGCGTGAGGGGGATCGAAAGGTCATTCTTCCGCTACGCGTCGGCCGAAGCTATCGAACTGATCACGGTTGACTCCCCGCGTAAGAGGACACCGCCCAAGAAGAATGAACAAGTCGCTGAGATCGTCAACAACATGTCTGCTGACCTCGTGATTGACTTCACAGTGATCGTCGATGGCGATATCTACCCCGTAGAAATTGCAAGGACCGACGAGACACAGGCCGCTGACAACGTCACGGACGATCCAGGGTTCTCCGTTGCTCCACCAATACCTGCACAGGATGTAGATGTGGATGCGCAACCCGAAGAAGAACAAGGCGCAGAAGACCCTGATCCCAGGCAGATGGTTCGTGAAGGATTTGTCGCGCAGCTTCAGGACTATGTGGGAGTACTCGCTCAGGGCGAAATGTCGGTCGGGAGCGATAGACTCACGTTCTGTATCGCTTGTGGCAGTGATCAACACCATCTGTCCAATTGCACGGAAAATGCTGCGACCCGGGATCTGATACTTCGAAGCATCCAGATCATCAAGGAAAGCCTTCTTCGATATCCACGTTGAATACCTCCACAGCAAGATGAGCCAATGGACGTTGACACCACAGACCATGTGAGTGTTGCATCCTCGGACCGACGACCCAAGGCCAAAGCCCGACCGCGACGCGGAGGCGAAGCCGTACGGGGTGATGTGGTCTTGATCCGTTACGAGAACAAACACAATCTCTGCACGGATGTAGAGAACCGTCGGGGCTTACATGATGCTTGTGGTGTGCCGCTGCAGGACATGGGACCAGAGAACAGTCAGCGGGTGGTGGACCTCATTGAGCAGCTTTCGGACCATCGCGACCGACGCCTACCTCAACGAGGAGACCGTCCTAGCTTTGAATATGATGATACTATTCAGGGCTACACCAATGCAGGCTATGAATGCATCGGCGGCGGAAGGCCAATCCGATGCGGGATTCTCGACCTGATCCCAACCAAGGGTGCAAGCTTCATCCACAATCGATGGGACATCGTGAACGAAGTTGTCCTTCGCAACATCACCCATCATCGAAGAAGGAACGCGGATTGGGCGATATCATGCATTCAATCTGACCTACGCCACAGAATCGCCAGGCGCCCAGGCTCGGAATGGCTTGACAACAGGTGCCAGGTGGCATTCAGCAGCGTCATTCGATGTGATGAAGGAGGGTGGGTGCTGATCGAGGATTTGGTGAGGCATGAGCAACTATGGACCCATGACAGCAGACGCATCACAGAAGCGGTCTCAAGGACCGATGATAAACAGAGGAAGAGAGTGTACAATGAAAGACTCCAGCTATTGTTCCAAGGGAACATGCTCGCAGCCACGAGACGCCACAAGGCCAAGATTCGGCTGCAGTTCCTGGGAGTGAGAGTGAAGGATCCCGGCACGGAGACTCTTGGATCCGCAGGCTCGAACATGTTGGTATCGATTCCTGACCAGATCACAGAGATCCAGAACAATGATCGTTGCCGGCACAGCCAGAGGTACCTGAACGGTTGCAACGGCTGGGTGAAGCCATGGGCAGTTCGGGCTACGAGTGGTCACTCTGCGCACTCAGATCCCCAGAACAATTTGCTTCAGTTGGACAAGAACAGGTTCGCAATATCTCCATCTATGACCCTTTTGCAACGTCTTGGAGGCGCGTTCCACGCTACGGCATGCCGCAACCTGGATT
>CAJNDT010001295.1:0-30000 GCA_905221615.1 Symbiodinium sp. CCMP2592
TTGGCCCTGGCAACACTGTTGGTGCTTCCAACATGATGAAAGTGGTGGCCCTGCTGGTCCTGCCACAGCTTTGATGTCTTCCAGATGACAAGATGCTGACCCCAGGTGACAAGATACTGGCCCTGGCAACACTGTTGGTACTTCCAACATGATGAAAGTGGTGGCCCTGCTGGTCCTGCCACAGCTTTGATGTCTTCCAGATGACAAGATGCTGACCCCAGATGACAAGATATTGGACCTGGCAACACTGTTGGTACTTCCAGCATGATGACAGTGCTGGTTCTGCCACAATTATGATGTCTAAAATACCAAATACAGACATTACAAATGGAAGACAAAAATTGCACAAAAAGATGACAAGATGCTGGCCCTGGCAGCACCCTGCCACAAGTTTGATGCCTTCAAATGATACATTGATGGCTCTGGCTCCCTGCCAGATGTTTGATGTCTTGCAGATGACAAGATGCTGGCCCTGAAAGCACTGTTGATACTTTCCACAAGATGTAAGTGGTGGCCTTGCCACAGTTTCATGTGTGCCAGATGACAAGATGCTGGCCCTGGCAGCACTGTTGATACTTTCAAAAAGATCAAAGTGCTGTCCTGACCACAATTTTGGTGTCTTCCAGATGACAAGATATTGGGCCTGGCAACACTGTTGGTACTTCCAACACGATGAAAGTGGTGGCCCTGCTGGTCCTGCCACAGCTTTGATGTCTTCCAGATGACAAGATGCTGACCCCAGATGACAAGATATTGGCCCTGGCAACACTGTTGGTACTTCCAACATGATGAAAGTGGTTGCCCTGCTGGTCCTGCCACAGCTCTGATGTCTTCCAGATGACAAGATGCTGGCCCTGGAAGCACTGTTGGTGCTTCTGCTGGCCTTGGCAACACTGTTGATACTTTCAACCAGAAAAAAGTGCTGTCCTTGCCACAATTTTGGTGTCTCCCAGATGACAAGATGTTGGCCCTGGCAACAGTGACCCCAGATGACAAGATATTGGCCCTGGCAACATTGTTGATACTTTCAAACAGATCAAAGTGCTATCCTGACCACAATTTTGGTGTCTTCCAGATGACAAGATATTGGCCCTGGCAACACTGTTGGTACTTCCAACATGATGAAAGTGGTGGCCCTGCTGGTCCTGCGACAGCTTTGATGTCTTCCAGATGACAAGGTGCTGACCCCAGATGACAAGATATTGGCCCTGGCAACACTGTTGGTACTTCCAACATGATGAAAGTGGTGGCCCTGCTGGCCCTGCCACAGCTTTGATGTCTTCCAGATGACCAGATGCTGACCCCAGATGACAAGATATTGGCCCTGGCAACACAGTTGTAACTTCAACATGATGAAAGTGGTGGCCATGCTGGCCCTCCACAGCTTTTTGATGGTCTTTCAGATTGACAAGGAGCTTACCCCGATGCAAGATGGTGGTCCTGGCAACACTGTTGGTTTCCAACATGATGGAAATGGTGGCCTGCTGGTCCTGCCACAGCTTTGATGTCTTCCAGATGACAAGATGCTGACCCCAGATGACAAGATATTGGCCCTGACCCCAGATGACAAGATATTGGCCCTGGCAACACTGTTTGTACTTCCAACATGATGAAAGTGGTGGCCCTGCTGGTCCTGCCACAGCTTTGATGTCTTCCAGATGACAAGATGCTGGCCCCAGATGACAAGATATTGGCCCTGGCAACACTGTTGGTATTTCCAGCATGATGACAGTGCTGGTCTGCCACAATTATGATGTCTACAATACCAAATACAGACATTACAAATGGAAGACAGAAATTGCACAAAGAGATGACAAGATGCTGGCCCTGGCAGCACCCTGCCACAAGTTTGATGCCCTCAAATGATACATTGCTGGCTCTTGCTCCCTGCCAGATGTTTGATGTCTTGCAGATGACAAGATGCTGGCCCTGAAAGCACTGTTGATACTTTCCACAAAATGTAAGTGGTGGCCTTGCCACAAGTTCCATGTGTGCCAGATGACAAGAAGCTGGCCCTGGCAACACTGTTGATTTTTTCAAACAGATCAAAGTGCTGTCCTGACCACAATTTTGGTGTCTTCCAGATGACAAGATATGGCCCTGGCAACACTGTTGGTACTTCCAACATGATGAAAGTGGTGGCCCTGCTGGTCCTGCCACAGCTTTGATGGCTTCCAGATGACAAGACGCTGACCCCAGATGACAAGATATTGGCCCTGGCAACACTGTTGGTACTTCCAACATGATGAAAGTGGTGGCCCTGCTGGTCCTGCCACAGCTTTGATGTCTTCCAGATGACAAGATGCTGACCCTGGAAGCAGTGTTTGTGCTTCTGCTGGCCTTGGCAACACTGTTGATACTTTCAACCAGAAAAAAAGTGCTGTCCTTGCCTCAATTTTGGTGTCTCCCAGATGACAAGATGTTGGCCCTGGCAACATTGTTGGTGCTTCCAGCATGATGAAAGTGCTGGTTCTGCCACAATTATGATGTCTGAAATACCAAATACAGACATGACAAATGGAAGACAGGAATTGCACAAAGAGATGACAAGATGCTGGCCCTGGCAGCACCCTGCCACAACTTTGATGCCCTCAAATGATACATTGCTGGCTCTGGCTCCCTGCCAGATGTTTGATGTCTTGCAGATGACAAGATGCTGGCCCTGAAAGCACTGTTGATATTTTCCACAAAATGTAAGTGGTGGCCTTGCCACAAGTTTCATGTGTGCCAGATGACAAGATGCTGGCCCTGGCAACACTGTTGATACTTTCAAAGAGATCAAAGTGCTGTCCTGACCACAACTTTGGTGTCTTCCAGATGACAAGATATTGGCCCTGGCAACACTGTTGGTACTTCCAACATGATGAAAGTGGTGGCCCTGCTGGTCCTGCCACAGCTTTGATGTCTTCCAGATGACAAGATGCTGGCCCTGGAAGCACTGTTGGTGCTTCTGCTGGCCTTGGCAACACTGTTGATACTTTCAACCAGAAAAAAGTGCTGTCCTTGCCACAATTTTGGTGTCTCCCAGATGACAAGATGTTGGCCCTGGCAACACTGTTGGTGCTTCCAGCATGATGAAAGTGCTGGTTCTGCCACAATTATGATGTCGAAAATACCAAATACAGACATGACAAATGGAAGACAGGAATTGCACAAAGAGATGACATGATGCTGGCCCTGGCAGCACCCTGCCACAAGTTTGATGCCCTCAAATGATACATTGCTGGCTCTGGCTCCCTGCCAGATGTTTGATGTCTTGCAGATGACAAGATGCTGGCCCTGAAAGCATTGTTGATACTTTCCACAAAATGTAAGTGGTGGCCTTGCCACAAGTTTCATGTGTGCCAGATGACAAGATGCTGGCCCTGGCAACACTGTTGATACTTTCAAACAGATCGAAGTGCTGTCCTGACCACAATTTTGGTGTCTTCCAGATGACAAGATATTGGCCCTGGCAACACTGTCGGTACTTCCAACATGATGAAAGTGGTGGCCCTGCTGGTCCTGCCACAGCTTTGATGTCTTCCAGATGACAAGATGCTGACCCCAGATGACAAGATATTGGCCCTGGCAACATTGTTGGTACTTCCAACATGATGAAAGTGGTGGCCCTGCTGGTCCTGCCACAGCTTTGATGTCTTCCAGATGACAAGATGCTGACCCCAGGTGACAAGATATTGGCCCTGGCAACACTGTTGGTACTTCCAACACGATGAAAGTGGTGGCCCTGCTGGTCCTGCCACAGCTTTGACGTCCTCCAGATGACCAGATGCTGACCCCAGATGACAAGATATTGGCCCTGGCAACACTGTTGGTACTTCCAACATGATGAAAGTGGTGGCCCTGCTGGTCCTGCCACAGCTTTGATGTCTTCCAGATGACAAGATGCTGGCCCTGGAAGCACTGTTGGTGCTTCTGCTGGCCTTGGCAACACTGTTGATACTTTCAACCAGAAAAAAAAAGCTGTCCTTGCCACAATTTTGCTGTCTCCCAGATGACAAGATGTTGGCCCTGGCAACACTGTTGGTGCTTCCAGCATGATGACAGTGCTGGTTCTGCCACAATTATGATGTCGAAAATACCAAATACAGACATGACAAATGGAAGACAGGAATTGCACAAAGAGATGACATGATGCTGGCCCTGGCAGCACCCTGCCACAAGTTTGATGCCCTCAAATGATGCATTGCTGGCTCTGGCTCCCTGCCAGATGTTTGATGTCTTGCAGATGACAAGATGCTGGCCCTGAAAGCACTGTTGATACTTTCCACAAAATGTAAGTGGTGGCCTTGCCACAAGTTTCATGTGTGCCAGATGACAAGATGCTGGCCCTGGCAACACTGTTGATACTTTCAAACAGATCAAAGTGCTGTCCTGACCACAATTTTGGTGTCTTCCAGATGACAAGATATTGGCCCTGGCAACACTGTTGGTACTTCCAACATGATGAAAGTGGTGGCCCTGCTGGTCCTGCCACAGCTTTGATGTCTTCCAGATGACAAGATGCTGACCCCAGATGACAAGATATTGGCCCTGGCAACACTGTTGGTACTTCCAACATGATGAAAGTGGTGGCCCTGCTGGTCCTGCCACAGCTTTGATGTCTTCCAGATGACAAGATGCTGACCCCAGATGACAAGATATTGGCCCTGGCAACACTGTGGGTACTTCCAACATGATGAAAGTGGTGGCCCTGCTGGTCCTGCCACAGCTTTGATGTCTTCCAGATGACAAGATGCTGACCCCAGATGACAAGATATTGGCCCTGGCAACACTGTTGGTACTTCCAACATGATGAAAGTGGTGGCCCTGCTGGTCCTGCCACAGCTTTGATGTCTTTCAGATGACAAGATGCCGGCCCTGGAAGCACTGTTGGTGCTTCTGCTGGCCTTGGCAACACTGATGATACTTTCAACCAGAAAAAAATGCTGTCCTTGCCACAATTTTGGTGTCTCCCAGATGACAAGATGTTGGCCCTGGCAACAGTGACCCCAGATGACAAGATATTGGCCCTGGCAACATTGTTGATACTTTCAAACAGATCAAAGTGCTATCCTGACCACAATTTTGGTGTCTTCCAGATGACAAGATATTGGCCCTGGCAACACTGTTGGTACTTCCAACATGATGAAAGTGGTGGCCCTGCTGGTCCTGCGACAGCTTTGATGTCTTCCAGATGACAAGGTGCTGACCCCAGATGACAAGATATTGGCCCTGGCAACACTGTTGGTACTTCCAACATGATGAAAGTGGTGGCCCTGCTGGCCCTGCCACAGCTTTGATGTCTTCCAGATGACCAGATGCTGACCCCAGATGACAAGATATTGGCCCTGGCAACACTCTTGGTACTTCCAACATGATGAAAGTGGTGGCCCTGCTGGTCCTGCCACAGCTTTGATGTCTTCCAGATGACAAGATGCTGACCCCAGATGACAAGATATTGGCCCTGGCAACACTGTTGGTACTTCCAGCATGATGACAATGCTGGTTCTGCCACAATTATGATGTCTAAAATTCCAAATACAGACATTACAAATAGAAGACAGAAATTTCACAAAAAGATGACAAGATGCTCGCCCTGGCAGCACCCTGCCACAAGTTTGATGCCCTCAAATGATACATTGCTGGCTCTGGCTCCCTGCCAGATGGTTGATGTCTTGCAGATGACAAGATGCTGGCCCTGAAAGCACTGTTGATACTTTCCACAAAATGTAAGTGGTGGCCTTGCCACAAGTTTCATGTGTGCCAGATGACGAGATGCTGGCCCTGGCAACACTGTTGGTACTTTTCAAACAGATCAACAAAGTGTGTCCTGGACACAATTTTGGTGTTCTCCCGATGGCAAGAATATTGGCCCTGGCAACATGTTGTAATTCCAACATGAGAAAGTGTGGCCATGTGGTCCTCCCGCCCCTGCACCCACACCCACCCTGGGTCCTCTGCCACAGCTTTGATGTCTTCCCAGATGACAAGTGCTGACCCTCAGATGAAAAGATATTGGCCTTGGAACACCTTGGTACTTGCCAAAGATGCAAGTGGTGGACACGCTGGTTCCTGCCACAGCTTTGATGTTCTTCCAGATGCCAAGAGGCTGACCCCAGGTGACAAAGATTAATGGCATGGCAACACTGTTGGTACTTCCAACATGATGAAAGTGGTGGCCCTGCTGGTCCTGCCACAGCTTTGATGTCTTCCAGATGACAAGATGCTGACCCCAGATGACAAGATATTGGCCCTAGCAACACTGTTGGTACTTCCAGCATGATGACAGTGCTGGTTCTGCCACAAATATGATGTCTAAAATACCAACTACAGACATCACAAATGCAAGACAGAAATTGCACAAACAGATGACAAGATGCTGGCCCTGGCAGCACCCTGCCACAAGTTTGATGCCCTCAAATGATACATTGCTGGCTCTGGCTCCCTGCCAGATGTTTGATGTCTTGCAGATGACAAGATGCTGGCCCTGAAAGCACTGTTGATACTTTCCACAAAATGTAAGTGGTGGCCTTGCCACAAGGTTTCATGTGTGCCAGATGACAAGATGCTGGCCCTGGCAACACTGTTGATACTTACAAACAAATCAAATTGCTGTCCTGGCCACAATTTGGGTGTCTTCCAGATGACAAGATATTGGCCCTGGCAACACTGTTGGTACTTCCAACATGATGAAAGTGGTGGCCCTGCTGGTCCTGCCACAGCTTTGATGTCTTCCAGATGACAAGATGCTGACCCCAGATGACAAGATATTGGCCCTGGCAACACTGTTGGTACTTCCAACATGATGAAAGTGGTGGCCCTGCTGGTCCTGCCACAGCTTTGATGTCTTCCAGATGACAAGATGCTGACCCCAGATGACAAGATATTGGCCCTGGCAACACTGTTGGTACTTCCAACATGATGAAAGTGGTGGCCCTGCTGGTCCTGCCACAGCTTTGATGTCTTCCAGATGACAAGATGCTGACCCCAGATGACAAGATATTGGCCCTGGCAACACTGTTGGTACTTCCAGCATGATGACAATGCTGGTTCTGCCGCAATTATGATGTCTAAAATACCAAATACTGACATTACAAATGGAAGACAGAAATTGCACAAAGAGATGACAAGATGCTGGCCCTGGTAGCACCCTGCCACAAGTTTGATGCCCTCAAATGATACATTGCTGGCCCTGGCTCCCTGCCAGATGTTTGATGTCTTGCAGATGACAAGATGCTGGCCCTGAAAGCACTGTTGATATTTTCCACAAGATGTAAGTGGTGGCCTTGCCACAGTTTCATGTGTGCCAGATGACAAGATGCTGGCCCTGGCAACACTGTTGATACTTTCAAACAGATCAAAGTGCTGTCCTGACCACAACTTTGGTGTCTTCCAGATGACAAGATATTGGCCCTGGCAACACTGTTGGTACTTCCAACATGATGAAAGTGGTGGCCCTGCTGGTCCTGCCACAGCTTTGATGTCTTCCAGATGACAAGATGCTGACCCCAGGTGACAAGATACTGGCCCTGGCAACACTGTTGGTACTTCCAACATGATGAAAGTGGTGGCCCTGCTGGTCCTGCCACAGCTTTGATGTCTTCCAGATGACAAGATGCTGACCCCAGATGACAAGACATTGGCCCTGGCAACACTGTTGGTACTTCCAGCATGATGACAGTGCTGGTTCTGCCACAATTATGATGTCTAGAATACCAAATACAGACATTACAAATGGAAGACATAAATTGCACAAAGAGATGACAAGATGCTGGCCCTGGCAGCACCCTGCCACAAGTTTGATGCCCTCCAATGATACATTGCTGGCTCTGGCTCCCTGCCAGATGTTTGATGTCTTGCAGATGACAAGATGCTGGCCCTGAAAGCACTGTTGATACTTTCCAAAAATGTAAGTGGTGGCCTTGCCAAATTGCACGAAGAGATGACAAGATGCTAGCCCTGGCAGGACCCTGCCACAAGTTTGATGCCCTCAAATGATACATTGCTGGCTGTGGCTCCCTGCCAGATGTTTGATGTCTTGCAGATGGCAAGATGCTGGCCCTGAAAGCACTGTTGATACTTTCCACAAAATGTAAGTGGTGGCCTTGCCACAAGTTTCATATGTGCCAGATGACAAGATGCTGGCCCTGGCAACACTGTTGATACTTTCAAACAAATCAAAGTGCTGTCCTGACCACAATTTTGGTGTCTTCCAGATGACAAGATATTGGCCCTGGCAACACTGTTGGTACTTCCAACATGATGAAAGTGGTGGCCCTGCTGGTCCTGCGACAGCTTTGATGTCTTCCAGATGACAAGGTGCTGACCCCAGATGACAAGATATTGGCCCTGGCAACACTGTTGGTACTTCCAGCATGATGACAGTGCTGGTTCTGCCACATTTATGATGTCTAAAATACCAAATATAGACATTACAGATGGAAGACAGAAATTGCACAAAGAGATGACAAGATGCTGGCCCTGGCAGCACCCTGCCACAAGTTTGATGCCCTCAAAGATACATTGTGGCTTCTGGCTCCCTGCCTGCCTGTTTGATGTCTTGCAGATGACAAGATGCTGGTCTGAAAGCACTGTTGATACTTTCCACAAAATGTAAGTGGTGGCCTTGCCACAGTTTCATGTGTGCCAGATGACAAGATGCTGGCCCTGGCAACACTGCGATACTTTCAAACAGATCAAAGTGCTGTCCTGAACACTTTGGTGTCTTCCAGATGACAAGATATTGGCCCTGGCAACGCTGTTGGTACTTCCAACATGATGAAAGTGGTGGCCCTGCTGGTCCTGCCACAGCTTTGATGTCTTCCAGATGACAAGATGCTGACCCCAGATGAAAAGATATTGTCCTGGCAACAGTTGGTACTTTCAACATGATGAAAGTGGTGGCCCTGCTGGTCCGCCACAGCTTTGGTTTCCAGATGACAAGATGCTGACCTTGCAACACTGTTGATTTTTTCAAACAGATCAAAGTGCTGTCCTGACCACAATTTTGGTGTCTTCCAGATGACAAGATATTGGCCCTGGCAACACTGTTGGTACTTCCAACATGATGAAAGTGGTGGCCCTGCTGGTCCTGCCACAGCTTTGATGTCTTCCAGATGACAAGATGCTGACGCCAGGTGACAAGATATTGGCCCTGGCAACACTGTTGGTACTTCCAACATGATGACAGTGCTGGTTCTGCCACAATTATGATGTCTAAAATACCAAATGCAGCCATTACAAATGGAAGACAGAAAGTGCACAAAGAGATGACATGATGCTGGCCCTGGCAGCACCCTGTCACAAGTTTGATGCCCTCAAATGATACATTGCTGGCTCTGGCTCCCCGCCAGATGTTTGATGTCTTGCAGATGACAAGATGCTGGCCCTGAAAGCACTGTTGATACTTTCCACAAAATGTAAGTGGTGGCCTTGCCACAAGTTTCATGTGTGCCAGATGACAAGATGCTGGCCCTGGCAACACTGTTGATACTTTCAAACAGATCAAAGTGCTGTCCTGACCACAATTTTGGTGTCTTCAGATGACAAGATATTGGCCCTGGCAACACTGTTGGTACTTCCAACATGATGAAAGTGATGGCCTTGCTGGTCCTGCCACGGCTTTGATGTCTTCCAGATGACGATGCTGACCCCAGATGACAAGATATTGGCCCTGGCAACACTGTTGGTACTTCCAACATGATGAAAGTGGTGGCCCTGCTGGTCCTGCCACAGCTTTGATGTCTTCCAGATGACAAGATGCTGACCCCAGATGACAAGATATTGGCCCTGGCAACACTGTTGGTACTTCCAGCATGATGACAGTGCTGGTTCTGCCCCAATTATGATGTCTAAAATACCAAATACAGACATTACAAATGGAAGACAGAAATTGCACAAAGAGATGACAAGATGCTGGCCCTGGCAGCACCCTGCCACAAGTTTGATGCCCTCAAAGGATACATTGTTGGCTCTGGCTCCCTGCCAGATGTTTGATGTCTTGCAGATGACAAGATGCTGGCTCTGAAAGCACTGTTGATACTTTCCACAAAATGTAAGTGGTGGCCTTGCCAAACTGCACGAAGAGATGACAAGATGCTAGCCCTGGCAGGACCCTGCAACAAGTTTGATGCTCTCAAATGATACATTGCTAGCTGTGGCTCCCTGCCAGATGTTTGATGTCTTGCAGATGGCAAGATGCTGGCCCTGAAAGCACTGTTGGTACTTTCCACAAAATGTAAGTGATGGCCTTGCCACAAGTTTCATGTGTGCCAGATGACAAGATGCTGGCCCTGGCAACACTGTTGATACTTTCAAACAAATCAAAGTGCTGTCCTGACCACAATTTTGGTGTCTTCCAGATGACAAGATATTGGCCCTGGCAACACTGTTGGTACTTCCAACATGATGAAAGTGGTGGCCCTGCTGGTCCTGCCACCGCTTTGATGTCTTCCAGATGACAAGATGCTGACCCCAGATGACAAGATATTGGCCGTGGCAACACTGTTGGTACTTCCAGCATGATGACAGTGCTGGTTCTGCCACAATTATGATGTCTAAAATACCAAATACAGACATTACAAATGGAAGACAGAAATTGCACAAAGAGATGACAAGATGCTGGCCCTGGCAGCACCCTGCCACAAGTTTGATGCCCTCAAAGGATACATTGTTGGCTCTGGCTCCCTGCCAGATGTTTGATGTCTTGCAGATGACAAGGTGCTGGCTCTGAAAGCACTGTTGATACTTTCCACAAGATGTTGTGGTGGCCTTGCCACAGGTTCATGTGTGCCAGATGACAAGATGCTGGCCCTGGCAACACTGTTGATTTTTTCAAACAGATCAAAGTGCTGTCCTGACCACAATTTTGGTGTCTTCCAGATGACAAGATATTGGCCCTGGCAACACTGTTGGTACTTCCAACATGATGAAAGTGGTGGCCCTGCTGGTCCTGCCACAGCTTTGATGTCTTCCAGATGACAAGATGCTGACCCCAGATGACAAGATATTGGCCCTGGCAACACTGTTGGTACTTCCAACATGATGAAAGTGGTGGCCCTGCTGGTCCTGCCACAGCTTTGATAACTTCCAGATGACCCTGGCAACACTGTTGATACTTTCAAACAGATCAAAGTGCTGTCCTGACCACAATTTTGGTGTCTTCCAGATGACAAGATATTGGCCCTGGCAACACTGCTGGTACTTCCAACATGATGAAAGTGGCGGCCCTGCTGGTCCTGCCACAGCTTTGATGTCTTCCAGATGACAAGATGCTGACCCCAGGTGACAAGATACTGGCCCTGGCAACACTGTTGGTACTTCCAACATGATGACAGTGCTGGTTCTGCCACAATTATGATGTCTAAAATACCAAATGCAGACATTACAAATGGAAGACAGAAATTGCACAAAGAGATGACATGATGCTGGCCCTGGCAGCACCCTGCCACAAGTTTGATGCTCTCAAATGATACATTGCTGGCTCTGGCTCCCTGCCAGATGTTTGATGTCTTGCAGATGACAAGATGCTGGCCCTGAAAGCACTGTTGATACTTTCCACAAAATGTAAGTGGTGGCCTTGCCACAAGTTTCATGTGTGCCAGATGACAAGATGCTGGCCCTGGCAACACTGTTGGTACTTTCAAACAGATCAAAGCGCTGTTCTGACCACAATTTTGGTGTCTTCCAGATGACAAGATATTGGCCCTGGCAGCACTGTTGGTACTTCCAACATGATGAAAGTGGTGGCCCTGCTGGTCCTGCCACAGCTTTGATGTCTTCCAGATGACAAGATATTGGCCCTGGCAACACTGTTGGTACTTCCAACATGATGAAAGTGGTGGCCCTGCTGGTCCTGCCACAGCTTTGATGCCTTCCAGATGACCAGATGCTGACTCCAGATGACAAGATATTGGCCCTGGCAACACTGTTGGTACTTCCAACATGATGCAAGTGGTGGCCCTGCTGGTCCTGCCACAGCCTTGATATCTTCCAGATGACAAGATGCTGACCCCAGATGACAAGACATTGGCACTGGCAACACTGTTGGTACTTCCAGCATGATGACAATGCTGGTTCTGCCACAATTATGATGTCTAAAATACCAAATACAGACATTACAAATGGAAGACATAAATTGCACAAAGAGATGTCAAGATGCTGGCCCTGGCAGCACCCTGCCACAAGTTTGATGCCCTCAAATGATACATTGCTGGCTCTGGCTCCCTGCACAGTGATTGTTTTTGATGTCTTTGCAGATGAAAAGATGCTGGCCTGAAGCATGTTTGATACTTTCCACAACATGTGTAAGTGGTGGGGCCTTGCCACAATGTTCCAGTGGCCAGGATGACAAGAAGCTGGCCGGCGAACACTGTGATTTTTTCAAACAGATCAAGTGGCTGTCTGACAAAATTTGGTGTCTCCAGATGACAAGATAGTGGCCATAGGCAACACTGTTGGTTACTTCCACATGATGAAGTGGTGGCATGTGGTCCTGCGACAGCCCTTCTTTTTTTTTTGAGTGTCTTTCCAGATGACAAGGATGTGACCCCAGATGACAAGATATTGGCCCTGGCAACACTGTTGGTCCTTCCAACATGATGAAAGTGGTGGCCCTGCTGGTCCTGCGACAGCTTTGATGTCTTCCAGATGACAAGATGCTGACCCCAGATGACAAGATATTGGCCCTGGCAACACTGTTGGTACTTCCAACATGATGAAAGTGGTGGCCCTGCTGGTCCTGCCACAGTTTTGATGTCTTCCAGATGACAAGATGCTGACCCCAGATGACAAGATATTGGCCCTGGCAACACTGTTGGTACTTCCAACATGATGAAAGTGGTGGCCCTGCTGGTCCTGCACAGCTTTGATGTCTTCCAGATGACAAGATGCTGACCCCAGATGACAAGATATTGGCCCTGGAAACACTGTTGGTACTTCCAGCATGATGACAGTGCTGGTTCTGCCACAATTATGATGTTTAATATACCAAATACAGACATTACAAATGGAAGGCAGAAATTGCACAAAGAGATGACAAGATGCTAGCCCTGGCAGCACCCTGCCACAAGTTTGATGCCCTCAAATGATACATTGCTGGCTCTGGCCCCCTGCCAGATGTTTGATGTCTTGCAGATGACAAGATGCTGGCCCTGAAAGCACTGTTGATACTTTCCACAAAATGTAAGTGGTGGCCTTGCCACAAGTTTCATGTGTGCCAGATGACAAGATGCTGGCCCTGGCAACGCTGTTGATACTTTCAAACAGATCAAAGTGCTGTCCTGACCACAATTTTGGTGTCTTCCAGATGACAAGATATTGGCCCTGGCAACACTGTTGGTACTTCCAACATGATGAAAGTGGTGGCACTGCTGGTCCTGCCACAGCTTTGATGTCTTCCAGATGACAAGATGCTGACCCCAGATGACAAGATATTGGCCCTGGCAACACTGTTGGTACTTCCAACATGATGAAAGTGGTGGCCCTGCTGGTCCTGCCACAGCTTTGATGTCTTCCAGATGACCAGATGCTGACCCCAGATGACAAGATATTGGCCCTGGCAACACTGTTGGTGCTTCCAGCATCATGATTGTGCTGGTTCTGCCACAATTATGATGTCTAAAATACCAAATACAGACATTACAAATGGAAGACAGAAATTGCACAAAGAGATGACAAGATGCTGGCCTTGGCAGCACCCTGCCACAAGTTTGATGCCCTCAAATGATACATTGCTGGCTCTGGCTCCCTGCCAGATGTTTGATGTCTTGCAGATGACAAGATGCTGGCCCTGAAAGCACTGTTGATACTTTCAAACAGATCAAAGTGCTGTCCTGACCACAATTTTGGTGTCTTCCAGATGACAAGATATTGGCCCTGGCAACACTGTTGGTACTTCCAACATGATGAAAGTGGTGGCCCTGCTGGTCCTGCCACAGCTTTGATGTATTCCAGATGACAAGATGCGGACCCCAGATGACGATATTGGCTGGCAACATGTTGGTACTTCCAGCATGATGGACAGTGCTGGTTCTGCCACAATTATGATGTCTAAGATACCAAATACAGACATTACAAATGGAAGACATAAATTGCACAAAGGGATGACAAGATGCTGGCCCTGGCAGCACCCTGCCACAAGTTTGATGCCCTCAAATGATACATTGCTGGCTTGGCTCCCTGCCAGATGTTTGATGTCTTGCAGATGACAAGATGCTGGCCCTGGCAACACTGTTGATACTTTCAAACAGATCAAAGTGCTGTCCTGACCACAATTTTGGTGTCTTACAGATGACAAGATATTGGCCCTGGCAACACTGTTGGTACTTCCAACATGATGAAAGTGGTGGCCCTGCTGGTCCTGCCACAGCTTTGATGTCTTCCAGATGACAAGATGCTGACCCCAGATGACAAGATATTGGCCCTGGCAACACTATTGGTACTTCCAACATGATGAAAGTGGTGGCCCTGCTGGTCCTGCCACAGCTTTGATGTCTTCCAGATGACAAGATGCTGGCCCCAGATGACAAGATATTGGCCCTGGCAACACTGTTGGTACTTCCAACATGATGAAAGTGGTGGCCCCTGCTGGTCCTGCCACAGCTTTGATGTCTTCCAGATGACAAGATGCTGACCCCAGATGACAAGATATTGGCCCTGGCAACACTGTTGGTACTTCCAGCATGATGACAGTGCTGGTTCTGCCACAACTATGATGTCTAAAATACCACAGACATTACAAATGGAAGACAGAAATTGCACAAAGAGATGACAAGATGCTGGCCCTGGCAGCACCCTGCCACAAGTTTGATGCCCTCAAATGATACATTGCTGGCTCTGTCCTGCCACAGCTTTGATGTCTTCCTCATGACAAGATGCTGACCCCAGATGACAAGATATTGGCCCTGGCAACATTGTTGGTACTTCCAGCATGATGACAGTGCTGGTTCTGCCACAATTATGATGTCTAGAATACCAAATACAGACATTACAAATGGAAGACATAAATTGCACAAAGAGATGACAAGATGCTGGCCCTGGCAGCACCCTGCCACAAGTTTGATGCCCTCAAATGATACATTGTGGTCTGGGCCTTCTGCCCGATGTTGCTGGTCTTGCAGATGACAGATGCTGGCCTGGCAACACGGTTGATTACTTTCAACAGATTCAAAGGCTGTCCTGACCACAATTTTGCGTGTCTTTCAAGATGACAAGATATTGGCCCTGGCAACACTGTTGGTACTTCCAACATGATGAAAGTGGTGGCCCTGCTGGTCCTGCCACAGCTTTGATGTCTTTCAGATGACAAGATGCTGACCCCAGATGACAAGATATTGGCCCTGGCAACACTGTTGGTACTTCCAGCATGATGACAGTGCTGGTTCTGCCACAATTATGATGTCTAAAAAGCCAAATACAGACATTACAAATGGAAGACATAAATTGCACAAAGAGATGACAAGATGCTGGCCCTGGCAGCACCCTGCCACAAGTTTGATGCCCTCGAATCATACATTGCTGGCTCTGGCTCCCTGCCAGATGTTTGATGTCTTGCAGGTGACAAGATGCTGGCCCTGAAAGCACTGTTGATACTTTCCACAAAATGTAAGTGGTGGCCTTGCCACAAGTTTCATGTGTGCCAGATGACAAGATGCTTGCCCTGGCAACATCTTTGATACTTTCAAACAGATCAAAGTGCTGTCCTGACCACAATTTTGGTGTCTTCCAGATGACAAGATATTGGCCCTGGCAACACTGTTGGTACTTCCAACATGATGAAAGTGGTGGCACTGCTGGTCCTGCCACAGCTTTGATGTCTTCCAGATGACAAGATGCTGACCCCAGATGACAAGATATTGGCCCTGGCAACACTGTTGGTACTTCCAACATGATGAAAGTGGTGGCCCTGCTGGTCCTGCCACAGCTTTGATGTCTTCCAGATGACCAGATGCTGAACCCAGATGACAAGATATTGGCCCTGGCAACACTGTTGGTACTTCCAGCATGATGAAAGTGGTGGCCCTGCTGGTCCTGCCACAGCTTTGATGTCTTCCAGATGACAAGATGCTGACCCCAGATGACAAGATATTGGCCCTGGCAACACTGTTGGTACTTCCAGCATGATGACAGTGCTGGTTCTGCCACAATTATGATGTCTAAAATACCAAATACAGACATTACAAATGGAAGACATAAATTGCACAAAGAGATGACAAGATGCTGGCCCTGGCAGCACCCTGCCACAAGTTTGATGCCCTCAAATGATACATTGCTGGCTCTGGCTCCCTGCCAGATGTTTGATGTCTTGCAGATGACAAGATGCTGGCCCTGAAAGCACTGTTGATACTTTCCACAAAATGTAAGTGGTGGCCTTGCCACAAGTTTCATGTGTGCCAGATGACAAGATGCTGGCCCTGGCAACACTGTTGATACTTTCAAACAGATCAAAGTGCTGTCCTGACCACAATTTTGGTGCCTTCCAGATGACAAGATATTGGCCTTGGCAACACTGTTGGTACTTCCAACATGATGAAAGTGGTGGCCCTGCTGGTCCTGCCACAGCTTTGATGTCTTCCAGATGACAAGATGCTGACCCCAGATGACAAGATATTGGCCCTGGCAACACTGTTGGTACTTCCAACATGATGAAAGTGGTGGCCCTGCTGGTCCTGCCACAGCTTTGATGCACAAGATGCTGACCCCAGGTGTTGATTGGCCCTGGCAGACATGGTACTCCAACAAGATGCCACAATGTGACCAGATGACTGACCCCAGATGACAAGATATTGGCCCTGGCAACACTGTTGGTACTTCCAACATGATGAAAGTGGTGGCCCTGCTGGTCCTGCCACAGCTTTGATGTCTTCCAGATGACAAGATGCTGACCCCAGATGACAAGATATTGGCCCTGGCAACACTGTTGGTACTTGCCAACATGATGAAAGTGGTGGCCCTGCTGGTCCTGCCACAGCTTTGATGTCTTCCAGATGACAAGATGCTGACCCCAGATGACAAGATATTGGCCCTGGCAACACTGTTGGTACTTCCAGCATGATGACAGTGCTGGTTCTGCCACAATTATGATGTCCAAAATGCCAAATACAGACATTACAAATGGAAGACATAAATTGCACAAAGAGATGACAAGATGCTGGCCCTGGCAGCACCCTGCCACAAGTTTGATGCCCTCAAATGATACATTGCTGGCTCTGGCTCCCTGCCAGATGTTTGATGTCTTGAAGATGACAAGATGCTGGCCCTGAAAGCACTGTTGATACTTTCCACAAAATGTAAGTGGTGGCCTTGCCACAAGTTTCATATGTGCCAGATGACAAGATGCTGGCCCTGGCAACACTGTTGATACTTTCAAACAAATCAAAGTGCTGTCCTGACCACAATTTTGGTGTCTTCCAGATGACAAGATATTGGCCCTGGCAACACTGTTGGTACTTCCAACATGATGAAAGTGGTAGCCCTGCTGGTCCTGCCACAGCTTTGATGTCTTCCAGATGGCAAGATGCTGACCCCAGATGACAAGATATTGGCCCTGGCAACACTATTGGTACTTCCAACATGATGAAAGTGGTGGCCCTGCTGGTCCTGCCACAGCTTTGATGTCTTCCAGATGACAAGATGCTGACCCCAGATGACAAGATATTGGCCCTGGCAACACTGTTGGTACTTCCAACATGATGAAAGTGGTGGCCATGCTGGTCCTGCCACAGCTTTGATGTCTTCCAGATGACAAGATGCTGACCCCAGATGACAAGATATTGGCCCTGGCAACACTGTTGGTACTTCCAACATGATGAAAGTGGTGGCCCTGCTGGTCCTGCCACACCTTTGATGTCTTTCAGATGACAAGATGCTGGCCCTGGAAGCACTGTTGGTGCTTCTGCTGGCCTTGGCAACACTGTTGATACTTTCAACCAGAAAAAAAGTTGCTGTCCTTGCGACAATTTTGGTGTCTCCCAGATGACAAGATGTTGGCCCTGGCAACAGTGCTTCCAGCATGATGACAGTGCTGGTTCTGCCACATTTATGATGTCTAAAATACCAAATACAGACATTACAAATGGAAGACATAAATTGCACAAAGAGATGACAAGATGCTGGCCCTGGCAGCACCCTGCCACAAGTTTGATGCCCTCAAATGATACATGGCTGGCTCTGGCTCCCTGCCAGATGTTTGATGTCTTGCAGATGACAAGATGCTGGCCCTGAAAGCACTGTTGATACTTTCCACAAAATGTAAGTGGTGGCCTTGCCAAAAGTTTCATGTGTGCCAGATGACAAGATGCTTGCCCTGGCAACACTGTTGATACTTTGAAACAGATCAAAGTGCTGTCCTGACCACAATTTTGGTGTCTTCCAGATGACAAGATATTGGCCTTGGCAACACTGTTGGTACTTCCAACATGATGAAAGTGGTGTCCCTGCTGGTCCTGCCACAGCTTTGATGTCTTCCAGATGGCAAGATGCTGACCCCAGATAACAAGATATTGGCCCTGGCAACACTGTTGGTACTTGCAACACGATGAAAGTGGTGGCCCTGCTGGTCCTGCCACAGCTTTGATGTCTTCCAGATGACAAGATGCTGGCCCCAGATGACAAGATATTGGCCCTGGCAACACTGTTGGTACTTCCAACATGATGAAAGTGGTGGCCGTGCTGGTCCTGCCACAGCTTTGATGTCTTCCAAATGACAAGATGCTGACCCCAGATGACAAGATATTGGGCCTGGCAACACTGTTGGTACTTCCAACATGATGAAAGTGGTGGCCCTGCTGGTCCTGCCACAGCTTTGATGTCTTTCAGATGACAAGATGCTGGCCCTGGAAGCAATGTTGGTGCTTCTGCTGTCCTTGGCAACACTGTTGATACTTTCAACCAGAAAAAAGTGCTGTCCTTGCCACAATTTTGGTGTCTCCCAGATGACAAGATGTTGGCCCTGGCAACAGTGACCCCAGATGACAAGATATTGCTTGGCCCTGACCCCCAGATGACAAGATATTGGCCCTGGCAACACTGTTGGTACTTCCAACATGATGAAAGTGGGGGCCCCTGCTGGTCCTGCCACAGCTTTGATGTCTTCCAGATGACAAGATGCTGACCCCAGATGACAAGATATTGGCCCTGGCAACACTGTTGGTACTTCCAGCATGATGACAGTGCTGGTTCTGCCACAATTATGATGTCTAAAATACCAACTACAGACATTACAAATGGAAGACATAAATTGCACAAAGAGATGACAAGATGCTGGCCCTGGCAGCACCCTGCCACAAGTTTGATGCCCTCAAATGATACATTGCTGGCTCTGGCTCCCTGCCAGGTGTTTGATGTCTTGCAGATGACAAGATGCTGGCCCTGAAAGCACTGTTGATACTTTCCACAAAATGTAAGTGGTGGCCTTGCCACAAGTTTCATGTGTGCCAGATGACAAGATGCTGGCCCTGGCAACACTGTTGATACTTTCAAACAGATCAAAGTGCTGTCCTGACCACAATGTTGGTGTCTTCCAGATGACAAGATATTGGCCCTGGCAACACTGTTGGTACTTCCAACATGATGAAAGTGGTGGCCCTGCTGGTCCTGCCACAGCTTTGATGTCTTCCAGATGACAAGATGCTGACCCCATATGACAAGATATTGGCCCTGGCAACACTGTTGGTACTTCCAACATGATGAAAGTGGTGGCCCTGCTGGTCCTGCCACAGCTTTGATGTCTTCCAGATGACAAGATGCTGGCCCCAGATGACAAGATATTGGCCCTGGCAACACTGTTGGTACTTCCAACATGATGAAAGTGGTGGCCCTGCTGGTCCTGCCACCGCTTTGATGTCTTCCAGATGACAAGATGCTGACCCCAGATGACAAGATATTCGCCCTGGCAACACTGTTGGTACTTCCACCATGATGACAGTGCTGGTTCTGCCACAATTATGATGTCTAAAATACCAAATACAGACATTACAAATGGAAGACAGAAATTGCACAAAGAGATGACAAGATGCTGGCCTTGGCAGCACCCTGCCACAAGTTTGATGCCCTCAAATGATACATTGCTGGCTCTGGCTCCCTGGCAGATGTTTGATGTCTTGCAGATGACAAGATGCTGGCCCTGAAAGCATTGTTGATACTTTCCACAAAATGTAAGTGGTGGCATTGCCACAAGTTCCATGTGTGCCAGATGACAAGATGCTGGCCCTGGCAACACTGTTGATACTTACAAACAAATCAAATTGCTGTCCTGGCCACAATTTGGGTGTCTTCCAGATGACAAGATATTGGCCCTGGCAACACTGTTGGTACTTCCAACATGATGAAAGTGGTGGCCCTGCTGGTCCTGCCACAGCTTTGATGTCTTCCAGATGACAAGATGCTGACCCCAGATGACAAGATATTGGCCCTAGCAACACTGTTGGTACTTCCAGCATGATGACAGTGCTGGTTCTGCCACAATTATGATGTTTCAAACACCAACTACAGACATCACAAATGGAAGACAGAAATTGCACAAACAGATGACAAGATGCTGGCCCTGGCAGCACCCTGCCACAAGTTTGATGCCCTCAAATGATACATTGCTGGCTCTGGCTCCCTGGCAGATGTTTGATGTCTTGCAGATGACAAGATGCTGGCCCTGAAAGCACTGTTGATACTTTCCACAAAATGTAAGTGGTGGCCTTGCCACAAGTTCCATGTGTGCCAGATGACAAGAAGCTGGCCCTGGCAACACTGTTGATTTTTTCAAACAGATCAAAGTGCTGTCCTGACCACAATTTTGGTGTCTTCCAGATGACAAGATATGGCCCTGGCAACACTGTTGGTACTTCCAACATGATGAAAGTGGTGGCCCTGCTGGTCCTGCCACAGCTTTGATGTCTTCCAGATGACAAGATGCTGACCCCAGATGACAAGATATTGGCCCTGGAAACACTGTTGGTACTACCAACATGATGAAAGTGGTGGCCCTGCTGGTCCTGCCACAGCTTTGATGTCTCCGAGATGACAAGATGCTGACCCAGATGACAAGATATTGGTCCTGGCAACACTGTTGGTACTTCCAACATGATGAAAGTGGTGGCCCTGCTGGTCCTGCCACAGCTTTGATGTCTTCCAGATGACAAGATGCTGACCCCAGATGACAAGACATTGGCCCTGGCAACACTGTTGGTACTTCCAGCATGATGGCAATGCTGGTTCTGCCACAATTATGATGTCTAAAATACCAAATACAGACATTACAGATGGAAGACAGAAATTGCACAAAGAGATGACAAGATGCTGGCCCTGGCAGCACCCTGCCACAAGTTTGATGCCCTCAAATGATACATTGTTGGCTCTGGCTCCTAGCCAGATGTTTGATGTCTTGCAGATGACAAGATGCTGGCCCTGAAAGCACTGTTGATACTTTCCACAAAATGTAAGTGGTGGCCTTGCCACAAGTTTCATGTGTGCCAGATGACAAGATGCTGGCCCTGGCAACACTGTTGATATTTATGTTCAAACAGATCACAGTGCTGTCCTGACCAAATTTTTGGTGTCTTCCCGATGACAAGATATTTGCCTGCAAACTGTTGGTGCTTCCAACATGATGAAAGGAAAAGTGGTGGCCCGCTGGTTCCTGCCACAGCTTGATTCTTCCATATGACAATATGCTGACCCCAGATGACAAGATATTGGCCCTGCAACACTTGTTTACTTCCAACATGATGAAAGGGTTGCCCTGCTGGTCCTGCCACAGCTTTGATGTCTTCCAGATGACAAGATGCTGACCCCAGATGACAAGACATTGGCCCTGGCAACACTGTTGGTACTTCCAACATGATGACAATGCTGGTTCTGCCACAATTAGGATGTCTAAAATACCAAATACAGACATTACAAATGGAAGACAGAAATTGCACAAAGAGATGACAAGATGCTGGCCCTGGCAGCACCGTGCCACAAGTTTGATGCCCTCAAATGATACATTGCTGGCTCTGGCTCCCTGCCAGATGTTTGATGTCTTGAAGATGACAAGATGCTGGCCCTGAAAGCACTGTTGATACTTTCCACAAGCTGTAAGTGGTGGCCTTGCCACAGTTTCATGTGTGCCAGATGACAAGATGCTGGCCCTGGCAACACTGTTGATACTTGCACACAGATCAAAGTGCTGTCCTGACCACAATTTTGGTGTCTTCCAGATGACATAAGATATTGGCCCTGGCAACACTGTTGGTGCTTCCAACATGATGAAAGTGGTGGCCCTGCTGGTCCTGCCACAGCTTTGATGTCTTCCAGATGACAAGATGCTGACCCCAGATGACAAGATATTGGCCCTGGCAACACTGTTGGTACTTCCAACATGATGAAAGTGGTGGCCCTGCTGGTCCTGCCACAGCTTTTATGTCTTCCAGATGACAAGATGCTGACCCCAGATGACAAGATATTGGCCCTGGCAACACTGTTGGTACTTCCAACATGATGAAAGTGGTGGCCCTGCTGGTCCTGCCACAGCTTTGATGTCTTCCAGATGAAAAGATGCTGACCCCAGATGACAAGATATTGGCCCTGGCAACACTGTTGGTACTTCCAGCATGATGACAGTGCTGGTTCTGCCACAATTATGATGTCTAAAATACCAAATACAGACATTACAAATGGAAGACAGAAATTGCACAAAGAGATGACAAGATGCTGGCCCTGGCAGCACCCTGCCACAAGTTTGATGCCCTCAAATGATACATTGCTGGCTCTGGCTCCCTGCCAGATGTTTGATGTCTTGCAGATGACAAGATGCTGGCCCTGAAAGCACTGTTGATACTTTCCACAAAATGTAAGTGGTGGCCTTGCCACAAGTTTCATGTGTGCCAGATGACAAGATGCTGGCCCTGGCAACACTGTTGATATTTTCAAACAGATCAAAGTGCTGTCCTGACCACAATTTTGGTGTCTTCCAGATGACAAGGTATTGGCCCTGGCAACACTGTTGGTACTTCCAACATGATGAAAGTGGTGGCCCTGCTGGTCCTGCCACAGCTTTGATGTCTTCCAGATGACAAGATGCTGACCCTAGATGACAAGATATTGGCCCTGGCAACACTGTTGGTACTTCCAACATGATGAAAGTGGTGGCCCTGCTGGTCCTGCCACAGCTTTGATGTCTTCCAGATGACAAGATGCTGACCCCAGACAAGATATTGGCCCTGCAACACTGGTACTTCCAACATGATGAAAGTGGTGGCCCTGCTGGCCCTGCCACAGCTTTGATGTCTTCCAGATGACAAGATGCTGACCCCAGGTGACAAGATATTGGCCCTGGCAACACTGTTGGTACTTCCAGCATGATGACAGTGCTGGTTCTGCCACAATTATGATGTCTAAAATACCAAAATACAGACATTACAAATGGAAGACAGAAATTGCACAAAGAGATGACAAGATGCTGGCCCTGGCAGCACCCTGCCACAAGTTTGATGCCCTCAAATGATACATTGCTGGCTCTGGCTCCCTGCCAGATGTTTGATGTCTTGCAGATGACAAGATGCTGGCCCTGAAAGCACTGTTGATACTTTCCACAAAATGTAAGTGGTGGCCTTGCCACAAGTTTCATGTGTGCCAGATTACAAGATGCTGGCCCTGGCAACACTGTTGATACTTTCAAACAGATCAAAGTGCTGTCCTGACCACAATTTTGGTGTCTTCTTGATGACAAGATATTGGCCCTGGCAACACTGTTGGTACTTCCAACATGATGAAAGTGGTGGCCCTGCTGGTCCTGCCACAGCTTTGATGTCTTCCAGATGACAAGATGCTGACCCCAGGTGACAAGATATTGGCCCTGGCAACGCTGTTGGTACTTCCAACATGATGAAAGTGGTGGCCCTGCTGGTCCTGCCACAGCTTTGATGTCTTCCAGATGACAAGATGCTGACCCCAGATGACAAGATATTGGCCCTGGCAACACTGTTGGTACTTCCAGCATGATGACAATGCTGGTTCTGCCGCAATTATGATGTCTAAAATACCAAATACTGACATTACAAATGGAAGACAGAAATTGCACAAAGAGATGACAAGATGCTGGCCCTGGTAGCACCCTGCCACAAGTTTGATGCCCTCAAATGATACATTGCTGGCCCTGGCTCCCTGCCAGATGTTTGATGTCTTGCAGATGACAAGATGCTGGCCCTGAAAGCACTGTTGATACTTTCCACAAAATGTAAGTGGTGGCCTTGCCACAGGTTTCATGTGTGCCAGATGACAAGATGCTGGCCCTGGCAACACTGTTGATACTTGCAAACAGATCAAAGTGCTGTCCTGACCACAATTTTGGTGTCTTCCAGATGACAAGATATTGGCCCTGGCAACACTGTTGGTACTTCCAACATGATGAAAGTGGTGGCCCTGCTGGTCCTGCCACAGCTTTGATGTCTTCCAAATGACAAGATGCTGACCCCAGATGACAAGATATTGGCCCTGGCAACACTGTTGGTACTTCCAACATGATGAAAGTGGTGGCCCTGCTGGTCCTGCCACAGCTTTAATGTCTCCGAGATGACAAGATGCTGACCCCAGATGACAAGATATTGGCCCTGGCAACACTGTTGGTACTTCCAACATGATGAAAGTGGTGGCCCTGCCTGCACACCTGTCCTTTCGGAAATGTGTACGCAGTACTCTTTTGTTTTTGGTACTTTGCATTACGTAACGCTGTTTTTTGGCCTTTTCCCAAAGGGAGTATGTTGTAAGACCCCCAGCAGGATGATACGCACAAATCAAACAATAAACGAGAACCTTTTCAACAAAAGACCTACCGACCCATACACACACACACACACATATACACCAATCTATAGTTATATGCATGGGCCACGCAACGTGACTTGCCTTCACATGCTTGATTCCAGAGCGCGACAACCAACATGCAACGAGAAATGGCCATGCATCGTTCGGGTAGTCGGCGGGCAACGATATTTGTTCGGCCATCGAAGAACTGACCCGAGGACTTAATCCCTTCGTCCCTATACAGAACGCCGGCGGCAAAGGAAAAGTATAGAAATGCTATAATCTCCAAAACCCGAATGGAACATCTACATAGTGCCCTGGAATGGCCAGATATCCCTAAACCCACACACAAGCTAGCCGGCCCTTATCTGCCTAGTTAAACCAGCCCGCAAGCAAGCCTAAACGCCTAAACCCAAACAGCCCGAGACAACCCCAGCAGCCGCAAATGTAACAAACCTTAAGCCCCATAGACAACCCTACACATATCTAACTGGTCCTTATCAAGCAATGCTAAGAAATCCCAAACAACACTAAATAACCCAGGCTAACAATCCAAGGCAACCGTGAGCAACCGCCAACGTATCTTCACCAAGATATTTATTGAACCACTCTACACAAGAACAACTCCATAATAAGAGGCCAGCCCAAAACCCTGAAAAACCCTAAGCCGCGAGCACCACCGTAGAGAGCCGACATCCAATAATACCTTAAAACCTAAAGCCCTTATTAAACCAGGTTGAAAGGATCGGGCTCAATCATTGTATCAAGGCTGTGGGGAAGACGGCTCTTGCTTCTGCTCGACTGGCTTTTTGAAGAGTCATGTTTGGGCTTGGGTTCAAGTTTTGGACGTTATGAAAGCTCCGGGGTTCGATCTATAGGTCTATATCAAGATAATGGTTGTGGATGTGTAGGAGGATGATAATAGCGGGCTTTTGGTCACGATGACGGCTTTTGGCCACAAGGCTTTGTGGTTAGAGAAACCGAAAACCTTACAGACCGTGAGGCTTCAATAAACCTTAAACCTAAGGTAAAAGCCAGAAAGTTGGAATATGGTTTCAGGGTAGGATATCCTATAATTCACCATAAAGGGTTTAGGATAATCATATTCCAACTTTCTGGCTTTTACTTTAAGTACGTGGGCCTGTATATAAACCCAAATTGAGAACAGCTGTGGCGAGAGCATGTTTTCAGCTCGACGCGATGATCCAGCAGTTCAGCTGGAGCAACCATCTTTGGATAACGCGACAGGACAAGGTGCTCGGATGAATTGATCGTTTCAATGAGGACATGACCTTACCGATAAAGTCCTCCTCGTGGTAACACGAGGAGACCCTCGGATTGACCCGGCTGCCAGCTGCCAGTCGTAGTATGATTTCGCAATGATATTGATGAAATTTTGGCCGGACTTTATACCTCGGCGAGACACGTCGGAACGTGTTTGATGATTCGGTGCGTGCACGTGTGTGTGTGTGTGTCATAGTTATGAATCACGAATAACAGCTGTTATTAAACAAATCCCGGGTGCCGGGGTTCAGCTCTTTCGAGAAACAAGGCAGCTAAAACCAGGTAGCTGTGGCAGTATAATCGACCAAGCCTCAGAACTTCTCTCAGAACCAAATATGAGAACGATTTAGAATGACCCCCCGTAGAAACCTCAAATACGATTATAGCTAAACCACAAAACACTTTTCAAACTTCTCGTATGATTATCTCGGTATACAATATGTAAATAAGTCCTGGAAAAAACTTAGAGCCTATAGGCCTAGTGTCTCGGCCACTTCAAGCGCTTCGCTGTCCGAGAGCCAAATCCCACACTCGTCAAGTCGGCAGTTGAAAGTCGTGACCGCCCAAGCATTGACAGCTGCAATCCGAACTTCTTGCACTGTTTCAGAAAGTTCCTCGGGCTCGCCAAACGTCTTAAACACTATACCCTCTAGACCCTGTACAAACCCTAAACCCCGAAACCGGAACCCTAAATCGAGCAAACCACAAACGAACCCCGTGCAACCCAGCGTCACCCAGGCGTTGCGCTAGGTACGACATCCTCGGCACTGGGTTCCGTATTGAGCTTACTATAGTAGCAGGGTCTCGGGGCTTTGTATAAACGGTTATAGAATTCGGTATGAAGTACATACCAAGGTTCAACACACGGTTCGGGGCTTTGTATAAACGGTTATAGGATTTTTCGGTATGAAGTACATACCAAGGTTCAACACACGGTTCGCGTATGCCTTTCCATATCCCAGTGGATAGTCCAAACTCACCGCATCCACCGAAAGCTTTGTCAAGCCTCAGATTTGCATGGATGTCCACAAAACCGCAAAAAACTAGATGAACCTGTACGACGCTATTTTTGATTGCAATACAGTTCTGAACTAAGAGGCTCATTTCATCGATAACTGAACTGCGGATGTTGTTCGCTTTGCACCAGACTCTGAAGTCATCCAAAATGTGTCGTAGTCCTTCATCCCAGGTCAAGTACATTTGAAGCTCCGGGGCGTACTGCGCATATAGCAACAAGTGCGAGGCCACTGCATCCCTGGCTGTCCCAAGCCAGAGCGCATGAAGCAGGTCGGCATATTCACAGCTCGGATGCCATCCATGTAGTTCTCGCAGTGGTATGGTCAAGCCAGCACCTTGGGTATGTGGGTGGGGTGAAACGAGTGGCACACACGCCATGTGTTTGAAATGATCTCTTTTTATGATGAAGGCAAAACACTTGTGGTTGCCGCCTCCTCTAAGTCTTCATCGTTGTTGAACCGCTCTGAAAGGTCGGCCCAAGGTTTGGTATGAGTGTCGCACAAGCATCTCGGGCATATCAAACCAGTCTGGTTGCTGTAGTGCCGGGCTTGCTGGAGCCATTCCCGTTTGTGTTTCCAGTCACCTTTGGATATACAAAGGTGAATGGTATATCCGTGGAGAGCCGGGTCGTTCATCTGGCCAGCAGCATTCATGGACGATACGAAGTGTTTTTGTAAACACTCCAACGTGTGATTCTTTCCATTCTCGCCGTATGCGTATCTGTCAGATTTCACGACCTCGCAAAAACATTAAGGCAATCTCCACACAACTACAATTTGAAAACTTGCCAGCAAACAGCTTAGGTGCACAGAACGGGTATTTCTCATAGAAGCTGTCTCCAACATGTATCGCTAATGGCGAAATGGACAGAACGAGGACCGATTTCGATCTTTTTCCTGTCCCTTCGTCCCCGTGTAGAGACACCCCGATCGCTTTGCTTCGAGCGTGCTCGGGCCAACTTTGTACCGGATGGTTCCTGGATTGTTCACAACCCTAGTCTTCACGAAGACGAAACATTCTACCACAAACCACACCCAGCAGTAACATTCTATTCTATTATAAGGGCAAGTCACGCTCCCCAAGGTTCACTTTTGGCATCTCGCCAAAAGTCCAGCCAATTCAAAGTTCCAGCCCTAAGCGCCAAGTAAGTGAGCGAACACAAACTGGACATCAAGAAGTCACACACATGGCTTTGTGCATCACAGCAACCAGTGACTGACGAGCCCCGACTGCACCATGGTCTTGAAAATTTGGTAGGGCATCAGAACAGGTAGGGTCGTCCAAGTTGTGGGGGATGGCGCGGCATCTTTGTGTTTCTTTCGTGGCAGTCGTTTCTTTTTCATCGTGGCACATCGCCGAATGCGAAATCGACCAGTACGTTTCTGTTGCTGCGCTCGACGAACTTCAGGGCGAGTGTCTTTCATCAACACCGGCACACCAGTCAGTGGACATGAAATTGGTGCCTCAGACTTACAGTAGTTACTCGGATAGCAGCACAACACTTGTTTCGGACAAGCCACATCGCTCGAACTCGAAGACACAGCTTTGGAAAGGCGTTCCTCTATATGGTCGGGTCGTCGTCCGGAAGCTCCCAGCTTGGCAGCCCAGCGCGTGCCTTGAGTGGGCAAATATAATTGGCAAGCATCCGAGCACACAAACCGCAGGACTCGAAAAGCCAAGCCACTGCGTGTAACATGAGCGGCCCCAGATTCCTTGATCGCGGCACTCGCCACTTGTTGTAGCAAACCGCAGCTTGCCCCTCTCCCGATCTGAAAGGAGATCACCCGCGATAATTCACTCCCACACAAGGAAAAGTCTGCTGGGGATAGCCGTTTTTCGGGCCTCCCCTCCCCATCGCCAGACACCTTCCCCAGGCTCTTAGCTAGATTCCGTGCCCTCTTCAGCATTGCTCAGGCAACGAAGGCACCCCCATGATTGAACGAAACATCACACTCATGCTTTGGTTTGTCTTATGGTCGGGTGCATCTGCATTCTATGACCGAAAAGTTTGTGCCGAAGGGTTGCATGGCTTTGATGGTGGAGGTCGGCTATAAAACTTTGTGCTAGGGTCGTGGGTCGGTCTAGACTTGGGGTTTGGGGTCCAGGGCTCGGGGTTCAGGGTTCAGTGCGGTTATAGGACTTAAGGTTTGGAATTTTAGGCTAGTGACTATCAGTATCAGGGGCTAGTGACTAGTGAATTTGCTGCCAACATCACATATTTGGAGCATTGCATAGTACTTCATACCTCAGCAAAATGCGGGCGAACACAATATTGGGCTGCACACAAGAAGCTCAAAAGCACACCACATGGCGCTAAAGTTTAAGGCTCTTTCATTCGAGCAGTCGAACGATGGAACTCGTGTTCGAGGACTGTGCGCACCATGACAACACCGATAAGGTTTAGCTGCAGGCAGAACATTGTACAGGGCATCGGGTTCTCAGTGTGGGGTTCGTGCTACACTGCAGCATGTGATGTAGCTCACGGCGCGTCTTCACATGCGACCTCTGCACATGTGTTGAACCCCCGGCCTACACTCGAACACCTCTACGCTGCGGTGAGTGTAGACTCACGTCCCTCCAGCTTGCGGAAAACTAAATAGACTTCTCAGCAAGGCCAACGACGGATTAACACTTGTCAACACCACCGCTCAGGATTGATGAAGCTTGTACATCATAAATTTAGACACATCTATGTCTATGACTAGGATCCTTATTGTAATATAAGAACCCATCCGTCTCTGAACATGGCCAAACTTGCCACATCTGCCTACTGCGACGCCGCTTTCGCGGCCGCTTTGGCCTTCTTGGAAGCTTTCGCCGGGCGTTTCTCATTTTGGATCCTCGCAAGGCGGATAGAAAGTTGATCGCAACTCGAGATTCTAATAAAGCAGCATATACTCCACCAAGGTACAGCCCGTTCGCCACCCGGATGTGCTTCTTGAA
>CAJNDT010001295.1:32500-66524 GCA_905221615.1 Symbiodinium sp. CCMP2592
TGGTTTGCTGGGCTGGGTGTAGCCTTCTCGCTGGGTGTAGCCTTCTCGGGGACCGGTGGTGGGGGCACACGTGTCGGCACAGCGGGCGGGCCCTTCGCGACTACCGGTGCATTGATGGAGCCTTTTTCCGATGATGTGACCACACCTTGGTTCGAGGTGACTGGTTGCAGTCCTGCGGAAGCGGCGGCATTGACCGTGTCTGCTTGCGTAGCCGGAAAGGAGTCCGTGGGTTCTGAGGGCACGGCGGTGGGTGACGGTGCCACAGCAGAAGGTGGGGGTGCCGGCACTTCTGTGGGTGACGGTGCCACAGCAGAAGCTAGTGCTTCGGTGATCGGCGGTGCAGCGGGTGCTAGCACTTCGGTGATCGGCGGTGCAGCGGGTGCCACAGCAGAAGGGGGTGCTGGCACTTCTGTGGGCGACGGTGTAGCAACAGAAGGGGCTGTTGGTACTTCTGCGGGTGACGGTGTCACGGAAGGGGATGTCTGCACTTCTGCGGGCGATGGTGCCACGGAAGGGGACTGCTGTGCATCGAAGGCCGGAATGAGTGTGAGAGGGCTTCGGCACGCCTTGCAACGTTCGCCTAGCTGCCTCACTTCCTGGGGCTGGTAGAACATCTGGCACAGCGCACACACACCGAGCTGCGAGGCAGCACTTGACACTGATGCCGTTGATGAGGCCGGTGGCGGCGGGCACACGGTGGGCGGTTGCGGTGGAACCTGTGACGGCGTTGTTGGTGGGGGCTTCGGTGTTGGTGCTGGCGGGGTCGTTGGGTGTGTAGGGGTCTGTGCGGGTGTTGGCGGTACCGGAGTTGCTTGCGTGGGGGCCGGTGGTGGTGTTGTTACCGGGGCCGTTGTTGTGACAGGTCTTGTTGGTGTTGGTGCTGTGTGGGGTGTTGTTGGGGTCGGTGTCGCAGGCGTTGGTGTTGCGGGTGATCCATTCCCGTGTGTGCTGTCTTCCCCATAGCTGTCAAGCGAAATAGAGCTCGTCGATCGGAAGCGGTTCCAAAACGACTTGTATTTCGTCTGTTCCTCCTCTGAGATCACGGGCAGCGCGTAGAGGTCCGCTGGGTCCTATATGTTTGCTTACAACAAACATGAGATTTAGGGTTGCAGGCATTCATATAAGATTTATCAGTGTACCAGCGTCTTGTGAACAGATCACTTGGATATGCATATTGTTGTTTGTCGCATCCAGTTAATATAAGGCATCAGGGGAAGTATGGTTGTGGATTTAGTACGGACAGACTAGAGCAGAAAATGAGGCCCTCAAACCCGACTAGGCACTACATAAGCTCCTATGTTCAGGTTTAGGTATCTTAATTGGGACGTTTTGAAAGGATTTACAGACCATAGTAAGACACCTCGTAACAACTCCTACACCCCTAAACTCCTGGCCAAAAGCAAGAAGAACTCGAATCGGGGTCCTGTGGGAGTGCCGCTGTCTTAGCTTTACCCTTAGCAGTAGCCCTTTTCGCCTTGGGTGCAGCCACCATAGGAGGGGAGGCAAGATTGGCTGCCGAAGTTGTCGCATCGGTCAGCGCCTGCCCGGTACGAACGGCTAAGCAATAGTCCATGTATCGGGGTAGACTACTTCATTACAGGAGGTTACCGACCTTTGCATCTAGTGCAAACCTGGCCTTAGTCACTCGACCCGGCAATGTAGCATCGTCGAACGATGGTGCATGCACAAGACTTGACATAGCACGTAGTGGAGCCTCCGTTGGTCCTGCCCTTCCAGCCGCATCATAGAGCTGGTCCAGCTCTTGTTCCAAACAATCAGGTACTGTTGTAGCACTGGTCGTCACAGAAAGGCTTGAATCCAGTCTGACCGGGGGGGCATGAACGGCAGGGCATGGGGTCTCCACTCTCAGAGGCGGCAAAGGTCCTGGCACAGGCTCAAGAAGCCCCGTCTTAGGTTGAACCTCTGACAGGCCGCAAAAACCTTTCTGGGTAGCATCATCATCAGCCGGGAACACAAGTAGTGCGGGCCGGCGCACGGGTGCTTCCGGCAGCGGGGGTGCCTTAAGCTCGGGGGTTGACTTTGGGGTCGGCAACACAGCAGGAGCTGCCGGCGCCACGGGCGCTGCGGGAGCTGCTGCAGCTGGACTGGCACTGGCGGAAGCAGCGCTGCTTCCTTCAGGCTCCGTCTGTGATGGTGCACCGCTGATGCCAACCATCATTGCTGACCTAGGCACAGTTTTTAGCTGCTATGGTACTGGGCTATCTGTACACGACAATTGCTTATGCTGAAAAACTCGCTGGTTCTAGAAACATAAGCGAAGCGACATCTTGGCTTTCACCATATTCTGCTGCTCTTCCGTTAACCCAAGCTTTCCAAGCAAAGCAGCATCAATCGTCGAAGCGAGCTCCTCGGATAGAGGTCAATGACTATAGGTTTCGTTATAGAGTTAAGTCTGGGGCGAAAGGGGGGCGGAGCGGGTGAACGCTATCGATCAGTAGAGTCGCACTGGCGGTAGCAGTAGCCGCAGCAGCGGCTGGCTTGCTCGGAGGAGCTTTCTTGGCCATTGCGATGGCCACACCCGTCGTCGCAAGCGCACGGGCAAAACTGAAAAGCCTCTGAAACCAACAATTTGCCACGGCGCAAGCTTCAGAGCCCTGACGGGCACAGCAACTGTCGGCAGCATCGGGTGTGTGTTGCATCTGTCCACAGACAGAAACCAGCAGCATAGTTATGGGTTTCGGCCAGCTTTAATTGGGATTCTACAGGAAGCTCTCTTGTATGTTGAAAAGGACTATTTTACCGCACTTAGGACAGCTTTTGGACAGCTTTTGGACAGCTTTTGGACAAGGGATCCTGGTACCTTCCGGGGCCGTAGCGGGAGCCGTCGAGACCGACTCAAGTACAATTTTTCTCGTATCGTAGTAGTTACTGAGCGTTCACGGTCCATTCGCAGACATAATATATTGTCTTCACAGGTAGAGCAAGGCTTTGTGCAGGCATTCGGGCTGATGTTTGTCCACTCGTGCGCGCTAGCAGCCTCCCCCGGCTATGGTTTTGATCGACTCTAAATCATATATAGCTCGCGGCCCTCCAAACAAGACTGCTAGGGGAAGTCCGACGGCCACGACTTCGGGAGAGCAACTTTGCCGCTGTCCAGCATGAAGTGAACCACGTCCAGCAGGTCAGCCTTGGCAGATTTCGTAGGGAAGATATGATTGGTGGCTACGTACCTCAACAAGATATCATAGGTCAAGTGCGGTAAGTAGGTACATACGGAGACAAGTTACGTCCTCTTGCCAGTCTATCGGACTGCTGAAAAGCAATCGGATCTGAGCATCCATGTCATAGGTGGCATCACCGGGCATCGCGAAGCTGTTCAAGTCGATGGCATCTTTGCAACCACGGCAGTCGGTTCCCATGGCCTAAGTTAACCAGCTAGCGCAAGGCTTAGGGTTATATAAGGGTTTTAAGAGGTTCAAGATTGAGGATTTAGGGTCTTATATACACAGGGGGTTTGCAGCTCCGAGCGAGCCAATGAAGTTTCTCGAACTGGGCTGTACTGACAGGGTTGACATCTTCTGGGTGTACAAGTCTGGGGGTTAGTGCTCAACACGAGGGGTTCGATCTGACAATAGGCTTATCGAGCCTCTATCGGTGTTGGTTGCCAATTTCTCAGAGCAAGCAGAAGGTTCATGCACAGGTGCCTTTGTAGCTCGATAGCCACAGAGAGAGAGAGAGAGAGAGAGAGAGAGAGAGAGAGAGAGAGAGAGAGAGAGAGAGAGAGATAGCCACAGAAAAAAAAAGAGCGGGAGAGGGAGAGGGAGAGGGGGAGAGGGGGATAGAGGGAGAGAGGGAGAGGGAAAGGGAGATCGAGATGGGCAGGGGACGAATACTAGGAATACAAACACGTTTCGTATTCGTATCTCCTTCTATCAAGAGAAAGAAAGAGGGCGAGATAGAGAGAGAACGAGAGCAGCTCATTAATAACTAATGCATCAACATCAGAGAGGCTGTTGCTGACAGAACGAACCATAAAGAGGCATAGAAAGAAAGGGAGGGAGGAAAGGCAGGATGAAGGAAATAATGCGTGCAAAAGAACATCTTTGGTTCATATTTTTAGAGCGAGTGAAAGGGACAGAGCGATATCACCGAAGCGACTCGCAAGGGAGGGAGCACGGGATTTCAACAAAAGAGACAATCAGATCAGAGAAGCAGAGGGAGGGAGAGAGGGGGAGAGAGAGGGAGAGAGAGACAGAGAGGAGGCCTGAGACAGACGGTGTGCTGTCCGTTCCGTAGCTTTGGGAGGCAAGCTTCGAGAATATCGGGTTTAGGGTCGAAGTGTTTGGGGCCAAAGGGTTTCGGAAGTTTGGGAAGTTTTAACAAAGGTTGTTGAAGGTCTTGTGAGTGTTTGAAATGTATTATGGTTTAACAAGGTGCTTAGGTCGAGGGTCTATAGAGGGAAGGGAAGTTGGGAGGATTAGTTTTGCTTTATTGGGACCTTAACTTACAGAACCGACAAGGCATCTGGACCCAGCCTCGCACCCGCCCAGCCATACATCGATGACGTCCTTCGCGAACTGCGTGGTGTATCTCCTGAGACATGCTCTGCAAGCTAGCTACCTAAAACCCTAAGCTCCTATATAGCTGTGAATCCTAAATATGTCAAGGGCCATCCTTATCATAAGCCGAGGAGCTGTGTCTTCTTCAGCTCGCTCGTGCCGGTGACAGTCCGCTTGCCACTCTCCTGAGACAAAGACAGTTAGAGTACTACCTGAGGTTTCCCCACAGTAATGACAACCTAAATCTTAAGTAACTGCTGTTAGGAAACATTGACGGCCCGCTTTACAACGTGTTTCTTCACCTCCTTGCTGTGCTGGGTGTGAGCAGCACGGGTCTTGGACAGTCGACAAAACTCCTGGAGTCAGCGCTTGGCAGTTGCACTGGTGATGTGTACTTTAGGGTTTAAGGCTGCGGTCCTTGATGTTTGCGTGCTGCGAGTAGAGATAAGTCGGCTTCGGAGTAGGCGCTCCAAAATTTCCCATCTGAATTTGGCAGCGATAAACCTTAGGTTCATCTAGAAATCTAGATTGCCGCTTCATCCGTATCGACATGACCTTAAAGCTGGTTCATATACTCAGAGTCGTACTGGGAACTCCTGTGCCATATCCTTAAAGCGAGGCAAGCTTTCAAGACCTCCCGTTGTTCTGTGCACCGGCTGCTCCAGAATCACGAAAACCCTCATTGCCCGTGCCAGACGGAACAGGAGGAGGCTCCTTTATCAACGGGGTTCCAACATTGTGTGTCGTGTTCACGACTAGTTAACATCGACTACTGGTCCTCTTGGCGAGCTTGTTCCCCAGACGAACGGTCTCTCGGCATTGGAGCCCTTCTGGTAGTAGCACATCTCGTCCGGATGTGTACATGTTCAAAAGGGTGAAGGTAGAACCTGACAACATCAGTTCTTTCGAGTTAGCAAACATATATATTCCTTCGAAGTCGACGATCTAAGGGCTTTGATTTTAGGATGTAGGGTTTCGATGTACCGGGCAGATACATCAGGCAAACTCGGTGGTTCAAGACCAACTCGGGGTTTAGGGTTGTTAGGGTTGTTGTTGTTTTACGGGCTTTAGGGTTTTAGCGTTTATAGGGCTGTTTCTTACGGGTGATAGGGTTTCAGGGTTCGAACTGCCCTAAGGGTTTTAAGGTGTTTTGGGCTTTAGGGTTTTAGGGTTTATAGGGTTGTTTCTTTCTTAAGAGTGATAGGGTTTCAGGGTTCGAACTGCCCCAAGGGTTTTGGGGTGTTTTGGGCTTCGGGTTTTGCGGGTGTTCGGGTTAAGTTAAAGGTTGAGTGGGCGTCTTGTTCTGCCGCCAAACGAGCAGTTCGCCATAGTTCGCCACAGCAGAACCCTTGGCCCTATACGCACCGAAGACACCCCCCCAAACGCCCGAGGCCCTGACTCCAAAGCCCAATAAACAACAAACCCCAAACCCTCAGCCCCCAACCGTAGGATCCAAAACCACAAGCCCCAAAAACCTAGGCCCAAACCCTATACCCCCAAACTCTATAGGCTTCAGACTACTCCCACCAAACGTGGCCCCGTGGCACACTGGGGCCAAAATCATCAGCGCTCCGGCGCGAAGTCGCCTCAAATATGCCAAAGCTAGCCTCGGCGCCCCAGGACTATATATTCATTGGACATCCTACACTTTGGCCTCTCGCCATGACATTGTCTCGGTGTTGGGATAGGTCTTCGAGGCGAATGGGCTTGTGCAATTTGCTTCGGTCTGTTTTCTAGTTGTCCAGCGTTACGTGTGGGCTTTACCTCTCTATCTACCTAAATAAAGATCTGTATATATATATATACACATGTATATACATGTATATACATGTACACTTTACGTTATCTGTTTGTTATCTGTATGTACACAGACGTACATGCTCATGCATATATATATATATATATATATACGTATATGTATATAAACTATTGATTTAGTGTGTGTGTGTATCTAGCAGAAATAACTACATGATAAAGCTCTGTGAGTGCTTCCTACAGTAGGTTATATGGCATGAATTCCGATCGGAGTGGAGACGACCTAATAACGTGAGCCGGGTCACAAGAATCCCCAGGGTCTATCGAGATCGTTGGTCTGTGAGTACTCCACATCCATGGCTCTGGCCCGTAGGCCTCGACTCACCGCTTCCTGGTATATGACCTGAGACGACACCCGTGGCACCCCACTCCCAGAAAGTTTGTAACATGTCTACGGCTTTACATAAGGCTTTTGGTGTAAAGTTGCTCATTGGGGACCACGGGGCTTCGACTTCGGATGAATGCAACCAAGCAACTCCCGCTCCCGCGAATAGCTCTAACACATCGAGATTCCCGGAGCGGCGCTCCTTAGGTAAGCGTTTGTGCTCATATAGAACACCGAAAGTTAGTGGCAGACGCTTTCATGTAATAAGCAAAGACAAGTAACCATCCCGCTCATGAAGCACATCAAGAAAAGTATGGCCACCAAAGCCCTGGGCCTCAGTTCCATACAGGGGCACACATTTACCCAAGCCAAAGCTACGACAGATTGACAAGCTCAGCCCTAGACACACCATTTTTCAGGAGATTGTTGACCAGGGGTCGCGGTCCATTCGTCATCGGGCCCACAACGCACAAAGTGAAACAAATCTGTAGAACAGCAGGCACGTGTAAGTTACACACACGCAGCCCTTCACACATATTTAGAGATGTCCAAGGCCACTGCATGTTACTGCTCGCTGTGCTACTACCTAAAATGAGGTGCAGCCGTAGCAACGAGTAGATGCAATGGCACATGCAATCATGCAAGCGAATCACTCACCTACCGAGTCACTTATTTCTTCCCCTCACGATTGGTCTTCAGGCGTTTGAGATCCCCTGGAACACAATCCTACAAGAATAATTAGTCTGGCGCTGGGCACTCCAAAGGTGCAGATGCCAGTTGCAAGAAAGACCGACGTGCATGCGTATACACACGCACACACACGCACGAAGTGCACATTCATATGTGCATGCCGACATGCACGCAGCATGTCGAGAAAAGCCCCTGCCCTGTGTCGCATAGAAACCCAACATGTACACATCACACACTCCACAGATTACGTGGCAGCGGTAGCCTTGCGCCTACAGGCGCCGCTTCTTCCTCTCAGACTCCGTCATCTGGCCCACCAAGACCCTCGGGCGAAGAATGGCTTATTTATTTTTGGGGTGTTAAAGGGTTGTCGTGTCGGGGTGTTATTGTTGACGGGAGCAGCACATATTAAATCTATAGGGCTACTGCGTGGTCTCACATAGGGCATTGAGCTATATTGCTTGCGCCAAGCATCTCGCGGATAACCGAACATTTCCAGAGCTCGTTGGCTTCCTGAGTTGCGCAAAAGCAGCTTGAACCGTTAACCATCATGTCCCATGCTCGTGCCGTGCAAAACATCGTAAGTACATGCCAAAAGGCCTTCTGCGTCTTGCCATAATCGTGCTTTGCCGACCTACACGATGACACCACGGCATACTGTGTGGAGTCAGCCAAAACAAACATGAGCAACAAGGACTGTGACACGAGCCTGAGGAATGCCTGGTACGCCACCCACAGTGGTCCGTTGTCTTGCTGTCTCTTCTTCTTAGCTTTGCCTGCCTCAAAAATGTCATTCAGGTAGCGTTTAACACAAAGTGCAAACAAAGGCATAACCGATCTTTGTCCTCGTCAGTTGGCTTCTTCCCAGTAACTCGACCTTTGTTCAATACTTCGTAGCCAGTAGACGAAGTACTATGTAAGTTGCAGACAGGACACGCTTGGGTGCATTCGGCTCGTGAGCCTCATCCTCACCATCACCACCTCCATATAAACGCACAATCCCGTGCAGCTGCTCCTGCCTGTAAGACTTGAAATATCATCCAAGGAGCGCTCGTCCTCCGGTGCTTCCCCGTCGTCATCTTCTTCCCCGTCGTGATCTTCGTCACGACCTTCCTCGCGAGAACCTTCCGGCTATACTTGGACTGTATAGGGACTTGTAGTCCCCAAATATATGAATAAGATTTGTAGCTGCTGGATTTCAACATATCTTAGAAGCTGCCCCCACCCTGTAATAGTGACCATAAGGATTATGTAGGATTATATTAGGGCCCTATTATACTCCTATTATACCACTATTACAGGGTGGGGGCAGCTCCTAAAACATATCCAACACCAACACCCTAAAGTCCCAGACCCAGTTTATACTTAAAACAACTTTTAATCACGGAACCCGAAACCCTCAGCCCAGGTCGTCTGAAGTGCTACAGCACGGAGGTCTCAAAGCCGAAGTTGCCAAAACCCTTCTAATTATCCGACACCCAGAACCCTATAGAATCTTGTATCCAAATTACTACTATAAGGCCTCCAACATGCAATCCTTACATCCAACGTAGTAATCCTTGGATTCGACTCAGGTTCTTTATTATTCAAGGGTGCTATAGAAGTTAAAGAAGGGCTTTTGAGGGTTGCAGCATTAGGGCTTAAGGTTTGGGAGCAGCGCCCGATGTCCGTCGCCTATGGTGCCCAAGGCTTCTAGAGTTTAGGGCCTTTAAGGTTTCGAGTGGTTAGGTTGCGGGTTCCCAGAGACTCCAATCTCCCTTAATTACGGAATATTTAAATCATATTAGGGATTCAATCATAGTTTAAGGAATATTCCTTAATTGAGGGGTATTGGCGTCTCTGGGTTTAGGGTTAGGGCTTCGGGTTTAAGACGTATTGCTGACTCTGGGATCCCTGGGCCCAAGGCTTGCAGTGCCTCGAATCACATAGTGCCAAAGTCGGAAACTCCAGAAGCCCCTTACCCTAAACCTTAAACCCTTTACCCGACCTGCTGCCCGTGAACCCGCTTTCCAAAAAAATACAAAGCTTCTGAGCAGCGGAAGCCCTCCAAACCCAAAGCCCGAAAACTTCAATCCTCGAACATCCCTGAACACCTAGCGTAACAGTCACACCTTGATCGAAGCCATGCAACCTCATAAAGCCTTTTGTAAAGCCTTGTGCGACCTATAGAGACCCTAATAAAGAACTTCAACTCACTAATCTCGAAAATCCCAAACCATAGTCGAGCTAAGCACAAAAATAAGGTTCCTGATTCGCCTACAGCCACGACGAATCGTCGTGAATCCTTGCCAGCCGTGAATCAAAAAATCCGACACAGCAGCCCAGGCATATAAGTACATTAAAATCGTGGTGTGTGTTCGGAGAACACAGACAAATCGTCTAGTACAGTAGTTGAACCTATGGTATGATCTAGGGCACTCCGGATAGCGGCGCCTTCTGCAGAATCAGGAGCAGGAGCATCAGGCTGCAGGGCCGCTGCAGCAGCATCATCATCTGCTCCTGTTTGCAAGTGTCATTGTCGTGTAACAAAGTGGTTGTTAAATTTGGTAGCAAGCAATTAAGGGACATGTATAACAGCTGGGGCGCCCTTTGGCATTGCTTTCTTCTCCGAAACGAGCTGCTTGAATTTTTTCTTGTATTGCATGGTGGGGTCCACTGTGATGTCTTGAACAACAATCCCAGCCATGACATCTGCCAAGCAAGACGGCGGGCTTACGGCTGGAACCATCGGTCCTGGCCAGGGCAGAGTATCCAGGTTGTCAGGGTTCGGGCAAGCCGTTGTTCCTGACGACAGGTTGCATGCAATAGCCAGTAAATCACACGCCGTATGCACACACACACACACACACTCGTATGCACATGTCTATGTATCTGTACATGTCTATTATCTGTATATCTGCATGCGTATTTGTACGTCTATGTGTGTATATATGGATGTGCCCTCGCAAGCCCGACTTGGGATTGTGTCCTGACGACTTCGACGACTCTGTCGGCGACGACTCTTCCGCTTCGCCAGCTGGGTCGCCCTTCTTCTTGGGACGGGTGTATTTTCTTTCGCGAAGCACAGGCCCCACCGCGGCCTGGCCAATGATCAATATATGTGAATGTGCAGAGAACTGAGGACGCCTCATGTCAACCAACACGCTACCCCCCTCCCAGACTGCGCCAGGCCACCTTCAGCTGGCCAAGCCACTCGAGCCGGGCATTAAGGGTTTTTTTGGCTTCGCGGATAACAAAATTCACCTCAGATACCACGAACATCCATGGCCGTGGCACCATATCGAGATGCACCTTTTGTTGATGCAGTCGAGACACAAGCCCTTTCAGGGCTCCGGCCTGGTTGTGCGCCAAGTCCGCCTGTGCACGTTCCTGAGAGTAAAACTCCGCAAGCCGATTGCAGCTATAGCTTCAACAGCAACGGCACATCTACAGCAGACTATATAGTGAGGAAATGCTATGCCTGATGACTCAATTAAATTGAGTGTCTGCGCCCCCAAATTTCTGCACAATGCAGTAGGAAATTTGATCCACCGAGAAAACCCGCTCCGCTTTGGTAAAGGCCTCCAGGCTCCTTGGCTATATTGCGATGCCAGTAATTACATACGAACAGCATGTCGTCACCGGCTACGGCTTTGGCAAGAAAGTGCGACGACACAGCTCGCAAATCAATGAGAAAGTTAGGAGACTTGAGCAGCACCGTGTGGTTCTCCGCCATGAACTTGGTACGCATCGCCGGAGTAATCTTCTCAACGCCATCATGAGGAATCTGCGAATAATCAATTTGCAAGAATTCTTCCTCCGGAAATGCAAGGAGATGCAAAAGCCCTCAACCCGGAAACGTTCCAAAAAGCTGTCTGTCCTGTGGCACAGCAATATCCTCCCAGGCAGCAGCCAAGATCTTGTGATGACCAGTGGAAAGAAACTGCGCAAGCGCTTTGTCCGCCAGGGCAGTCGCCATGATCGAAAGGATGGCAACCAGTCGAGACGCAAAGCTACACTCGCCCATGGATACTGCGACTATTCGTGAATCATTCGCTCGATCTACTCGTGCTCATTATTACTATACCAGTTAGACGCACACGACAGAGCGCACAGAAACAAACGACCTATATCGGAAAGCACCACACAGTAATACGAGCATACACACACACACACATCTACGTGTAAGTGCACACAGGAGCAGCTGTGCAGGAGAAGGATGGACGAGCAAGTTTACCACGAGCCCCAACTGCATAACATAACCTTCGTGACAGTGTATGAGTTATAATTACATGAAGCGGCACAATCCTGCTCCCACATTGCAAACCTAAACCAGTCTCAGAAACCAGACCCTAAATTGGTTCGAAGCACGTGTGAACCACGTACACAAACCCAGGCGATGCATCGATCATAGCCCCTTCTCCGCCTAAAGCCTCGTTCAAGCACAACTTGTTCTCCCGGAACTCTCGAATCAAAGAAGCCTCCAAATAAGCAGCTGCTTCCATCGTCTTTAGGATTGATACAATCACCATGGTTGTGTAAATCTCTGTTGCATGAGCATACCCAAATGATGGGTTCGACCAACGGAAGCCCGGGTCTGTAGTGATGCCTACCTTGAACCTGGCACCATGGGATGCTAGTCCTTCGATGACCGTTACACAATGTTTCAGAACAGCTGAAGCCAGCCTAGCTTTCGGCAACCGGAGATCGAAACAACTATGTGGACTTGTGTTCAGCTTCTCCATGACCACGTGCAGGTTGGGTATGGCAAGGAGGCTACGATCGCATTGCTCAACTCTCCAGCGCCACGCATTGTGTGACGCATGCATCCCTTCGACCAAGCATGCCGCAGATCCCTCTACTCTATCAATCTTCCTCTTCTTGGAGAGTACGTGTTCCGACGATTCGCAAGCAACCTCTACCGCCGTAGGTGGCTCTGATGCAAGGTTCACTTCTAGGACTGGAGGATCCACTCGCAAAGGGTCTAGCAAGAAACTGGCCAAGCGCTCAAGTCTACCCATCACCGTGTGCTCGCAATCGCGGAAAATTGCAACGAAACAATAAGTCCTTCGTAAACACACACAGACACACACACACACACATGTAGATATGTATATATATATATATATATATATGAATATGAATATATTAAATACACATTTATTTTTTGGATATATTCAGCTAGAATACATACATACGCACATACAGATAAGAGTTACTGTATCAAGAGGGTAGACGTAGCCTAAACGGCTGCAAATAAAAACATCTCTCATGAGCAATTGATGCAGTCTGCCACATAAGTTGCGCAATGGTTTTCCTAAGTCGCTCTACCCAGCTTGTGCAACTAGATTCGGTCCAGTGGATAAGAACCATGTCACCACATGCCGCATGCATTATTCATTCTATCGGACAGCTCACGGCTGAACTCAACAGCCATCATGTGATACAAACGCATGGATCCCATGGCAAGAACACGAGTGCCTCATGTCGCCAGGAATATGAAAACGCACAAGCTACACGAATCTATCGTATATGACCAGACACACACACACACACACACACATTGACACACGAGCATTAAAGGAATTACAAAATAGCAGCGAAGTTAACTTTTATTGGGTACAGTACAGTCCAAAGCATAGAATCAGGAAGGACCGACGAAATATTTGCAAACTTTATGCAAGACCAGGAACCCGAATGCAGATTCTCACCACAAAACGCGGCAAAGCACCGAATTCGCCGTGAAGCCATGCTTCACCGACCGCTTCTATCAGCAATCATGCTGATCTTCTACCCTGGAAATTCGCACCATGCATTTCCAACACCAAAATACCAAGCCAGAGGATGACCCCATATGTCACAAGGATATGTTCTGGGAGCAGAGCACTTCTTTGTACTTTGACCACTCTGCGAGGACACTTTTTTGAAAGGACAGATTTGGGGAACGCTGTTTTTTGGCCAAAGGACAAAAAGTACTTTGCGGACACTTTTTCGGAAAGGACAGGGGCGCAGGTGCTGGTCCTGCGACAGCTTTGATGTCTTCCAGATGACAAGATGCTGACCCCAGATGACAAGATATTGGCCCTGGCAACACTGTTGGTACTTCCAGCATGATGGCAGTGCTGGTTCTGCCACAATTATGATGTTTAAAATACCAAATACAGACATTACAAATGGAAGACAGAAATTGCACAAAGAGATGACAAGATGCTGGCCCTGGCAGCACCCTGCCACAAGTTTGATGCCCTCAAAAGATACATTGCTGGCTCTGGCTCCCTGCCAGATGTTTGATGTCTTGAAGATGACAAGATGCTGGCCCTGAAAGCACTGTTGATACTTTCCACAAAATGTAAGTGGTGGCCTTGCCACAAGTTTCATGTGTGCCAGATTACAAGATGCTGGCCCTGGCAACACTGTTGATACTTACAAACAGATCAAAGTGCTGTCCTGACCACAATTTTGGTGTCTTCCAGATGACAAGATATTGGCCCTGGCAACACTGTTGGTACTTCCAGCATGATGAAAGTGGTGGCCCTGCTGGTCCTGCTACAGCTTCGATATCTTCCAGATGACAAGATGCTGACCCCAGATGACAAGATATTGGCCCTGGCAACACTGTTGGTACTTCCAACATGATGAAAGTGGTGGCACTGCTGGTCCTGCCACAGCTTTGATGTCTTCCAGATGACAAGATGCTGACCCCAGATGACAAGATATTGGCCCTGGCAGCACTGTTGGTATTTCCAACATGATGAAAGTGGTGGCCCTGCTGGCCCAGCCACAGCTTTGATGTCTTCCAGATGACAAGATGCTGACCCCAGATGACAAGATATTGGCCCTGGCAACATTGTTGGTACTTCCAGCATGATGACAGTGCTGGTTCTGCCACAATTATGATGTCTAAAATACCAAATACAGACATTACAAATGGAAGACAGAAATTGCACAAAGAGATGACACGATGCTGGCCCTGGCAGCACCCTGCCACAAGTTTGATGCCCTCAAATGATACATTGCTGGCTCTGGCTCCCTGCCAGATGTTTGATGTCTTGCAGATGACAAGATGCTGGCCCTGAAAGCACTGTTGATACTTTCCACAAGATGTAAGTGGTGGCCTTGCCACAGTTTCATGTCTGCCAGATGACAAGATGCTGGCCCTGGCAACACTGTTGATACTTGCAAACAGATCAAAGTGCTGTCCTGACCGCAATTTTGGTGTCTTCCAGATGACAAGATATTGGCCCTGGCAACACTGTTGGTACTTCCAACATGATGAAAGTGGTGGCCCTGCTGGTCCTGCCACAGCTTTGATGTCTTCCAGATGACAAGATGCTGACCCCAGGTGACAAGATATTGGCACTGGCAACACTGTTGGTACTTCCAACATGATGAAAGTGGTGGCCCTGCTGGTCCTGCCACAGCTTTGATGTCTTCCAGATGACAAGATGCTGACCCCAGATGACAAGATATTGGCTGTCTTCCAGATGACAAGATGCTGACCCCAGATGACAAAATATTGGCCCTGGCAACACTGTTGGTACTTCCAACATGATGAAAGTGGTGGCCCTGCTGGTCCTGCCACAGCTTTGATGTCTTCCAGATGACCAGATGCTGAACCCAGATGACAAGATATTGGCCCTGGCAACACTGTTGGTACTTCCAACATGATGAAAGTGGTGGCCCTGCTGGTCCTGCCACAGCTTTGATGTCTTCCAGATGACAAGATGCTGGCCCTGGCAACACTGTTGATACTTTCAAACAGATCAAAGTGCTGTCCTGACCACAATTTTGGTGTCTTCCAGATGACAAGATATTGGCCTTGGCAACACTGTTGGTACTTCCAACATGATGAAAGTGGTGGCCCTGCTGGTCCTGCCACAGACATCCAGATGACAAGATGCTGACCCGAGATGACAAGATATTGGCCCTGGCAACACTGTTGGTACTTGCAACACGATGAAAGTGGTGGCCTTGCTGGTCCTGCCACAGCTTTAATGTCTTCCAGATGACAAGATGCTGACCCCAGATGACAAGATATTGGCCCTGGCAACACTGTTGGTACTTCCAACATGATGAAAGTGGTGGCCCTGCTGGTCCTGCCACAGCTTTGATGTCTTCCAGATGACAAGATGCTGACCCCAGATGACAAGATATTGGCCCTGGCAACACTGTTGGTACTTCCAACATGATGAAAGTGGTGGCCCTGCTGGTCCTGCCACAGCTTTGATGTCTTTCAAATGACAAGATGCTGGCCCTGGAAGCACTGTTGGTGCTTCTGCTGTCCTTGGCAACACTGTTGATACTTTCAACCAGATAAAAGTGCTGTCCTTGCCACAATTTTGGTGTCTCCCAGATGACAAGATGCTGGCCCTGGCAACAGTGACCCCAGATGGCAAGATATTGGCTTTGGCAACAGTGTTGGTACTTCCAACATGATGAATGTGGTGGCCCTGCTGGTCCTGCCACAGCTTCGATGTCTTCCAGATGACAAGATGTTGACCCCAGATGACAAGATGTTGGTCCTGGCAACACTGTTGGTACTTCCAACATGATGAAAGTGGTGGCCCTGCTGGTCCTGCCACAGCTTTGATGTCTTCCAGATGACAAGATGCTGACCCCAGATGACAAGATATTGGCCCTGGCAACACTGTTGGTACTTCCAGCATGATGACAATGCTGGTTCTGCCACAATTATGATGTCTAAAATTCCAAATACAGACATTACAAATAGAAGACAGAAATTTCACAAAAAGATGACAAGATGCTCGCCCTGGCAGCACCCTGCCACAAGTTTGATGCCCTCAAATGATACATTGCTGGCTCTGGCTCCCTGCCAGATGGTTGATGTCTTGCAGATGACAAGATGCTGGCCCTGAAAGCACTGTTGATACTTTCCACAAAATGTAAGTGGTGGCCTTGCCACAAGTTTCATGTGTGCCAGATGACAAGATGCTGGCCCTGGCAACACTGTTGATACTTTCAAACAGATCAAAGTGCTGTCCTGACCACAATTTTGGTGTCTTCCAGATGACAAGATATTGGCCCTGGCAACACTGTTGGTACTTCCAACATGATGAAAGTGGTGGCCCTGCTGGTCCTGCCACAGCTTTGATGTCTTCCAGATGACAAGATGCTGACCCCAGATGACAAGATATTGGCCCTGGCAACACTGTTGGTACTTCCAACATGATGAAAGTGGTGGCCCTGCTGGTCCTGCCACAGCTTTGATGTCTTCCAGATGACAAGATGCTGACCCCAGATGACAAGATATTGGCCCTGGCAACACTGTTGGTACTTCCAACATGATGAAAGTGGTGGCCCTGCTGGTCCTGCCACAGCTTTGATGTCTTCAGATGACAAGATGCTGGCCCTGGAAGCACTGTTGGTGCTTCTGCTGGCCTTGGCAACACTGTTGATACTTTCAACCAGAAAAAATGCTGTCCTTGCCACAATTTTGCTGTCCCCAGATGACAAGATATTGGCCCTGGCAACACTGTTGGTACTTCCAGCATGATGACAGTGCTGGTTCTGCCACAATTATGATGTCTAAAATACCAAATACAGACATTACAAATGGAAGACAGAAATTGCACAAAGAGATGACAAGATGCTGGCCCTGGCAGCACCCTGCCACAAGTTTGATGCCCTCAAATGATACATTGCTGGCTCTGGCTCCCTGCCAGATGTTTGATGTCTTGCAGATGACAAGATGCTGGCCCTGAAAGCACTGTTGATACTTTCCACAAAATGTAAGTGGTGGCCTTGCCACAGTTTCATGTGTGCCAGATGACAAGATGCTGGCCCTGGCAACACTGTTGATACTTTCAAACAGATCAAAGTGCTGTCCTGACCACATTTTGGTGTCTTCCAGATGACAAGATATTGGCCCTGGCAACACTGTTGTACTTCCAACATGATGAAAGTGGTGGCCCTGCTGGTCCTGCCACAGCTTTGATGTCTTCCAGATGCCCTGCCACAAGTTTGATGCCCTCAAATGATACATTGCTGGCTCTGGCTCCCTGCCAGATGTTTGATGTCTTGCAGATGACAAGATGCTGGCCCTGAAAGCATTGTTGATACTTTCCACAAAATGTAAGTGGTGGCCTTGCCACAGGTTTCATGTGTGCCAGATGACAAGATGCTGGCCCTGGCAACACTGTTGATACTTTCAAACAGATCAAAGTGCTGTCCTGACCACAAAATTTGGTGTCTTCGAGATGACAAGATATTGGCCCTGGCACCACTGTTGGCTACTTCCACACAGAAAATGTGGCCTTACTGGTCCTGCCACGGCTTGATGTCTTCCAGATACGATCTGACCCCAGATGCAAGATCTTGGCCCTGGCAACACTGTTGGTACTTCCAACATGATGAAGTGGTGGCCCTGCTGGTCCTGCCACAGCTTTGATGTCTTCCAGATGACAGAGATGCTGACCCCAGATGACAAGATATTGGCCCTGGCAACACTGTTGGTACTTCCAACATGATGAAAGTGGTGGCCCTGCTGGTCCTGCCACAGCTTTGATGTCTTCCAGATGACAAGATGCTGACCCCAGATGACAAGATATTGGCCCTGGCAACACTGTTGGTACTTCCAGCATGATGACAGTGCTGGTTCTGCCACAATTATGATGTCTAAAATACCAAATACAGACATTACAAATGGAAGACAAAAATTGCACAAAGAGATGACAAGATGCTGGCCCTGGCAGCACCCTGCCACAAGTTTGATGCCCTCAAATGATACATTGCTGGCTCTGGCTCCCTGCCAGATGTTTGATGTCTTGCAGATGACAAGATGCTGGCCCTGAAAGCACTGTTGATACTTTCCACAAGATGTAAGTGGTGGCCTTGCCACAGTTTCATGTGTGCCAGATGACAAGATGCTGGCCCTGGCAACACTGTTGATACTTTCAAACAGATCAAAGTGCTGTCCTGACCACAATTTTGGTGTCTTCCAGATGACAAGATATTGGCCCTGGCAACACTGTTGGTACTTCCAACATGATGAAAGTGGTGGCCCTGCTGGTCCTGCCACAGCTTTGATGTCTTCCAGATGACAAGATGCTGACCCCAGATGACAAGATATTGGCCCTGGCAACACTGTTGGTACTTCCAACATGATGAAAGTGGTGGCCCTGCAGGTCCTGCCACAGCTTTGATGTCTTCCAGATGACAAGATGCTGACCCCAGATGACAAGATATTGGCCCTGGCAACACTGTTGGTACTTCCAACATGAGGAAGTCCCACGGAGCGGAGCGCAGTTATGTTTATCCTGGTCTAGCGAAGCCAAAGGCGAAGCGCACTTGCAGTTTTCGAACATCATTGTTTAAACCAATGTTTTTAACTTTCGAGATCTTTAACAGATTCCGTTATCATGCGATTGATGCTGTTTTTAGCATCGCCTTTTTGATGCTGTATTTTGCATCACGATTTCCTGCATGATGATTCGGTAGATACTTGTGCGATTTTGAATCATGTCACCCGGCGGTGTGTTCAAGGCTGAGATTGCCAAAAAATTTTTCGAAGGGGCTCTCTAGAGGCTTGTAGCTTTGCGTCTAACAGGCCCGAGTCCTCCGTAATCCGGTGTTGCTCTTAGAGCACCGTGCAAGAGCCCTGCTGGGGCTCGGATGGACTTTCGCCAGGCCCTTGAAGCGGGATCTTCGGCTTCTGCTTCCAGTGACACTCAAGAAGCCATTTCCCAACATTTGTACGACCTTTCATTGCAAGTTGCTTCTCTTGAACAGCAGTTGCGTGCTGTCCGTGCAGAGCTCAGCGACATCCAGCGCGAGCTGCGGGGCCTGGAAACTGAAAGGTACCAACATTCCCTCCGCCTGGGGTGGTTGGAAAGGCTTGTGCAGCGATTGCATCAGGTGTTTCGCTCCGAGTCTTAAGCTTCTTTTGCGGGGGATGAGTGCTGAAGCTTTTTATCCGGATGAGGGGGCCGTCTCGCAGTCTGTTGAATCAGGTCAGCAGGTCCCTCTGTCTGCCATACCTGCCAGCCCAATATCTTCGAATTCGGCTGTGGTTGAGGGCACACCTGATCAGAGTCACTTAGCGGCCTTCATGAGCAGCCCCGTCGAGGGCGATGATCTTACTGAGGAGCAACTGGGGGGCCTGATGTCTCGCGAGGACACACAACTTCCCCCTGACGACGACCCGACTGCAGGCCGTTTGGAACGGCAGCTTGCAGGCTTCATTGCCTACGGCGGCAGCGCAGGTGATTGGCATGCCATGAACTCAGGTTTCATTCTTGCAAGGCATTCCCGTCAGGCGATGCCGTGGGAAAGAGTGACGAGGCCCCGCTTGGGGCCCGGCTTCATGTTCCAGGAGCCGTTGCTAGGTCGCTTCGACGGTCTTAGGAGGGCGGCGATCCCCGCCCCTGCAGCAGGGCCGTGGGCATGGGTGCCCAAAGGAACTTATGAGGCCAGGCGACTTCTCGCAGCAAGGTTTGCCAAAAGCGATGACATGCTTAGGCTTGCCGCACTAAAGAAAATTCGGCTCATCGTGCTTTTCTTCCCGGATGACTCGGAGCTTGGAAGGAACCTCGTGGGTTCTGCAGGCTCCCTGGTGGAGGAATCCATGCTGACCTCGACCATCGAGGACACTTTTTCAGGCAGAGCCGCCAGCACCCTTCTGAAGCGTGCCTCAGATTTCTCAAGGTTTGCCAAGTGGATCGTAGCTAGCAAAGGGCGCCCTCTGGCGCCTTCCGAGGGCGAGTTGTACGCTTATATGCTTCACTTGCGACGAGAGAAAGCAGGAGCCACTGCCGGCGAGTCTTTTCTCAAGGCCTATAGGTTCTTCGTGCACTTGACAGGGGCTGCGCAAGGCTCCAGGATTTCCCCTCGTGTGCAGGGAGCAGCCAAGGCGATGTCCATGGGCAAACGGCCGCTCTGGCAAGCACCGCCCCTTCCGGTGGAGGCAGTGCGGCTCTTGGAAGAATTCGTCCACGACTCCGAGGATTATGCCAGGGCTAGCATTGCAGGGTTCATTCTTTTCTGCCTCTACTCCTCGGCTCGATGGTCGGATGCGGCTCGAGGGACTGACTTGAGCATTGACGTGGCAGGTAACGGGCTTGTCCTTCTTGAGTGTTCGACAAAACATTACAAGACGAAGGCCAAGGACCGAAAGGATACCGTGCTGCCTTTGATTGCACTGGGCAGTGGCTTAACTCAGCCCTCATGGGGACGTGTCTGGATGCGCAAGAGGGCCCTGGCAGGGCTACCAGACTGTGCCGTAATCATGCCGGCCATGTCGCCGGGAGGGAACTTTCTAGGAAGGGCCATGACGGCTGCGGAGGGTTCCTTGTGGCTTCGTGAGTTTTTGCACTTGCAGGGTTTCGCGGGAGATCTTGAACAGTACAGCTCGCACAGCCTGAAAGCAACCGCCTTGTCCTGGACGGCCAAGAGCGGGACCATGACCTACGAGGAGCGCCTTACCCAGGGGCATCATTGCAGTCCAAAGCACGGCATGGCTCTCCTGTACTCGAGAGATGCGCTTGCAGAAATCATAGTGAAGGTGGCCAAGGTCGTGAGTGCTGTGAGCAGGGGAGTGCTTAGTCCCGATCTCCCGCGAGCCGAGAGGGTCGCAAGAGCTCTGCGTGGCGATCCAGCAGATTTTGCACATCTTCCTGAGACGACGGCTGAGGATTTGCCGGCCGAAGAGCCTCAAGATGAGAACAACTCCGAGGCTGGGTCTGACATAACAAACCTCGACGGTCTCGAAGTGGACCTGGGGGCACCGGCCCCGGAGGAGGTCAGTCCGCGGCTTAGCTGCACGTTCTCGGGAGAGACCTACATGCACGTCTTGAGTGGAGTGGTGCATAAGTTGGTCAACCCCGGAATTTTTAAGTGCGGCAGGAAGGTCACGGCGAACATGCGTTTGATGGGGCCTGAGGAGGCTCAGGAGAATGTCTGCCAGCAGTGCGCAGCTTGAAGAAAAGAGGATGTGCTCAGTTGATCGTTTGCTGATTTGCGACGTCGTGCCTATGCCATTTGAGATGAGGGTGCTCGGGCCGATTGAGATCAGTGGGGTGTTTCTTGCTTCGGAGCGCAAAACCGGACTGAGAAGTGTCCGCAGTCTTTTGGCTGGGAGTTGCCAAACTGGGGCGAATCTCCCGCGCGGCCTGGTGAGCACCCAGGCTTGAACTTAGCGGGAGTTTGATTGGGGGCTTTGAGATTGCAAGAACCCCCGTGGTCGGCTGCCTTTGCCGGCCTGAGTCATGAAAAATACTATTGGGACGCGACCGGCTGGGATCGCCGGTTCCCGAAGGCCGCCTGTGATCGGTGGCGAAGAAGTGTGAATCCGAGACAAACGCGACCCACGGTTGACTTCGCCGTGGGTGAGACCTCGAAACCTGTATCCTCACCTGCCCAGGTCTCATGGCCGGACTTGAATCGGTGCCCGCCTTCACCGACCGAGCAAAGCAGATCGGCATCAGCGAGGATCTTCTGACCAAGCTCCTTGCTAAGAGCTTGGACACCTTCGGCAAGCTAGCTTTCGTGTGCTCGAGCAAACCTTCCAGCGGGGATGACACTCCTCTCTTCGAAGCCCTGAAGACTCTGATTGGGAGTGAGGTTCCAGTGGAACAACATATGGTGATCAGGCGATTGTGGTACGAGAGCCACGCCCACGCCCTGGTTGACTTGGAATCGAGGGCTTCGAGAACAAGTGATACAAGCCCCCGCGAGCTTCCGTTGGCAGAACGCCTAACACGCTTGAAACGCCAAAGGGGCGAGCTTAAAGGCCTCGAGATGGATATCCACACAGAACCTGGACACGGCCTTGGACCGCGTCCAGGCCATGCTCGACTCTGCACAAGTGCTGCACATCGCGCCGGAAAAGTGCATTTCCCGCCATGACGAAATCCTGGGTGAAAAGACGGAGCAAAAGATCTCTTTGGGAGCCGACGGGAACATCAAGATCACGAAGCAAGCCTCGAGTCTCCGTTGCGAGACTACCGGCGAGCTCAAGCTTCGCCGGTGCTTCCTGCGCCGGGCCTTAGCGTTCGATCAAGTAGGGCTCGCCTCCTTCACTGCAATGGAGTCTTGGCACAACCGCATGTTCCAGGCTCTGCTTGATGTGCCTCCGGCGGGTTATCGCTACACTACCGTTCAGCAGCTGCTCGCAGCTGACCAGAAGCTTTGGCAGGTGGTGGCCCAGGAGAGCCGAGGTGACATCGTCGTCGGGGTCGGAGCCCCGGCTCCTCTTGATAAGCACATAGCCGCTGCTGCAACCAATCAGTTTGTGGTATCCTGCCTGACACACCTTCCTAAGCCTGCCGAGAACCAGGCCCAACCGTGGAAGCCGAATAAGGGACCCGACAAGGGCAATCAGAAGGGAGAGAAGGGTACCAAGGGCAAAGGCCGCGGCAAAGGGAAGCAGAATCACAGCCAAGGCCAGGCTGATGCATCCTCGCAACCGTCCCTGAAGGAGCTGCTGGAGTCGTTACCCGAGGGCTGCGTGCGGGCCAACGATGATGGCCGTTTCATCTGCCCGTTTTACAACAAGGGGATCTGTCGCTTCCAGAAACGCAAGTCGTGCCGCTTCGGAAAGCATGTGTGCAACTTCAAAGGGTGCGGGGCCGAAAGGCCCTACAGTGAGTGCAAGCATTGACTAGCCTCGCCCTCGCCCGAGGTTTTCGCCAGGCAAATCTTAGCTCAGAGCACACCTGTTACCGCTGAGCAAGTGATGAGGCTTTTTGATGCCTTGCCGCATGAGCAGTGCGACCGAGACGCCGAAGGGCGCTCCTTTTCGGCAGGGATGTACTCTCGAGTTAAGGTGAGCCTTCGCAAATCTTGTAGGCTTTTTCCACAGACGGTGCGAGTGGTGAACAGGTTTGTAGCCTCTTTGCTTGAAGGTGCCGTTTACACGAGTTTTGCCATTTTTGATCAGGTGTGCACTCGGCCACACCGAGATTCACAGAACGCCTTTTCTCCGAACTATGTGATCCCCTTGACCATTTTCCAAGGGGGAGCTATCCGGGTAAGCGAGCCGGATCGGACCGTGGATTTGCAAGTATCCCGCGGGCCGGTCAAATTTTGTGCACGAGAGTACGAACATCGCACATTGCCAGCCACTGGGCGCCGGGTTGTCCTAGTGCTTTTTGCCTTGCAGGCCGGAGGGCGCCTCTCAGGCGCCGATCGCCGGGTCCTGCTCGATTTGGGTTTCCCCTTGCCTACCGCTTCGCATCTTGCTTCCACAGAGGCCTGCGCCTCGCAGCAGGTTTCAGTCACGGAACAGATGAGGCAGGTTCTCCCCTTGAAGACGCCCGCATCGACTTCCACACAGCCTGAGCCTAGAGCATCTGTTCCCGTCCCCTCGGAGCTCTCCGAGACCAACTCGCCACCTTGCCAGGCACCCAGTGCCGAGCAGCCCAGTGCCGCCTCAGCTTCGTCCGGGACCTCTGAGGGCTGCAACTCCCTGTCGAAACAGGGCCCCTCTTCGGTCCCCCGTCCGCCTTTGCTTGTTGATTGCCTCGCGGAAGCGGGATCCTTGTCGGCCGCCGCCATGCGGGCTGGATGGGATGCCTTGTCCCTGGGCCACAAAGGCGGTGCCCCAGAGTCCTGCCCTCGAGTACCGCTGGACCTCTCCACTGGCGATGATCTGCAAGCTTTGCTCGATTTCGACCGGAACACTTTGGTTGACTGGTGGCATTTAAATCTGTTCTTGAAATCTTGCAATCAGGGGCGTGACTCCCGAGGTCGTTCCAGCCTTCGCGATGCCTCTCACTTGCTAGGGCGGGATGGCCTCCCCGCTAGTGCCGCCTCCCTGGTGCTGCGTGACAACGGCTTGGTGCAAGCCGTGGTCGACCTGCTCTTCCGAGCCTACGAAACTCGAGCCCTCGTTAGCCTGATCGCTCCGGCTCGGAGTTGGGTGTGGAGCCTCCTCGCCCATCGCTCCGGCTCGGAGTTGGGTGTGGAGCCTCCTCGCCCATTTTGTCAAAAGGAGGCGGCATGCGGGTTTTCTGCAATGGTTCTTCGCCTTAGCTGATCAAGAGCTTGACACTTGCATGTTCGGTGCCCCCTTCCTGACCTCGCTGCGGGTCCGAGCTGAGTCCTTCTCCTTCCCAGGCCTCAGTCGGTCTTGTGATAAGTCCCATAAACATCTACCTTGGGTTCCTCCTTCGACGGCTGGGAATTTTAGTGATGCCTCGCTTCCTGCTGAGTTATGCCAGACACTTTGTCGGTCCGCCACTGCCGCCTGCCAAGGATTGCAGCCCCACAAGGTTGACTTCATGCATAGCCGGCACCTTCGAGCTCAGGTGCGAGCGGCAGCGGCCAATCAGCCCACTTTTATGCCTCCCTTAATCCCTGAGTTTCGGGTTAGGGTCCCTCTGTCCCAAGTGCCGGCTGGAGCTGATTTCAAAATCCTCTCCCAAGGCCGCGGCTCTAATGCGGGGGATTGTGATGAGCCGAATCCTTCTAAAAGGGTCCGGACGCATAAAGACGGTAAAGCCGGGGACCTGGCAGGTGTGTACTTTTCCATGGAGGAGCACCTGCATCGCGCATGTGAGCTACCTAGCCCGGCGGATAATAGCACTCGTTTGCCCGATGCCGTGCGTCGCAACATCTTTGCCATTCTTACGGAAGGCCCTGTGGCCGTGTCCAAGCGGCGGATGCTTGAACTGAAATCCTTGAATGACCGGATGGCGGCGCTTTCTGCGGCTGAGAAGGAGCTGCGAGCCAAGATGCATCCGGACGTGGAGCGAGTCACCAAAGGCAAGGCCCTAGCATTGTTTCGCGAGCTTCTTGAGGAAACGGGCTTTCCTGACTTGGCGGTGGTGAACCTCCTTTCCGAAGGAGTGCCATTGGTCGGTCAAGAAGCCGAGTCCCCTTTGTTTGCCAAACGGCCGAAGCCTAAAGACCTTGAGCCAGATCAGCTCAAAACCCAGGCCGCTCTGCGGAGGCGTGCATTGCAGAAGATGAAAGGGCTTACTTCAGAGCAGGATTACAAGGCGATGAAGGCTGAGACTTCCGAGGAGCTGGCAGCGGGCTTCCTCACGGGTCCATATCACACGGAGCAGGAAGTCAGCGACATCTTGAAGACCGACGCTTGGTCGCTTTCCCCCCGTTTCCTTTTGAGGCAGGGAGAAGACGCCAAGATAAGAATAATCGATGATTTTAAGATGTCCGCGGTCAACAAGGCTTTCGGCTCCTCGTCTTTCCTAGAGCTTCAGGATACGGATTACGCGGTCGGCCTCCTGAGGTTCCTTTCCCGCGTGCTGCAAGATCGCTCCAAGGTCCGGGTCCCCCTGTCTGATGGCACCGTGCTCGAGGGGGACTGGGATCCTGAGATGCTCCGCCAGCCCGCTCTGCTTGGTAAGACACTTGACTTGAGCAAGGCCTACCGCCAGGTGAGCATCCACCCTTCCACGAGGGAGCATGCTGTCCTTGGCTTCCCTAACCCACAGGGCAAGTGGGAGTTTTACATAGCCCAGAGCCTGCCTTTTGGTGCTGCTGCCAGCGTGTATGGGTTCAATAAAGTAGCACTTGCGATCCTTCATATCATGGTTGTCAAGTTCGCTGCGATCGCGACTGACTTTTATGACGACTGCACAGTGTATGAATTTCGCCCAGCTGCTTTCTTGTTGGACAAAGTCCTGATGAGGCTGCTTGACCTGCTTGGGTGGACCTATGCAAAGAGTGGGCGGAAATTTGTTCCCTTTGACAACAAGGTGGTCTCCTTGGGTGTTTCTTTGGGCCTTGACGAGATATGGCAGGGCACTCTCAAGGTTGAGAACAAGGCTGGACGACTTGAGAAAATTGCTGCACTCCTTCGTGCGGTAGCCCAGGGAGGAGCTGTGACGAGAAGTGATGTGGCTTCGCTTCATGGCTTGATTAACTTCGCCGGGGGTCTGATTATGGGCTTCGAGCTTAAGCCAACTTCCCGGATGCTGACACGGGCTTTGTCAGGGCCCTTCCTGGGCAACACGCCTGAGCTTCGGCAAGCTTGTGAGCTTGCTCTGGATGTCATCGCGCAGTGCAGGCCGAAGCGATGCCCGGCCACGATTCTGCCACCTGTAGTGCTCTACACGGATGGGGCCTTCGAGAAAGGGCGAGGCACCTGGGGAGCGATTCTTGTTGATGCTTACACGAGCTCCCGATGGGTTTTCGGGGGAGAAGTTTGCAAACCGCTGATGGATCACTGGGGCAGGGAGGCTGGCGCCCAAGTGATTTGCCAGGTTGAAGCCTACGCTCTGGCGATTACCTCGTTCGGGATCCGCGGCCTCCTCAAAGGTCGCTCGGTCCTAGCTTGGATCGACAACAATGCATGCCTTTATGGATTCGTGAAGCGATACTCGCCTTCGGCTTCGCTGATGCGCTTCATCTCACTGGGGGCCTTGATGGAGAGCTCCATGGAGGCGCTTATGTGGTTTGAGCGGGTTCCCTCAAAGAGTAACCCGGCGGACCTTCCGTCGCGGGGACTGTTCGCCCAGGCCTGTGAGCGGTTTCAAGCCATAAACAAGGGGGACGTGGCAGCCACCGATACGATGTTGGACTTCATTCGTGCTCCCAATTACGAGCCGAAGCTAGCCCAGGCGATTCTTTCGTCGGCTAGGCTGGAAGCCGATTGGGCTGCGGAAGCTATGCAGTGAGTTTCGATGCATCCTCCGATCGCGGGGCCGGGGGAAGATGGTTGCTCTGTTCGGCTGCATTTGCCGTTTATCTGTTCGGCTGCTCTTGCCTTACTTCGAGGGGTTGTGCTCGCCCTCTCTCGCCATCAACCCGGTAGCAGAACCCCCGTTGCAACGGAGAACAAAAAGAAGTCCTGTCCGAGTGAAGCCTTTCCTCTTTTGCAATATGATATAGATTGCTGGACTGATTATTCCTGTGATTGGAGATTGAAAAATTTTTCCATATACTTTTATATATCTTCGATTCCTCTCATATCTGAGGATAACTTAAACTGCAAGGAGACCAGAGAAACGTCCCACGGAGCGGAGCGCAGTTATGTTTATCCTGGTCTAGCGAAGCCAAAGGCGAAGCGCACTTGCAGTTTTCGAACATCATTGTTTAAACCAATGTTTTTAACTTTCGAGATCTTTAACAGATTCCGTTATCATGCGATTGATGCTGTTTTTAGCATCGCCTTTTTGATGCTGTATTTTGCATCACGATTTCCTGCATGATGATTCGGTAGATACTTGTGCGATTTTGAATCATGTCACCCGGCGGTGTGTTCAAGGCTGAGATTGCCAAAAAATTTTTCGACCACCCACCCGCCCGACATAGTTTCAATACGGTTTTTGTGAGACTGGGGGAAGATGGTTGCTCTGTTCGGCTGCATTTGCCGTTTATCTGTTCGGCTGCTCTTGCCTTACTTCGAGGGGTTGTGCTCGCCCTCTCTCGCCATCAACCCGGTAGCAGAACCCCCGTTGCAACGGAGAACAAAAAGAAGTCCTGTCCGAGTGAAGCCTTTCCTCTTTTGCAATATGATATAGATTGCTGGACTGATTATTCCTGTGATTGGAGATTGAAAAATTTTTCCATATACTTTTATATATCTTCGATTCCTCTCATATCTGAGGATAACTTAAACTGCAAGGAGACCAGAGAAACAGTGGTGGCCCTGCTGGTCTTGCCACAGCTTTGATGTCTTCCAGATGACAAGATGCTGACCCCAGATGACAAGACATTGGCCCTGGCAACACTGTTGGTACTGCCAGCATGATGACAATGCTGGTTCTGCCACAATTATGGTGTCTAAAATACCAAATACAGACATTGCAAATGGAAGACATAAATTGCACAAAGAGATGACAAGATGCTGGCCCTGGCAGCACCCTGCCACAAGTTTGATGCCCTCAAATGATACATTGCTGGCTCTGGCTCCCTGCCAGATGTTTGATGTCTTGCAGATGACAAGATGCTGGCCCTGAAAGCACTGTTGATACTTTCCACAAAATGTAAGTGGTGGCCTTGCCACAAGTTTCATGTGTGCCAGATGACAAGATGCTGGCCCTGGCAACACTGTTGATACTTACAAACAAATCAAAGTGCTGTCCTGACCACAATTTTGGTGTCTTCCAGATGACAAGATATTGGCCCTGGCAACACTGTTGGTACTTCCAACATGATGAAAGTGGTGGCCCTGCTGGTCCTGCCACAGCTTTGATGTCTTCCAGATGACAAGATGCTGACCCCAGATGACAAGATATTGGCCCTGGCAACACTGTTGGTACTTCCAACATGATGAAAGTGGTGGCCCTGCTGGTCCTGCCACAGCTTTGATGTCTTCCAGATGACAAGATGCTGACCCCAGATGACAAGATATTGGCCCTGGCAAGACTGTTGGTACTTCCAACATGATGAAAGTGGTGGCCCTGCTGGTCCTGCACAGCTTTGATGTCTTCCAGATGACAAGATGATATTGGCCCTGGCAACACTGTTGGTACTTCCAGCATGATGACAGTGCTGGTTCTGCCACAATTATGATGTCTAAAATACCAAATACAGACATTACAAATGGAAGACAGAAATTGCACAAAGAGATGACAAGATGCTGGCCCTGGCAGCACCCTGCCACAAGTTTGATGCCCTCAAATGATACATTGCTGGCTCTGGCTCCCTGCCAGATGTTTGATGTCTTGCAGATGACAAGATGCTGGCCCTGAAAGCACTGTTGATACTTTCCACAAAATGTAAGTGGTGGCCTTGCCACAAGTTTCATGTGTGCCAGATGACAAGATGCTGGCCCTGGCAACACTGTTGATACTTTCAAACAGATCAAAGTGCTGTCCTGACCACAATTTTGGTGTCTTCCAGATGACAAGATATTGGCCTTGGCAACACTGTTGGTACTTCCAACATGATGAAATTGGTGGCCCTGCTGGTCCTGCCACAGCTTTGATGTCTTCCAGATGACAAGATGCTGACCCCAGATGACAAGATATTGGCCCTGGCAACACTGTTGGTACTTCAAACGATGAAAGTGGTGGCCCTGCTGGTCCTGCCACAGCTTTGATGTCTTCCAGATGACAAGATGCTGACCCCAGATGACAAGATATTGGCCCTGGCAACACTGTTGGTACTTCCAACATGATGAAAGTGGTGGCCCTGCTGGTCCTGCCACAGCTTTGATGTCTTCCAGATGACAAGATGCTGACCCCAGATGACAAGATATTGGCCCTGGCAACACTGTTGGTACTTCCAACATGATGAAAGTGGTGGCCCTGCTGGTCCTGCCACAGCTTTGATGTCTTTCAGATGACAAGATGCTGGCCCTGGAAGCACTGTTGGTGCTTCTGCTGTCCTTGGCAACACTGTTGATACTTTCAACCAGAAAAAAGTGCTGTCCTTGCCACAATTTTGGTGTCTCCCAGATGACAAGATGTTGGCCCTGGCAACAGTGACCCCAGATGACAAGATATTGGCCCTGGCAACACTGTTGGTACTTCCAACATGATGAAAGTGGTGGCCCTGCTTGTTAACTTGCACAATGCCTGGGTTTAGTGATTTCCAAAAAAATAGTGAACGATGAAGTGGTTTTGCCCCTTCAAAGCACCGTTTTGCAACCGTGTCAGACGCCCTTGCCTGATTTAACGTTTTTCTTGCAGATATCATGTTTTGAGGAGAGGTGAAAACACAGTTGAGGGGCCCATTGCATGTTTTCGATGAGGCTTTTATCATGGATAGCAAGCATCATTAGTATCATTTCTTTGTATAGACAGCACAGTGACTTGTCTTTCCGTGCTTATGGCCGCCCGAAAGCAAAACTCGAACCCTTAAGTTCCCAAAGGCCTTGTGCAGTGACTGGCGATTGTTTCGTATGAGTCATTTGTGGTTCAGAGCTCAATAGCAAAACACCCATATCAGGCCCAGATCTCTAAACTTAAGGTGGTTGTATACATCCTAAACCAAAAAGACTTAGAAATAGCTGGTGTCAGGCTGAGGGTGTCGGGTTTATTTTGAATGGGGATTTGGGAGATAGGGTTTGGGGTACGGCATGACCAGTCAACACGGTCAAGGTGGGTTGAGATGCTCAGCTGCTGATTGGGATCGGCAAAGTTGGTTGAGCAATTCGCTTGGGAGTCTGGGAGTTAGGATTTCGGTGGCTGATGTGGAAAATGAGAATATGGTCGGGCAGTTGCGCTGCTTGGTCGAGAGTTGGGATTTCCAGCGTCCGGTTGGCAAAGCAGAAAAAATTCAGGTAGATTTTCCTGTTTGGTTATTTTTTGTTGGTGGTGCATTCAGGAAAATGGATCCGACCAACTGGAAAAATACCCTAGAAAACAAGAATCACAGAAGTGGTCGCGGCCTAGAAATAAGATATCTATAAGTGGTTTGGTGAAAAATAGCCAGCCCAGAAGTGGTTGAGCCCTAAATTTAAGGACGCAACAAGTGGTTTGACAATACAAAACCTAAAACAAAAGCACTTCTGAGCTCCTTATTTTTCCGAGTTGGTCGGGAGTTGGTCGGATCCGACCAACTCCCGACCAACTCCCCCCCCAAAAAAAAGTTGGTCGGGAGTTGGTCGGATCCGACCAACTCCCGACCAACTCCCCCGCCCAAAAAATTGGTCGGGAGTTGGTCGGATCCGACCAACTCCCGACCAACTCCCGTGCAAAAACAAAAAAGTTGGTTGGATCCGACCAACTCGGAAGTTGGTCGGAACCGACTTGATCCGACCAAATCCCGAGTGACTAAGTAGAAAAAAAGCTGCTAACTTAAGACCAGCTATGCGTTGCTTGCCAAAATTATTCAGGTTGGATAATATTTGGTTTCTGACTCATGAGATGTTATTATGGATGGTTTTCCACGTGCAAAACTTGAAAGTACACGTGGCGGCCTAAAGAGAACTGCGCAGAATTGTTCCTTGTGTGCAGAGCCTAAAACACTTTCAAAAGCAACCCCTAAACCCTAAACCCGGTGGTGGCCTACCCCAATGGCAAGTATAAAACTGCACGGTATTGCGTTCGTTGTGTGCATAGCCAAAACTCAAAAAAAACGCGAGAGTGGCCCCTGCGGGAGCCTATCCCGATTTCTGCAATTTTCCTAGTTTTCACCTTAGAAGTGGTTTCGATCCCGGGGCGGAGGTTTGCAACCACTTCTGGTGTCCACCTTTCCATTTCGGTGGGTCGAACCACTTCTGCTTCCCTTAAACCCAGCTATTGCGCAAGTTAACAGCCCTGCTGGTCCTGCCACAGCTTTGATGTCTTTCAGATGACAAGATGCTGACCCCAGATGACAAGATGTTGGCCCTGGCAACACTGTTGGTACTTCCAACGTGATGAAAGTGGTGGCCCTGCTGGTCCTGCCACAGCTTTGATGTTTTCCAGATGACAAGATGCTGACCCCAGATGACAAGATATTGGCCCTGACCCCAGATGACAAGATATCGGCCCTGGCAACACTGTTGGTACTTCCAACATGATGAAAGTGGTGGCCCTGCTGGTCCTGCCACAGCTTTGATGTCTTCCAAATGACAAGATGCTGACCCCAGATCTGTTGGTACTTCCAGCATGATGACAGTGCTGGTTCTGCCACACTTATGATGTCCAAAATACCAAATGCAGACATTACAAATGGAAGGCAGAAATTGCACAAAGAGATGACAAGATGCTGGCCCTGGCAGCACCCTGCCACAAGTTTAATGCCCTCAAATGATACATTGTTGGCTCTGGCTCCCTGCCAGATGTTTGATGTCTTGCAGATGACAACATGCTGGCCCTGAAAGCACTGTTGATACTTTCCACAAAATGTAAGTGGTGGCCTTGCCACAAGTTTCATGTGTGCCAGATGACAAGATGCTGGCCTTGGCAACATCTTTGATACTTTCAAACAAATCAAAGTGCTGTCCTGACCACAATTTTGGTGTCTTCCAGATGACAAGATATTGGCCCTGGCAACACTGTTGGTACTTCCAAATGATGAAAGTGGGGCCCTGATGGTCCGCACAGCTTGATGTCTTCCAGATGAAAGATGCTGACCCAGATGACAAGATATGGCACTGGCAACACGTTGTACTTCACAACATGATGAAAGTGGTGGCCTCTGCAGGTCATGCCACAGCTTGATGTCTCCAGATGACAGATTGCGACCCCAGATGACAAGATTATTGGCCCTGGCAACCATCTGTTTGTATTTTCCACATGATGAAAGTGGTGGACCTGCAGGTCCTGCCACAGACTTTGTGATGTCTTCCAGATGACAAGATGCTGGCCCCAGATGACAAGATATTGGCCCTGGCAACACTGTTGGTACTTCCAGCATGATGACAGTGCTGGTTCTGCCACAATTATGATGTCTAAAATACCAAATACAGACATTACAAATGGAAGACAGAAATTGCACAAAGAGATGACAAGATGCTGGCCCTGGCAGCACCCTGCCACAAGTTTGATGCCCTCAAATGATACATTGCTGGCTCTGGCTCCCCGCCAGGTGTTTGATGTCTTGCAGATGACAACATGCTGGCCCTGAAAGCACTGTTGATACTTTCCACAAAATGTAAGTGGTGGCCTTGCCACAAGTTTCATGTGTGCCAGATGACAACATGCTGGCCCTGGCAACACTGTTGATACTTTCAAACAGATCAAAGTGCTGTCCTGACCACAATTTTGGTGTCTTCCAGATGACAAGAAATTGGCCCTGGCAACACTGTTGGTACTTCCAACATGATGAAAGTGGTGGCCCTGCTGGTCCTGCCACAGCTTTGATGTCTTCCAGATGACTAGATGCTGACCCCAGATGACAAGATATTGGCCCTGGCAACACTGTTGGTACTTCCAACATGATGAAAGTGGTGGCCCTGCTGGCCTTGCCACAGCTTTGATGTCTTCCAGATGACCAGATGCTGACCCCAGATGACAAGATATTGGCCCTGGCAACACTCTTGGTACTTCCAACATGATGAAAGTGGTGGCCCTGCTGGTCCTGCCACAGCTTTGATGTCTTCCAGATGACAAGATGCTGCCCCCAGATGACAAGATATTGGCCCTGGCAACACTGTTGGTACTTTCCAGCATGATGACAGTGCTGGTCTGCCACAATTATGATGTCTACAATACCAAATACAGAACATTACAAAATGGACGACATAAGTGCACAAAGAGATGAGACATAGATGCGGGCCTGGCAGGCACCCTTGCCCAAGGTTTGAGCCCTCAAATGATAACATTGTGGGATTGGCTCCCTGCCAGATGTATGTTTTGATGTCTTGCGGATGACAGATGCTGGCCTGGAAAGCACTGTGATACTTTTCCACAAGATGTAGTGGTGGCTTGCCACGTTTCATGTGTGCGATGGACAATATCGCCTGGAATGGCAAACATGTGTTACTTTTCAAACAGATCAAAGTGCTGTCCTGACCACAATTTTGGTGTCTTCCAGATGACAAGATATGGCCCTGGCAACACTGTTGGTACTTCCAACATGATGAAAGTGGTGGCCCTGCTGGTCCTGCGACAGCTTTGATGTCTTCCAGATGACAAGATGCTGACCCCAGATGACAAGATATTGGCCCTGGCAACACTGTTGGTACTTCCAGCATGATGACAGTGCTGGTTCTGCCACAATTATGATGTTTCAAACACCAAATACAGACACTACAAATGGAAGACAGAAGTTGCACAAAGAGATGACAAGATGCTGGCCCTGGCAGCACCCTGCCACAAGTTTGATGCCCTCAAATGATACATTGCTGGCTCTGGCTCCCCGCCAGATGTTTGATGTCTTGCAGATGACAAGATGCTGG
>CAJNDT010001296.1:0-66481 GCA_905221615.1 Symbiodinium sp. CCMP2592
TACTCCGCTACTCCGCAAGATGCCTTAAGACAAGAAAGGGCCAGTAGGTCAAAACTTTCGTCCTCCCGATGCCTCACCGGGACCTTTCTGTTCAGCAAACCTCGCCAAACTTGTTGCTGTGTGACCTAACGACCTCCTGCCGGGTCCCCTAGACAGACATCCCCGTCTAAGAAACGATTCAGAAGGCATCGCCGGGCCGAAAGTTTCGACCCACTTGTGCATCATCTTAACAAGCTCTTGCGGAGTAGCGAAGTACCTCAAAGTGCCGTTCACCCTACGCAGGCCAGCGGAGTAATTACTACGCCGTTTTAAAAATATAATACTTTTTAATTCCGGCGGAGGCCCCAAGGCTAACTTGTGTTAGGAGTCTATGGGGAAGAGGGTGGAGGCCCATGTGTTGTAAAGCATGTTGAAGCTAGTGGGTCGAACTATCGGCCCGGCGCAGCCTCCATTTTCGAGGCAAGAGTCCCCTCCTTTCCAGTCTTGGTGAAAGCAAAGCCGAACACTTTCACCCTGGGTTTGCTTGGGCTGGACTCTGGCACCCAAAATTGACGCTGCGGTAGGACGAAAGTTTGACCTATTCCTTCCTTCGTCCAAGACAGGCCCCCATTCCCCCGTAGACTCCTAGCACACAGGACCCCCCGGTTACTCCTCCGGAACATTAAAGTAGTATAATTTTAAAACGGGGTATAAAATACTCCGCTGGCCAGGCCACGTAAATCGCACTTGTCGCTACTCCGCTACTCCGCAAGATGCCTTAAAACAAGAAAGGCCCAGTAGGTCAAAACTTTCGTCCTCCCGATGCCTCACCGGGACCTTTCTGTTCAGCAAACCTCGCCAAACTTGTTGCTGTGTGACCTAACGACCTCCTGCAGGGTCCCCTAGACAGACATCCCCGTCTAAGAAACGATTCAGAATGCATCGCCGGGCCGAAAGTTTCGACCCACTTGTGCATCATCTTAACAAGCTCTTGCGGAGTAGCGGAGTACCTCAAAGTGCCGTTCACCCTACGCAGGCCAGCGGAGTAATTACTACGCCGTTTTAAAAATATAATACTTTTTTAATTCCGGCGGAGGCCCCAAGGCTCACTTGTGTTAGGAGTCTATGGGGAAGAGGGTGGAGGCCCATGTGTTGTAAAGCATGTTGAAGCTAGTGGGTCGAACTATCGGCCCGGCACAGCCTCCATTTTCGAGGCAAGAGTCCCCTCCTTTGCAGTCTTGGTGAAAGCAAAGCCGAACACTTTCACCCTGGGTTTGCTTGGGCTGGACTCTGGCACCCAAAATTGACGCTGCGGTAGGACGAAAGTTTGACCTATTCCTGCCTTCGTCCAAGACAGGCCCCCATTCCCCCGTAGACTCCTAGCACACAGGACCCACCGGTTACTCCTCCGGAACATTAAAGTAGTATAATTTTAAAACGGGGTATAAAATACTCCGCTGGCCAGGCCACGTAAATCGCACTTGTCGCTACTCCGCTACTCCGCAAGATGCCTTAAGACAAGAAAGGCCCAGTAGGTCAAAACTTTCGTCCTCCCGATGCCTCACCGGGACCTTTCTGTTCAGCAAACCTCGCCAAACTTGTTGCTGTGTGACCTAACGACCTCCTGCAGGGTCCCCTAGACAGACATCCCCGTCTAAGAAACGATTCAGAAGGCATCGCCGGGCCGAAAGTTTCGACCCACTTGTGCATCATCTTAACAAGCTCTTGCGGAGTAGCGGAGTACCTCAAAGTGCCGTTCACCCTACGCAGGCCAGCGGAGTAATTACTACGCCGTTTTAAAAATATAATACTTTTTAATTCCGGCGGAGGCCCCAAGGCTCACTTGTGTTAGGAGTCTATGGGGAAGAGGGTGGAGGCCCATGTGTTGTAAAGCATGTTGAAGCTAGTGGGTCGAACTATCGGCCCGGCGCAGCCTCCATTTTCGAGGCAAGAGTCCCCTCCTTTGCAGTCTTGGTGAAAGCAAAGCCGAACACTTTCACCCTGGGTTTGCTTGGGCTGGACTCTGGCACCCAAAATTGACGCTGCGGTAGGACGAAAGTTTGACCTATTCCTTCCTTCGTCCAAGACAGGCCCCCATTCCCCCGTAGACTCCTAGCACACAGGACCCACCGGTTACTCCTCCGGAACATTAAAGTAGTATAATTTTAAAACGGGGTATAAAATACTCCGCTGGCCAGGCCACGTAAATCGCACTTGTCGCTACTCCGCTACTCCGCAAGATGCCTTAAGACAAGAAAGGCCCAGTAGGTCAAAACTTTCGTCCTCCCCATGCCTCACCGGGACCTTTCTGTTCAGCAAACCTCGCCAAACTTGTTGCTGTGTGACCTAACGACCTCCTGCAGGGTCCTCTAGACAGACATCCCCGTCTAAGAAACGATTCAGAAGGCATCGCCGGGCCGAAAGTTTCGACCCACTTGTGCATCATCTTAACAAGCTCTTGCGGAGTAGCGGAGTACCTCAAAGTGCCGTTCACCCTACGCAGGCCAGCGGAGTAATTACTACGCCGTTTTAAAAATATAATACTTTTTAATTCCGGCGGAGGCCCCAAGGCTCACTTGTGTTAGGAGTCTATGGGGAAGAGGGTGGAGGCCCATGTGTTGTAAAGCATGTTGAAGCTAGTGGGTCGAACTATCGGCCCGGCGCAGCCTGCATTTTCGAGGCAAGAGTCCCCTCCTTCGCAGTCTTGGTGAAAGCAAAGCCGAACACTTTATTGTGGGGTTGCTTGGGCTGGACTCTGGCACCCAAAATTGACGCTGCGGTGGGACGAAAGTTTGACCTACTCCTCGTTTCGTCGAACACAGGCCCCCATTCCCCCATAGAATCCTAACAAGCAGGACCAACCGGCTACTCCTCCGGAACATTAAAGTAGTATAATTTTAAAACGGGGTATAAAATACTCCGCTGGCCAGGCCACGTAAATCGCACTTTTCGGTACTCCGCTACTCCGCAAGACGTCTTAAGACAAGACAGATCCAGTCGGTCAAAACTTTTGTCCTCCCGATGCCTCACCGGGACCTTTCTGTTCAGCAAACCTCGCCAAACTTGTTGCTGTGTGACCTACCGACCTCCTGCAGGGTCCCCTAGACAGACATCCCCGTCTAAGAAACGATTCAGAAGGCATCGCCGGGCCGAAAGTTTCGACCCACTTGTGCATCATCTTAACAAGCTCTTGCGGAGTAGCGGAGTACCTCAAAGTGCCGTTCACCCTACGCAGGCCAGCGGAGTAATTACTACGCCGTTTTAAAAATATAATACTTTTTAATTCCGGCGGAGGCCCCAAGGCTCACTTGTGTTAGGAGTCTATGGGGAAGAGGGTGGAGGCCCATGTGTTGTAAAGCATGTTGAAGCTAGTGGGTCGAACTATCGGCCCGGCGCAGCCTCCATTTTCGAGGCAAGAGTCCCCTCCTTTGCAGTCTTGGTGAAAGCAAAGCCGAACACTTTCACCCTGGGTTTGCTTGGGCTGGACTCTGGCACCCAAAATTGACGCTGCGGTAGGACGAAAGTTTGACCTATTCCTTCCTTCGTCCAAGACAGGCCCCCATTCCCCCGTAGACTCCTAGCACACAGGACCCACCGGTTACTCCTCCGGAACATTAAAGTAGTATAATTTTAAAACGGGGTATAAAATACTCCGCTGGCCAGGCCACGTAAATCGCACTTGTCGCTACTCCGCTACTCCGCAAGATGCCTTAAGACAAGAAAGGCCAGTAGGTCAAAACTTTCGTCCTCCCGATGCCTCACCGGGACCTTTCTGTTCAGCAAACCTCGCCAAACTTGCTTGTTGCTGTGTGACCTAACGACCTCCTGCAGGGTCCTCTAGACAGACATCCCCGTCTAAGAAACGATTCAGAAGGCATCGCCGGGCCGAAAGTTTCGACCCACTTGTGCATCATCTTAACAAGCTCTTGCGGAGTAGCGGAGTACCTCAAAGTGCCGTTCACCCTACGCAGGCCAGCGGAGTAATTACTACGCCGTTTTAAAAATATAATACTTTTTAATTCCGGCGGAGGCCCCAAGGCTCACTTGTGTTAGGAGTCTATGGGGAAGAGGGTGGAGGCCCATGTGTTGTAAAGAATGTTGAAGCTAGTGGGTCGAACTATCGGCCCGGCGCAGCCTCCATTTTCGAGGCAAGAGTCCCCTCCTTTGCAGTCTTGGTGAAAGCAAAGCCGAACACTTTCACCCTGGGTTTGCTTGGGCTGGACTCTGGCACCCAAAATTGACGCTGCGGTAGGACGAAAGTTTGACCTATTCCTTCCTTCGTCCAAGACAGGCCCCCATTCCCCCGTAGACTCCTAGCACACAGGACCCACCGGTTACTCCTCCGGAACATTAAAGTAGTATAATTTCAAAACGGGGTATAAAATACTCCGCTGGCCAGGCCACGTAAATCGCACTTGTCGCTACTCCGCTACTCCGCAAGATGCCTTAAGACAAGAAAGGCCCAGTAGGTCAAAACTCTCGTCCTCCCGATGCCTCACCGGGACCTTTCTGTTCAGCAAACCTCGCCAAACTTGTTGCTGTGTGACCTAACGACCTCCTGCAGGGTCCCCTAGACAGACATCCCCGTCTAAGAAACGATTCAGAAGGCATCGCCGGGCCGAAAGTTTCGACCCACTTGTGCATCATCTTAACAAGCTCTTGCGGAGTAGCGGAGTACCTCAAAGTGCCGTTCACCCTACGCAGGCCAGCGGAGTAATTACTACGCCGTTTTAAAAATATAATACTTTTTAATTCCGGCGGAGGCCCCAAGGCTCACTTGTGTTAGGAGTCTATGGGGAAGAGGGTGGAGGCCCATGTGTTGTAAGCATGTTGAAGCTAGTGGGTCGAACTATCGGCCCGGCGCAGCCTCCATTTTCGAGGCAAGAGTCCCCTCCTTTGCAGTCTTGGTGAAAGCAAAGCCGAACACTTTCACCCTGGGTTTGCTTGGGCTGGACTCTGGCACCCAAAATTGACGCTGCGGTAGGACGAAAGTTTGACCTATTCCTTCCTTCGTCCAAGACAGGCCCCCATTCCCCCGTAGACTCCTAGCACACAGGACCCACCGGTTACTCCTCCGGAACATTAAAGTAGTATAATTTTAAAACGGGGTATAAAATACTCCGCTGGCCAGGCCACGTAAATCGCACTTGTCGCTACTCCGCTACTCCGCAAGATGCCTTAAGACAAGAAAGGCCCAGTAGGTCAAAACTCTCGTCCTCCCGATGCCTCACCGGGACCTTTCTGTTCAGCAAACTGCAGGGTCCCCTAGACAGACATCCCCGTCTAAGAAACGATTCAGAAGGCATCGCCGGGCCGAAAGTTTCGACCCACTTGTGCATCATCTTAACAAGCTCTTGCGGAGTAGCGGAGTACCTCAAAGTGCCGTTCACCCTACGCAGGCCAGCGGAGTAATTACTACGCCGTTTTAAAAATATAATACTTTTTAATTCCGGCGGAGGCCCCAAGGCTCACTTGTGTTAGGAGTCTATGGGGAAGAGGGTGGAGGCCCATGTGTTGTAAAGCATGTTGAAGCTAGTGGGTCGAACTATCGGCCCGGCGCAGCCTCCATTTTCGAGGCAAGAGTCCCCTCCTTTGCAGTCTTGGTGAAAGCAAAGCCGAACACTTTCACCCTGGGTTTGCTTGGGCTGGACTCTGGCACCCAAAATTGACGCTGCGGTAGGACGAAAGTTTGACCTATTCCTTCCTTCGTCCAAGACAGGCCCCCATTCCCCCGTAGACTCCTAGCACACAGGACCCACCGGTTACTCCTCCGGAACATTAAAGTAGTATAATTTCTCCTAGCACACAGGACCCACCGGTTACTCCTCCGGAACATTAAAGTAGTATAATTTTAAAACGGGGTATAAAATACTCCGCTGGCCAGGCCACGTAAATCGCACTTGTCGCTACTCCGCTACTCCGCAAGATGCCTTAAGACAAGAAAGGCCCAGTAGGTCAAAACTTTCGTCCTCCCGATGCCTCACCGGGACCTTTCTGTTCAGCAAACCTCGCCAAACTTGTTGCTGTGTGACCTAACGACCTCCTGCAGGGTCCCCTAGACAGACATCCCCGTCTAAGAAACGATTCAGAAGGCAGCCTCCATTTTCGAGGCAAGAGTCCCCTCCTTTGCAGTCTTGGTGAAAGCAAAGCCGAACACTTTCACCCTGGGTTTGCTTGGGCTGGACTCTGGCACCCAAAATTGACGCTGCGGTAGGACGAAAGTTTGACCTATTCCTTCCTTCGTCCAAGACAGGCCCCCATTCCCCCGTAGACTCCTAGCACACAGGACCCACCGGTTACTCCTCCGGAACATTAAAGTAGTATAATTTTAAAACGGGGTATAAAATACTCCGCTGGCCAGGCCACGTAAATCGCACTTGTCGCTACTCCGCTACTCCGCAAGATGCCTTAAGACAAGAAAGGCCCAGTAGGTCAAAACTCTCGTCCTCCCGATGTATGCCCGGTGGGTTTGCGCTTGACCGTGTAAGGGCACTGTCGGCTCACAGCCGAGGGCTGGAATCACAAAGTCCCCTGTCCTTGCGGTGGTACTCCTTGAGTGAGCCATCGAAAGGGTCGGTCAAGAAGACGGTGTCTGGATCCTTGGTAATATTGAGAGTGGCCTGTCAACGCTAGGTGCTTCGTTTGTCCGGCTCATTGCCTGTATTCGCGTAGCCACAACCCGCCTGCCAAGGTTAGAATCCTAAACCCTAAACACTAAACCCTACACCCTAAAAACCTAAACCTTAAGCCATGTAAGTGCCGCTTAAGTTGTTATTCTGTCGCCTGGTCCGGCTCTGGGGTTTGGGATTTGGGATTTGGCATTTAGGCTGCTCCGCACGGACAATGCTGATTGGGTGAAGGGCAGTGTGAACTTCTGGATCGCTGGATATTGGACATATGGGGTAGCCATGTGTAGGAATGCAATCAGCCGGTGCGATGAAAGGCACCACAGGATCTGGAGGCAACAACAGCGACGTCAAGCAAACAGGCAGCGACTTGCGAACTTCTGATCTTCCCAACGATCCGGCTTGAACTGAGCACAGCGGCAGCATCGCCCTTGCCGGACGAAATGTGACACGCACCCTGCCAAGAGAGCATGGCACAAACAACCGTGAGCCGCTTGAGCCAACTAAGCCGCAAGGAGGATTGCTTCATTTAAGTCCAAGGACCCTGGTGACATGACCTGCAAGACACAGCTACGTCGCAAACTTCAACACCATGTGGCTACGCTGTGAGGCTGCGTGCTCTCTTGCCGCCATAGATGAAAACTTCAACTTGCAGCGATGGGCAGCGCGCACACTATGGTCGGACTTTGATTTCGGCAAGCATCACGCTTTGCGTCTCCACGCAACACTCCCTGCAAATGCAGGTGAGCCATGCCATCAAGGCATTGAAGACGCCAGGCACCCAAGCGCTTCTCGCCTCAGCCGAGAGCGGGGACATGTGGTCGAAACATGAAAGCCGAGAGTCTCTGCGGCCACGGCCTATGCCACAGCTCGAGATGCTTCGGGTCAAAGGGCCCATGCCTGCGGCGGAAAAATGCTTGTCACAGCAGTGCCAAGTGCCAAGGACAAGCACTTCGCTACGTGGCCTTCTGCATCAGGCGGAGGGCTTGAGAGATGCGGCTCTTCAAAAACCCACCTTCCAACAATGACTCGTACTGAAAGCAGGCTGCACCCAAAGCAGCTGCGAAAGCCTGGCTCTAATTGGGCGAACACGCCATATTGATGCAGCCTTCCCTCAGATGCAAACCGAGCCCAGCTTTGAAGAGGAGGAGCAGCGGGAGCATGAGGAAAGCATCAGAACCAGTGGGAGTAGCCGCAGGAATCGGAGGAGCAAGCAAAGCAGCTGCAGGCGTGATAATCGCAGTCCTACTCATCATGACAAGACAAGTTCCCGAAAACCACAACGGCCCAAGAAGTCTCAAAACAAAGAGGGCAGCGGACTGCCTCGAGCAGCCGATGAAGCTCACACAGATGGCGTAGACGTCCACGAGCTGGTCGCCCATGTTGCAGGCTTGGATTTCCTGGACGACTTGCAATGGACTCTAAGCCAACTCACCCCCTAAACCACAGCCTGAGCCGTTGCTTGACCTTCGGCGCCGGTGTGCGCCTGAAGCGCCCGGATGCCCCACGCTCGGAGCGCTGAGAACGAAAGAGCCCCCGCCTTGCGTTCCTGAAGCCGGTGCCCTCATCCCAGCGCCTCGCACAGGCGAGCGGGAAGCGCGAAGCCGCCGTGTGCCCTGTGCCGTGCTGCCTCTTCAGCGACGCGTAGGTTCCTCCTGCAAGAAGAGGCGTTCCCCTTCGTCTTAGCTTTTTTTTATACGTGGTGCCAGAAAACACGCCTTCGAGGCCGAGGTTCGCATTGGCTGCAGGGGGCCACAAGCCTGACCCATGCAAGCTGCAGAATATGCAGAATCCCGATTGCTGTGAATGCCATGACGATTGGTATGTGACCTGCAGATAAGCCCTCCGCGTCTCAGAACTTAATAGCAGCTGGCCTCACCGATGTCCGATGCGTGCACACCATTGCTTTTCGCTCCAAGCGAAATATCAAGGCCCGTGCTGTAGTACCGCCGAGTTCAGTGCTGGAAGAACCATGTCAACTGCATTGAATGGCAAAGCTTGCATCATGCTTCTGGTCAGTTCCTGCCTGGACATCCATCTGCCCGAGATGCATATACGCTGATTCTCGCTCCAGGCCTTCGGATTCCCGCCCACCCCGAAGGGTGTTCGTGGGCGACTGGATGGACAAGCAGCTGTGTAGTTTCCTCATACTTCTCTTCTTTATCCCACCTTGGCGGGAAGGATCCTGACAAGAGAAGCAGACGCACGGTTGCACTTGAAGGAGCCAAGTCAGCTCAATTTCTGCCTCTGAGATGAAGCGTAGCGAGCTGCGACCTAAGCGGCAAGAGGGAGCATCAAAGGAAGTACAGTGCAAGGCCCGGACTGTAGCACTCTTCCTTTGTCGGGAAGACTGGACCCGGCAAAGAGGGATGCCCTCCGAATCGAAGATGCAGTCTTCCGCCTCCAGGATGCAGGATAGAGGGGGTTGAGACAGCGAAAGACTCCATGTGAATCTCGTCTCCTCAACTTTCAGGTTCTTCGGACCTCGGAAGCTTTCAGGGCTACTCTTGCGACTGCGACACCGTGAAAGCTTTGCCGAGACCATGGAAAATCACATGCAAAAGCCAGACAGCTAAGAGGATGACAGCAGCGATTGTGCACCTGTCGCCCAACTTCTCCAGATTCCGAGAAGAGAGCATATATCTCATGCAACCTCTGTGAGCCAAGAACCGTCGGTCGGGACGACAACGAGCATCGCACCCGAATCCAGTCCGCAAAAGACCACGGCGGTTTGCGATTGCTTTTGAGACTCTGAAGGCCGAGAATCGCAGGAGAGACTTAGCTCTGGGGCTCTACTTACAGGATCATGGGACTGTAAGTATGGTTATTAATACCGTAATTGGGCTTATAAGTAGTTATAAGTATAGTTATCTTAACTATAACCCTAGTTACCAAGCCCCATGATCCTTTAAGTAGGTAGGGTTTCTACGATCGCTAAGGCGAGTGGCCATAATCCCCCGGCCTCAAATGAGGCCACGCTCTCGGCAGATCATGTGGGAAGGGTCGGAAACCTGTGCATCGGTGAGTTGGAGCTGAGATCCCCGAGCTGCAGAGTTGAGACCACGCCACAAAGCGACCTGTGCCCTAGAAAGCCACAGCCTCAGGCTGCCTTGTCGAGTCATGCTCCGAAAGGCCGAGAACCTGCGATCTTCGGAGGTTCTTCTGAACACAGTTTCAGCTCCACGAAGCTCCGGAGAGCTTCGAGTTCAGGTACTCCATGCTGGTCCACATCTCGTCCTCCGAAAGTGCCCGGTTCCAGACGATGACCTCCATGACACCAAAGTCCGAGGATTCGGCAGTATGGCCCTCGTTGATGTACAAGTGGGCATCTCCTTTTGCCTTAACCCCCGTGTGCTGTCCGAGGTTCTTCCTTTCCTGGCCCCGAAAAACAACCCCTGCACTGTTGCCGCACAGCACGAGCCAATCGGTCAAGCCCGTGTGCTGCCCCTCCTGGTTCACCCACCAATTGTAGTGAGTAACCCCGACTTTTCCGTGCCAGTGGCCGTGAAGCCAGTTCCAATTATCGTGCTGGAGAACTCGCAACTGTACTCCTCCTTCGACATAGCGAGTGACCGAGCAAATGGTGAAGTCCGGCTTCATGATCTGGCCGAAGTCAAATCCAGTGTGGACGTCGCCGGAGAGGTATGCAACGGGAAATTTGGCACCGTGGCCGGTGTCCCGAGGAGACCTGCAAGAGTGCAGAGAGTGAGGGATGCATTTCTTGCGAGTGCATCTCGACGACCAGGTTGCCCTGCTGGTGGCGCACTGGCATCTTTCCGACAGGAGGGAATTGGGACACACTGGCTTTCTGGACAAGGGAAGTGCTTCCCCGTAAAGCCTTCATTGCTAAGGAGGTGGTCGCCTTTGTAAAAGTGTTCAGGGTCTCACCGATCACATCACCCAGGTTGTTCAAGTAACTCAGCGGAGGCACCTGTTCGATGATCTTGAGGCCAAGGCATTTCGTGACGTCTTGGCCGGACTCCAAGTTCTCGCAGTGCATCAAGTCAGTCCCCATAGCCATCAAGCTCTTGATGGAGTTGACCGGAGAGCCTGCAAGCACATCAACAACAGTGCGCAGTTGCTCGGGCAGCCCGTTGATGGGTGGCACGATCTCCGTGAGATAGGGTCCCACCAGCTTGGCCATGCAGTGGAACACGTTGCTTCTGTCGCAGCCTGGGGTGTTCAGAAGATCACGGATCATCGCGAAGACTCTGTCGACGCCTTCCTGCCCCGCATTCACAACTGTGTGCAACTGCTTTGGCAGCCAGTGAAAGACGTGCTGCGCCATGCAGTCGAAGGTGTTGCCTCGATCGCAGTGGGGGGTGTTCAGAAGATCACGCATCATTGCGAAGACCCTATCGACGCCTTCCTGGCCCGCATTCACAACTGTGTGCAGCTGCTTGGGCAGCCAGTGAAAGACGTGCTGCGCCATGCAGTCGAAGGTGTTGCCTCGATCGCAGTGGGCTGTGTTGAGAAGATCCGTCATCATGCTGAACAACCTGTGAACGCTCTCCTGGCCAGCATTGACAATAGTCTTTAGCTGCTGCGGCAGGAAATTCATGGGTGGCGCGAAGAGGTGGCTCGCCACTTTCTTGGCCATGCAGTGGAATGTGTCTGCTCTGTGGCAGCCTGGGTCTTCCAGAAGATCACGGATCATCGCGAAAACCCTCTCAACGCCCTCAACGCCTGCACCGACAACCAGGTGCAGCTGCCGGGGCAAGTGCTGAAGTGGATCGTACGACGCCAGCGGATTGGGAAACGTGACGCTTCTTTCGCCAAAGTCATGGTCGAGGAGGTCGTCCCTGTTGCCGACAATTTCCAGCCAGCAATGGAGTCCGCCAAAATTGATCGTCAGGGTCCTGTCCTCCAATCTAGCGCTTGGTGGCCTTGCAGTGCAGTTCCCGTCGAATACAAAGCCTGTAGGGAACGGAACCCCAAGAATCACTGATGCTTTTTCGACGGTGTCGATCACCGTGCTCTGAATAAAGTCGACCGCGGCCTCGTCTCCCAATTCTTTCGCCTTGTCCCATGCACTTTCCAAGGCATCACCGGTCAGGCGATTGATGCCGTCACTGGTGGCGTCGACGCCCTTCTTTCCGAGGTCAACCGCCTCTCCGCCGATTTTTGAACCAGCCTTTACGCCCGATTCACCCCATTTTTTTACAGGGCCCAAGCGCGCATTTCTCTTGACCAGCAACGACCGGATCTCCTCCGGGACAGGTCACGTACAGGCCTCCCCTAAGGTTGCGAAGGGCACCAAAACCAGCGATGGAAGCAGCCGAACCTTGAGCCCCAACCCTTGCCTGATTCTTGAGCACCGCTGCGGGGCGCCTCCTCTTCCCTTTTTCGGAAACCAGTTCCTGACACTCTGCAGGGCTCGGACTCGCAACAATTCCCGTAGCTAGCCTCAGCCTCGCAGCTGGAGGTCTGCACATCTCTGAGCTCTCCTTGTGGGCACTGGGGTCGTAGTTGCGCGTCTGGCGCTGGCGGTGGTGCTTGTCCAGGACCCTCTTCAGGACGTCGCCTGCTGCATGGGGATCCCGAGTTTTCTTCTGTGCCATGGCGACGTGCTGGACATCGACATCCAAGCCTTGGCTTCAACATCAGGCTGGCTTCACGTGTGCGAGGGTGCAACAACGAAGATCGAAAGAACCGCCAAGCAACCGACGTGAGCTTTCAAAGCCTCGATTTCGCTATGTGCGGCGGTGAGCTCGGCTTGCTGCAACTGCACCACGGTCTCCATTTGTGCCATCTGCGGAACAAGCTTTGGCGATGATGTGCCAAGCGCAGCGCTCAGGTACTACATGGAGTGCCCTCCCCCGCACATCCGCCTTGATCATCATGAACTCCAGGTTGCAGGATTTGCGGGCCAGATGACCGAAACCTGCAGTGCCATCGCTGGCATTGCCTTCCTGGTCAGGTCTTTCAAATCCGAATCTCGTCTTGCAGCTGCAACTACACATGCGCAGCGGTGCAAACTTCGCAGTCGGGGAGCAACTGCAAACATCGAATCAAGCACAAGCAGAATGCCTCTCACACTCAGAAATCTGCTGGAGGCCTCATCCGGCCTGGGGACTGACTTCGCCTCACCAAAATCATGCACCAAGTTCTTCTCCAACAATCGCTCCACCTGAGCGGTCCGGATGAAGCTGTGGGTTGGCTCCCGGGCAACCTTATACTGAACCTTTAAGGGAACCTGGACCTGAGGAAGACCATAATATGTCTACTTTTCAATAACTCTGTCCGTACCGGCCTCGCGAGCCACCGTCGGGTCTTTCGAGTTGGTGATGTTGATGGGCGGCTCGAACAACTTGTATGCTTGGACGCCGGGACGTCCAGAGAGCCATCCAAGTGGCCCCGCCAGCCAAGTAATCACAAGAAGGTGGCTTACCTTGCTCAGAGACAGCCCAAAGCAAGCTCGTCTTGCCCTCATCATCTTAGCCATGACACGAACTCTAAGTGCGTCGTGCTCTTGACCGTGGACAGTCTGAGGAAAACGAATACACGACTAGAAGAGCTTGTTAACTAATTACGCAGCTCTTCCGAATCAGTGCCATCCCCTCTGTGAGCATCCGACTTTCAAACATGCCGCTCTTTTCCTGCGAAACAGAAGCAGGCAAGGCCCCAAGGAACTGACGAGTGAGCTATCCCTAGCCCTAGTGGGCTAGCATCTGCAGACACTCGCAAGTGCGTGACTTCTGACTTCGGTGCAATCCCAGTCACTTGAATCATGCCGACGCAACCACGAGGCTTGCCACACTTATTTTGCTTCATTGACGGCTACCTGAAATCTCAGGCCTGATGGCTGCGTGTCATGCAACGGTTGAGGCCGGCACCGCGTGCGCAGACACAAACACATGCGACTCTGATCCGCAGGCTATGTCCGCGATGAACACCCCTGCATGATCAAAGTCCTCAAGCTCAGGATCTGTTTGGAGCATCAAGAGTACAGCATCAGAAGTGCTATAGACGTAACGGGCAGCCTCGACAAATCAAGGAGCGGTTCTAGTTCGTCGTGCCGCAAGCGACTGTGGGCCCGCTTACACAACGTTCCTTAGGAAATGCCAAAAACCGGTCGGCAGCTGGTTGAATATGACGAATTTTGGAGGTTGACATGGGTGCAGCATGCTTCTGAACTTTGCATTGGCTTGCGCGGACACTCCGATAATTACTTTGGAAGGTTGTCGTGGATGGGTCCCACCAACCAACAGCCGCAGTGAATGCGTTTCAGGGTTTAGGGTTTAGGGCTTGCTTCAAGGTGGAAACACTGTAGCCCAGGCTCCCGCACTGTGCGTCGAGGGATGTTGCCTGTTGATACTTTTGCATGGCCGGCACTGGTGCAACCTTGTAACCTAGCTGAGTTTTCCCCACCACATTCAATGCCCAGAGCAAGATCCGAGATCCGGGTATCGCCCTGCAACAGACAACATGCTCCAGTCAGAAACATGCGGGGAGGGGGGGGGGCATTCCGCCGCGCTCCCAGACTGATTGGTTGTTGAGCTCCGCGCCGCTGTCAACGCAGGGTTGTCATGCATGGGCACAATCTTGCTGGTGCAACTGGTTTGCATTATGAGTTTGTGCCAAGTTTGGCTGAAGGCGCAAAAAAATCGCAACTCTTTACGGTACTCATTTGGATCTTGTTTGTGCAAAAGGGCACGAACTACGAACTGCATGTTTGAAGCTCTCATGTTCACGAGGACTTGACTTGATGCATCAGCCCCTCCGCAAGGATGACACGCTGCGCGCAGGGTCCGAACCATAAACCATGCCACGGATGCCACGACGGGCTCAAGGCTCCGACTCTGAAAAGTGTAGAGTGTGAATGGGATTGGGGTGGTTTTGGGGTTGGGGGGTTGGTGCCCCCTTCCGCTTCCTGGTACCCTTGTCCCTCCCTTGTCCTGGCAACCTGATTCCGAGGCCCAGTGTCCCGCGTCTTAGCATCGAGATTCTCATGGAGCACCGCTAAAGCCACACCGTATGCTGGCGGCGAGTGAGCGGATGGTGGAAGTGCGGTTGCAGCAGCTCTGAAAGCTACCCGCTTGACCCTGAGGCATCCATGAAACCCACTAGATTTTCCGAGTTTGATCGTGATTGAAGAGTTTTTTTGGGGTGCTTTGCGGCTTTGCATTTGTCGATTTTTTGCAGGCTTCTGGATCAAGTTTGGCACGTGCCCATGCAAGCCCAGAGGCTCCCAAATTGAACAAAGTACCCCTACAGAAAAACTTGTCCATAGTTCCGTTCGCCAGATACCTCACTTTGTTCATGTTGCAGGAAATCTCTTGTTTGTCCTGTTGGCTTGTTTGGCTTGTCCGGGCGAATGAAGGCAAGCCCAGGGCAAGCCTAATCAAGCCACAAGTGCTTGAAGAAAGAATACTGAGTACAGCATCAAAAGCAAAACATCAGACTCGACCCCACAGTAACAGTGTGTAACCGACGGGGCTTGCCTGCCGTCCGCGCTTAACTGGCTGGGCTTTGTGGCTCCCTGCACGCAGCAATGGACTCCCCCTTCGGCTTGTAGTTTATAGTTTCCTAACTAGAAATAAAAAGCGGTGGCAACCGATGCGATGCTATCAATGTGCACGATCCAAACGTGAAGTCGGACCTCGGCGGCTCAAAGTCCACACCTCTTTTTCCACTCGCTGTGGGCACAGTTCACCCATGCATGGAAACAGCTCGATTTCAGATGACATCTTGAAGGCTCGATGTGTTCTCAAGCATAGATGACGTCAAGGAACTGGCGATAGGTACAATCCTTCTTTGCAAGGCACAAGGCGCCGTGAGGCGCAAATGCACACAGCGCGAAGCGCTTGCCTCCATTTGGACAGGTCATATAGACCGTGTAGGGTGCCTTGGAGGGGTCCAAAGTCGTGAACATAGACCGCATGTAAATGTTTTCTTTCCACACCCTCTCGCCGTCGCAGTTGAAGACGAATGTATGGATCCAGTGGTAGTCGTTGAGGGCACGGTTCGGACCTCCATCTTTGCCACCTTTGAACTCGCGACAGGTCTTTCCTCAGAGGCATCGACAAAACTGATGACAGAAGTGTCCAGCAAAGGGAGCTTGCATGTTGTGAGAAAGTCGGGAGACAGCATTTTCCCAGTCTCTTCTCCCCAGGTTCAAGCATGAACAGCGGCTAAAGGAGCCCTGCGAGAAGGTCAACCATAACGTGCTTCTGCACGGTACGATTCAAGATATTCATGATACTTTTCTCGCACTGAATGCGATCCGGAAAGGGCCGGTAAACTTACAGTGGAGTTGGATTAGGGACGGGCATCAACTTCGAATCCTGGAACATGCCGAGCGCATCTTGGAACCAGCAGTGAAGAAACAAACTGCATCGGCTTTCGGCATTTGTGCCAAAACGACCAAGTGCTTGCGTTCTTTTGCTTTCATATTTTTCAGATTCTTCACGCAGCAAGGAGAACTGCTTCGAAGATCACGCATGTGAGGTTACTTCCTGAAGTCCGCCGGGCCAAAACAGTTTATCTAGCCTTGTCTCTCGAGGATTCGTGTCTGCAAGACCAATTATGCACAGCATACGTTCACACACTTCCTCTTGTGCGATCTACTGAACTTGCGTAATGCAGCTTCTGCAGTCACTGTAGTTCAAACGTCCGCAATTTATCGCAATTTCCATGATACAGGTCTTTGTACCCGCACAACAGATTTGGACACGAGTTGCAATTGGTTTGCGACTTGCAGGTGGGTTCCACTCTCAGAGAGAAGCGACAATAACCATTGAAGCAAAATCAAACCAAGGCATCAAAACAGGGCGGAAAGGTGGCGGGCTCCGATTTACGGTCCAAAGAGGTTGTGCTAGAAGTGCGGTGTGGGCTACTCGAACTAGAGAGGAGTTGCTGCCGAGCTACGGTTCTGACGCATGACCGTCAGGATAACAGGCGCATCTGCGGCAACATCTGCCAGTGACAGCTCGCAAGCAAAAACATCCATGCACTGGAGGTCCACGTTTTTGGTCCTGGGGGAGCGAATCGACCGAAAACCCTAACCGTTTAGGGCTTAGGGTTTTAGGGTTTAGGGTTTAGGGTTTAGGGTGTGGTCAACACATCTGCCACAGGCCCTCGCACTCTCTTCTTTGATCTTTCTTCTACTTGGATGAACCCAAGAAGTGCTGGCGAGTCTCAGGAACATGCCAGCGTCTCCAGAGGTCAGATTGACGCCTTTGCAAAACATGCCTCGGGTCTTGAAGAGGGATCTTTCAGCTGGCCCCGAGTGCACTTTGAACCAGCGTAAACCCCAAAATCTTATGCAGCCAACCAAGTCACCTTGCATGATGCCCACAGGCTCAATCAAATCACCCTGGCCGAATTCAATCGCTCAGTCCGGAAATTGCGGCTCATGACTAGACCGTCACGGTGGCGAGATCAATATCTAGCTCGGCTCCAACAGGGTCAGTCCGAGCAGGTCCTGCCTTCTTGTGGCTCATCTCGTCACCTCCTCGCTTTTGGTAATCTTTCTTGGCGCGCACGGTGATGTTTCCTTAGTTTTGCTGGTGGCCTGCTTGTGCTGTGGCCACTCCAACCAACAGCAGGCAAGCGAAACATCAGCATCAAGTGTAAATAATGCCTCTGAAGCGGAAGATCAGGCTAGGCTGGCAAAGATGCTTGACAGCCATGCAGGCCAAGCGACCTTCTTGAAACCGGCCGTACTGGGTGGCACACTGCCAGGTGGGGCCAAAAGTGCGGCAGAAGCGGAGTTCCTCTGCGACAGTTGCGCGACTCGCGGCTTCGTCTAAGGCAATGTCGGTCCCCGATGGCGCTAAGTGCAGCAGTATCTCGCCAGTTGCAATTATCAACCATGTCCGCGCTGCCCTCCCGGGCTTCGCGTGTCTAGGTTTAAGCTTCTTGATGCTGCGGTCCTCGAAACCTTTGCAATCTCTAGAAGTCGACCTAGGATGACCTAGTCCGTCGAGGCATTCGAAGCTGCGATTCTCTCAAGTATCTGTTGCACTGTACATTCCCGAAGTCAAACGTGTTGCTTCGTCCTACTTGCCCACCTGGCCTGTGAGAGCTCAACGTAGTCCTCCACCTGCAGTCACACTGTCGGTTGGTCTGCTTTTGACCCTGTCAGCTATCACACGACGAGCTGGTGGCGTTTGTCCTTCCACATGAAAAGCTGTGGATGTCTTTTCATGCCGAGTCGCTGCCATCCAGAACCTTACTTGTGGTTAGTAGGGAATGGAGGAATGGGGTACAATAATAACTACTAAGACTAGATCCCTTATAGTAACCCTTATAGACCCCTTAAAGGGAACCCTACCATTCCCTACTAACCAAAGGTAAGGAACTGGCCGTTGTCCCCCTTCTTGGCTCCCAGCTTTTCCCGCAGCTCCTCTGTCCACTCTTCGGAAGCATCGGACCAGCGGCCCTTCCATTCGCCGTGACCCCAGGGATTTCTGAAACAGATCAACCTGCCAAACTACACGGATTAGGGTTTAGGGTTTAGGGTTCAGGGTTTAAGGTTTAGGGTTTAGGGATTCCAAGAACATCTCGAAATGCCTTCTGAGCGAGGGGGGAGGGGGGGGGGGGCGCGGGAATGTTGCTGAGTGTGTGTGTGGGGGGGGGATTCGTAAGTCTCCGAGGGGCTGCTGACCGTCGACTTCCGCCACCCGCAGCACTGAGTAGCAGTGGCTGTACTGCAAACCCAGCTTATCCCAGGTGCTGCGGTCCATGTATTGGATTCCCAGGTTGCCAAACTTCCTATAGAGGCAGGAGATCGATCTCAGAGCCTATTCTGCACATAACAGGGAGTTTCCGAAAATAGGGGTACCTTATTTGGGGGTCCTTATAATATGGATCCTACTATTTAGGGTACTATTTTAGGGTCCCCTATTTTCGGAAAGTCCCAACATTCTGGTCTTAGCTCATCGGCAAGCGTCGACCAGGCGCTGTGGGGACAAACGAACCTGTGCAGCACGGAGGGTGAGAAATCTTGGGAAACCCTCCACCGGCTCCAAAGGAACGAAACCAAACACACCCCCTTGAATCACAACCCAGATTCTAAGTAATTAAAAGTATAGTTACCCCAATAATCACCCTAGTTGCTAAGTCTCACGATCCTCCAAGCAGACATCTCCCCACGATCATCTAAGTTCTCGCGCTGAAGCTGGCGGGGCACACCACAGTCAAAAGCTCGCCGCAGTTGCAGGCGTGCATCCTTGGCCGAAGAGGCCCCAAAGGTCCGTTGAAAAGGGCTGAAAGCCCATAGCCGACACAAACAAAGGCTTGGTGGTCACGCCTGAGTTTAGGATGCTCCGGGTTGCCAAACAAGACACAGGAAAACCCTTTTAGCCACAAACTCCGAAACTGGACAGTTCAGGGTTTCCGACTTTGGCCTGAGGCCCATACAAGAAAAGGTTCTTAGCTGTTTCTCATGACCCTCAGAAAAAACACGAGGCTTCGGCTTCGAATCATCGAGGGGTGTGGATGCTGGTGCGCACTAAGTGGGCCAGTCCGAAGGGTTGCACAGCGAGGGAATTCATCCTCAAGGTATATAGGGCTTTGCTAAAGCCATGCAAATAAAGTCTATAGATGCCCCTTGTGCATAGGAGCGCCAACGCACAGGACATAAACAAAACATGGCCATGGCGGTGCTCCAAATGAACCCGAGAGGACGTATAGCTATGACGTGCACTGAGCGTTGGATCCGTGGCCCTCAATTCTGCTCCCAGTGCAGCATGGATGCTATCATTGCTCGAGCTGGTTCCTCTTGCCCCAATAAATCCCGATATCAGTGGGTGACAATGGATGCACCGGTAGCATTCGGTAGCATGGACGTTGTCATTGGCCGAGCATGGATGACCCCCTATGCTCTCGGCAGGACAACCAGAGCCTTCAACCGCACGATAATGACTGTCGCAGAGACATTCATGAATAACCTAACCGATCAGGAAACAAGCCCCAAACTCGAGGATATCGTACTAATTGGGGTAACTCCATTTAGGTTACTTATAACTCTACTTATAACCTACTTACTAAGTCCCCTGCCCCTCCAAGCGAACTCGAGGAAATCGTACACCCAGGTCAAACACAGGGCATTTCCATCATGAGACACACAATTTCCTGGAGCCGGGGCGGCGGGTCAGCCGCTTGGCTGCAACAGGTAGGCTAAAGCAGCGAAACTTACAAAAGATGTAGACCCCTGAAACTCCTGAAACCCCGAGTGGCCCTACTTGGAGGATCATGGGACTCAGTAACTATGCTTATAAGTCCCTTAATTGGGGTATAAGTAACTTACAAGTATAGTGACCTTAGCAATAACCCCTAGTTACTAAGTCCCATGATCCTTGAAGTAGGCCCTAAAACCCCCCTTATAGAACCCCTACAGACCCCTTTAAAGGAGCCCTATAAGGACCCTTTGAAAGAGCGCCGTCCAGAGCCGGAAGGCATCTTCTGGAAGAAGCTCGGTGGGTTGCCGCGATCGGGCCTGAGCGCTTGGAAAGGCAAAGCGTGGTGGAAGTTCCTGGCACCCCCTTAAAGGATCATGGGACTTATAGTAACTAGCGTCTCTTAAAGGGCTCGGGATCTATAGGGGTTCCATATAAGGGGGTTTTAGGGTCTACCTAAAGGATCATGGGACTTATAGTAACTGGGGTTCTTACTAAGACAACCATACTTATAGTTACTTATAACCCCAATCCGCCGAGGCCACAGGCCCAGGCGTCTTGGGGATTACCTCAGGTACCCTCCACCTAATCCTCCTCCCTGCGGTCCGAAAGGTTCGTTTGCCACCCCCCCTCCCCCTCCCTCAACCCCGACAGAAGAGTATACGACATCCACTGCCTGCCGCTAAAGAGCGGCGGCGTAGCGTTAAAATTACGGTACTTATAACCATACTTACAAAGTCCCATTATCCTCCAAGCCGGGCCTGATGGTGTAGATGCCATTCACGCCACCGAGCAGAGAGTAGATGGCTTCCTCGGGCTGTCCACCATCGATCTGCTCGAGGCAGGTCAGGTGCTTTGCAAAGGCCTTCTCCTTGGTTAGTAGGGAATGGAAGCCTTTAAAGGGATCCTTATTGGGGTCTATAAGGGCTACTATCAGGGATCTTTCAGGCTTTCGTATCTTTAGCTACACGGCTACGCGGTCGAGGTCGTGTCAAAACACCTCTGCTGGGTCTCCTGCAGCCTAGAGTCGAGTATGGAGACCCAGAACTCGTCCTTGCTGCTGGACTTTCCATACAGCAACTGCCCTCCGTCGTCAACGGCAAGATAATCATCTACGATGGTGTAGGTGAAGTGACCCTCGCTGTAGAAGAGCACCCCGTAGACTCCTACTTCCCAATCGTGCCTCAGTCAAACGAGTCGAAGAAAGAGCGCACAGCACACCCCAACTGACCCCGCAAACATGCTAAACCCAAATATAGTACCCTAAATAGTAGGATCCTTATCATAAGAACCCCAAAATAAGGTACCCCTAATTTTCGATAAAACTCAATCGTGCGCAGGTACGCCACGAAGACTTGTTGCAAGAAGGCCTTCCGATTGCCGACCATCGTCCCAAGAGATCCCAGGAGGTAGCAGTCGCCGATCCGGCCTGAACCGCAGAAGCTCACGAACCGCCCTTGAGCCACCAGCTAGGATCTAAAGCTTAGGGTTTAGGGCTTAGTAGGGTTTAGGGTTCCCTCTAAAGGGGTATGTACTATAGGGTTCTATACATAGAGGCCCAGGGACCAGCAAAACAGAAAAGCCTTCCTCCCAGAAAGCTATGCATGCCAGGGCCTTGATTGATGTCATTCGCTTCGCAGCCGTCCACGAAGAGCTTGCCTGGATGCGGGGCACACGGGGCTACAACATCATGGATACTTAAAGGATCATGGACCTTAGTAACTAGGGTTATTAATAAGGTAACTATACTTATAACTACTTATAACCATGATCCTCCCACTATAGAACCCTCATAGATCCTACCCCTTTCAGGAACCCTTATTGATCCCTTTGAGGAACCCTAGTTACTAAGTGCGATGATCCTCCAACTATACCTCTGAGGCCTGGCTTTAGTCCGCCTTGATGCTTCCGATTACGTCAGGGTTTCGAGACATCGGGCTGTCCCCCTCCTACATTAATTAGGGCTATGAGTAATTATACTTAAAGTTACCTTAATAATAACCTTAGTTACTAAGTCCCATGATCTCCCAAGCTATCCCGAAGAGATCGCAAAGTATATCGGCCATCATCAACCGCAAAGAAACCTTGGATCACAAATCCAAGACTTTCAAGGAGCGGCCGTCAGCTTGAAGCTCCGATGCCCGCTTCCAACCCGTCCTGACCAAACACAGAGGTGGTTCTCAAAATTAGGATCCCTCTTGAAGGTTCTTAATATAATACGGCACCCATTATTTAGAGTACCCAAAAGGGGGACCATAATTTTGACAACCACCCACATCGAGACACTGCCCTCCGCAACCCAAAAACTGCTTACAGAATGCTGGAGACCTTGCTGGTGCACGCTCCAGGTGTTTAAGGAAGGGTTGGACAGCCGTCGAATCCCGTGCTGGACCCAACATCATCAAACAGCGTCATCGAACACCAAGGCTCGGAGGAGTCATGCCGCAGCCGTATCCACGCTTCTCTTTGTCCACGAATATCACGGCCTTCTCATCCCCCAGCACGTCGAAAGACTTGTCTGTGTACTTCTCCCCGTTACCTCGTGTGCAGCAAACGTCCATTACACACAACTCTCGCTGAAGCCTCGGACGCAGGATCAGCAAACACCCACAGGTTGCCCCACAAGCTCGACATCAGCACACCTGCTGGGATAAAGGCGAACCCTGAGCGTGAAGATGAGGATGAGCCGTTACATGCCGTTACCGTTCCACTTTCAGCTCTTGTGCCAGCTCTTCAGACCCCTCAGACTCCGTCCTGTCTTAGTCTTCCCGAGTCTCTAAAAACCATTAGGGTTTAGGGATGTTTAGGGTTTAGGGGTGATTTTGCCATGCAGCTCTTGCAGCTGTCCACGATCTCCTGCAAGCACTGAGCCGCTCCGCCATTGCACTTCTCGCTCTGTGCAGGCTCGGTGTTTTCGCATGGGACGTACAAGGAATCAAACCGGACATCCGATCGCAAAGCCCTTCCCCCAATGGTCCTTCACCTGCCGACTGCAGTTCTCGCGGGCCCGCTGCCAGGAGTTCACGGCACCTGAGGAGTGATGTCGTGCCGCGTCCCTTGTTCTTCGCCTTCTTCCCCCAAATTTAAATGGACGACTGGTGATCATGGAGCTCTAAAGGTTCCTTCCTAGCTCGTCGTCCGCTGCGGCTGGTTTGGCATCTGCGTGGCAAAACCGGGCTCCGGCGCAAAAGTGCCCAACATGCAAGCGACCCTTAAGCTGAGCCGGGTTATGATCTGCATAATGCGCAGCTGCATCGCATTGCATCGCCAAGCAATGCAAACGCACAAACCCACACAAACACAGAGAAAGAGACAAAGAAATATGCGGTGGGTTGGGTGACCAGCAAGCCGTGTACCTTAAGCCCTCGGTTTCCCCACGCCACAAAATCCCTGCGGGTGGCTCCATGGATACACACGAGCTCCGCTGTTGGACACTGTCGAGCATGTCACATGTTCACGCTTGCCCAGCTCATACACTGCATGAGCCGGTGTGCGTGTGAACTTGGTGTTTTCCGGCACGAACAGAAAAACCAAGAGCAGCCGACACACGGTCGCGGTGAAACGCTCGGTATAGTTCAGTAAGGCTGAAACATGCTCGACATTCGGTCAGCTCAAGATACTATCTCTGTCCGCGAGGCGACGCCGCGTCGTGATGAGCACGCAGGCCGCGAGTGTCAAGCAAGCGGGTCAGCTGCTTTGCGACGTCTCGTGCTTATGTTACTTAGAGGGTCATGGGACTTAGTAAGTATTGTTGTAAGTACATCAATTAGGGTTATACGTAATTATAAGTATAGTTATCGTAATATTAACCCCAGTCACTAAGTCCCATGATCCTTTAAGTACAGGTCTCTCAGCCTCTCCGTGCTGATTGAGTCACTCAAGGAGGAGGCCGACCTGGATGCTGCTGCTACGGCCTGCGGGGAATGCTTCAAGTACTTCGAGGATCATGGGACTTAGTAACTGGGGCTGCTTTAAAGGGGTCTGTAGGGTTCTATACAAGGGGGGTTTAGGATCTGCTTAAAGGATCATGGGACTTAGTAACTGGGGTTATGATCAAGGTGACTATACTTATACTTACTTACAAGCCCGATTAGGGGGCTTATGACCATAGTTACTAAGTCCCATGATCCTCCAAGTACCTCCAGGCCCTAGGCCGCAATCCCGGAAAAAGCCTCTCGCGACTTCGGCCTCACCACGCCATAGAAGGATTTGTTATAATGCTTTCCTGGGCATTTTTTGAGCCTCGCCTGAAATTACATGCTGAATCCTGACACTCCTTCGAATGGTCGAATCCACATGCCCCCCTTCCTCCGTCAATTCCTCGGGAGTGAGAGCGCTCAGGACCTGGCAGTAACGCGCACCGAATGATAAGCGTGGGCAGGAAGAAGCAACTGCGACAACTGGGATATGCCCAATAAAATCCAGAGAGCATCTCTGCTTCAGTGCATCTCTTCTCACAAACGGACACACCCTTCGTCCCGGGCACAGCCAGGAGCGAGAGCAGTCCCAGTCTGGCTCCCACCTTCAGCTCCAAGGCGGAGAGCTTGGCAGCAAAGAGCTCGTCCGGGGCAGCGGCCGGCGGCTTGTCCTGTGGGCGCTTGAAGGATCATGGGACTTAGTAGCTAGGGTTATTATTATGGTAACCATACTTACACTTACTTATAACCCCACTTAGGGACTTATAACCCCATAATTAAGGTAACCATACTTACACTTACATATAAGCCCACTTAGCGGACTTATGACCATAGTTACTAAGTCCCATGATCCTCCAAGCAAGAGAGGCCCCTTCCCTCGCCTCGCTCCAGGAGGTCACCGGATGTGTTGCGTGTGCTTCCCATGGAGACTCCCCAAGGCCCGGGTACATGACCCTTAATGGGGACCCCTATAAAGGGCTCCTTAAAGGGATCTATAAGGATTCTATAAAGGGTTTAGGGTTTAGGATGTTTCAAAGGGGAAAAGGTGGGACCCTTAATGGGGACCCCTACCCTATAATGGGCTATAGAATGGGTATATAATAGCTATATTAAGGGTATATAATGGCAAAAAAGTGGGTGGTGCAACAAGTTCTCAGCCCACCCACTGGAAAACCCAAAGAAAGTGCATGTCCTGGACATGGAGGTGGAAAAGAAGGCCCTCAATCCCTGTCTGCTTCGCCAGGTTCCTCTCCTCGCTCACCTGTTGCAGGGCTGACCTACAAAAGTGTGGGATTTAGAGTTTAGGGTGGTTCTGAGCATCAAATAGGGCATTCGTGCGAACACCACTACCTCTGCACCGGATGGCGCCCTCGCACCATGGTAAGAGGACCAGGAACATTGCTTTTTGCCGGCTAGGTCTTTCTCTTTGTTGGTCTCATCCCCAGTTACTTGTACAGAGTGCGGCTGCATTCGCAGCTCTCGAACAGCAGGTGAGCTTCCAAAGAAGTGCCTGCAAAGCGGTCCTGATTAGTTGAGGCGTGAGACAAACGACTATCTTTCGAAAAGCCCGTCCCTTCTGAGGGGTTTAGGGTTTAGGGGTTCAGGGGTTTTGGGGTTTAGGGTTTAGGGCTTTAGGATGGTTTAGGGGTTTTGGGGTTTAGGGGTTGAGCCCACCTCCTCATCTGGAACGGACAGGTCCACCGCGCTCAAGGCCCCGTCCTCAGGTACTCAGAGGCCTCGAACCTTCAGATCCTTCAGTCTCTGGCCACCTTCGCCTGTACTTGGAGGATCATGGGACTTAGTAAGTATGGTTATAAGTACCTTCATTGGGGTTATAAGTAACCATAAGTACAGTTAACTTAGTAGTAACCCTAGTTACTAAGTCCCATGATCCTTTTCGTAGATCCTAAACCCCCGTTAGAAAGAACCCCACAGACCCCTTTAAAGGAACCCCAGTTGCAAAGTCCCATGATCCTCTAGGTAGCCCTCGATTCGGTCCTTCACCCGCTGCAGCACAGCCAAGAGGTCTTCCGCCTCCGGGGAGGCGCCCGAGCCTGGAAAACTTGCCTTTGGTTTGTAGGTAATGGAGGAATGGGGTACAATTATAACTATTCTTCCATTCCCTACTAACCAAAGGTAAGAGAAGTGAGCCAAGGTATGCCACTTAAAGGATCATGGGACTTAGTAACTAGGGTTATTACTAAGGTAACTATACTTATAGCTACTTAAAACCCAATTAAGGTACTTATAACCATACTTACTAAGTCCCATGATCCTCCAAGCAGGTGTTGACCTGTTGTCACAAACACTGTGTCAACACCTCGGCCCTCTTTCCAGTGTAGTGAATTTGAGATAACGGGTCTATGAGAAGGCAAATGGTTGATGAGGTAAAATAAGGAGCAAGGCAAGACATTAGACAAATGCAAAATGCCAAGAATTACATGAAAGGAATGTAATGCCGCAATGCTGCAAGAAAAAGGAAAGACAACTATAACGCGAATCACTAATTACCTAGATATGCGAAGATCCGAACTGTTATATAATCTGCAAACATTTGGGGATTTCGTGGACGGCTGGGAGGCGTGCACGGCGCTTCCGACTCTTGACTTCGGTGTTTTCCCAAAAACCCCTCGGCTTGGGCTCTGCTTTACTGGGTTGTGCTTTAAACCCTTTGAAAATTACTGACAGGGAAAAAAGGGAAACCAAAAAAATCAGGTTTTCCAACGCACGGGCCGCGATACGGTGTGCGGCGCGGCGGGATGAGGGTTTAGAGTAAAGAGACTTGGGCGTCCAACGTGGGGCGCGATACGGGCTGCGGCGCGGGACTGTTCGGTGCCACTCTTCGTCTAGATGGTTTTTGGGTTCCCGGGTCGACCTTGTTTTCAACAGTCCCGCCCGGACCCCGTCTGCCCGGGACACCGAAGTCATTGTGCTCCAGAACTGCAGTTCTCCCATGTTCTCCCCAACCTTATCACGCTCCTGCCACAGTCCCGCACTCGTTGTTAATCTTACTTCCTTTCGAAGTCCCTCAAGTCCTAGCACGCAGATCTCCACTTTTCGCTCCTCGAAATCCCAGACTGCAAGATTCTAGTCTACGCTGGACTATAATTCTTGTGTCAACCTTCCGGTCTCCTTTCCGTGTTTCCCTTGTTTCCGAACCAAACAGGCTGCTTGTCTTCGTGCTGGAGATGCTTCTCCGGGATGAGCTTCGTGAGCCTCTAAAACTTTGTGGCTTGGTCAGTCCCCAGAAGACACTCCAACATGACAAGCAGCCTGAGAATCCTGAGATATAAGAGGCATACAGCATCGTTGCCCCTGAGACATGCATGAAGACTCCTGAAGACACGTGTGCACACCAAGCAGTGTGAAATAGAATGCGACCGCAGCCGCGCAGCAACCTTTTTGCGCATCAACTTCGTAAGTCTCGCTTGCCGAGCATGCTCTTACTACTCGGCTCTCAATGATGTGGCTGTTCTGGGTTGGGTGTTCCAAGTTGGTATGGTTACACACCCAATGCACCATGTCATCATCCCAGCTTTTGACTCTGCCAGCAAAGAAGTGAAGTGAGCCTGGCACACATCCGGAACAAACCGAGGAGCAGTCGCGACAAAGACAGCGAACATAACAAACATAGAATAGGCAGGAAATCTCGCAACAGCAAAACAACGGAAAGCTTCTCTGGTTCTGCTGGGAATCGCATGGTACGGGTGTATCGCATCCTTCTGAGTCCCTCCCGTCTCGCTTTGGCCCGGCAGCCGTTCAGCTTCGAAGCGAGGTCCCTGATGCTCGGTCTCTCCATCTGGCAAGCATCGTAGCTGTCCAGCGCTGCCTGCTCTTTCAGTCTCTGCTACACGCTGCCCCCCAAAGTTTCCCACTGGTGAGAAATGCCCCCCCACTTTTTCAAAAATGCCCCCCGAGGCCTGGCGGCAAACGCCCAGGGCCAGCATGGCGCAGGCCCAGTCCTCGCGTGAGACCTGCAAGCGGCAAGGCACCGGCAAGGCAAGGCCTATGGGCGCCCGGCGAAGCAGCAGTGCAGTTGTGACAAAGTGGAGCCATCTCTGCGATTCCAACGAGCCCTCGCGCAGTCTGCTGCCTTCTCGTCATAGCGCTCCGAATCCTCGCACAAAGACTCGGAAGTTTTTGGGCTTCGGAGTAACGAGACCGCGTGCCATCTCTCGTCTGCTCCGAGCGTCGATGGAAGGGACGACCAGAGATGGCCGAGCTTGCAGTGGTTCAGATGGGACCTCTCAGAAAAAACGATAGACGTTGGCTGAGAGAAAAGCACAAAAAACATGAGTCCAGACTGAGGCTCGGCTTTGCTTCAGCTCGGGCCTGAGGTTCCTGCTTGATGTCCTGGTGGAGCTCCAAGTCCGGGTCCTCGTCTTCCTCTCCCGTAAAGCCTTGTCTGAAAAGCACGCCCCAAAAAAGAGTGGAGCCCCAAAGAAGATCAAAGGACTAAGGCTTGCGCCGATCAGGCCTGTCTGGCCGAAGCCATCCAGGAGCATCTTGCTTTGAGAAGGCTCTGCCTCTGCGAAGATGTAGTCCAAGAACTCCTGAACGCTCACCTTGTCAGATCTCGGGGTGTACGAGATTTCAGAGACTGTCGTGGGTACTCTCGGATATGCTTGGACTTCACGGTCAGCCCCCACGCCTTGCCATCTGAATCCTTGTCCATGGAGTTGAAGAGCAACTTGTAATCCTCATCATTCATGGGCTCTTCGCCTTTCAGCTGCAGAAGTATGGCGACAAGCTCCTCCTGGCAAGACAGGAGCCGCAATAATGGACAACGGAACCTCAGCGCAGAGGTATCAAAGGTTCCTGAGCACTGTGAGATTTTCCCAGGGGAGTGTCATCTGAAACTGCTTGGAGGATCATGGGACTTTGTAACTATGGTTATCAGTACCTTAATTGGGGTTATAAGTAAATATAAGTATAGTTACCTTATAATTACATATAACTATAACCCCAGTTACTAAGTCCCATGATCCTTGAAGTAAGGCAAGTCCTATGATCTATGTGAGTGAGTCTGCCGATGTGCCCCTGAGGGGCCCTCTTGGAGTCTCGTGCCTATTCCTGAAGCTTCAGATGGCTTCGGAGCTTGCTTTCGATTCGTTTTGGACCGACTGTCACCTGGGAAAGCTTGCCATCTCCGTTCCGGTCAAACCGTCTGAAGGTGGACTTCACCCGCATGAGGGTCGCAACGTTCATGTTGCACTGCTTGAGGCTGTCCGGTTCGAAGGCCCAGCGGCCCTTGGAGAATTTAACAAAGAGCCTGTCACCACTGTTGCTCTTGTCTTGCCTCACCCACATGACCTTGCCAACCTCACCCTCCACAACATCTTTGTCGGACTTCTTCCACTGGACGCTGTCGCCCTTCTGGAATGGCAAAACCGCGAGCCGATGTGGGGGTATGCCTGGATTCAGCTTGTCAGGTACTCCGGTACTCCATGCCATGCGACATGCTCCAATCAGCTCAGGACATGCCAAGGAGCTCCAGCCACCTCGGTCAGGGGAGTCGTGACTGCAGGGGCCATCAGGGTCCTGGTTGTGTCTTGACCTTTGGTGGCAGTGCAGCCATCGCCTCGAGGCCACTGGACCCGTATCATGTTCTTGGCGTCGTGCAACCTGAGACAGGCTTTAGGCGTCTTCGGTGTGTGCGCAGGCTCACCACCGTGCATGCTGTGCCCGGGCCTGACGACTTCTCCGATGTCGCCTCGCGGGATGTCCTGATCTGCCTTCTCCCAGAGGACATACCTGCCTCGATACAGTGCCAAGATTCGACAAGCACGAGATTTCTCGAAGTTTGGCAGGCAGTGCAGCTTTGCTCGCCTGGCTGCAGGCGATGAAGGGCGAGGTCCGAGGGCTTCATGTTCCACGTATCTGGTGTGGGAACAGAAACTGGCAAAGACATGCAAAAAAGAAGAAAGGCAACTCTGTTCGAGAAAGACATGTCTCGTCTGCTTTCCTTCCGTTTCGAAAGGCCCTGCCCTCACACCTGGACCTATCCTTGCCCTTTGAATGATCAAAGACAAGTCAACCGCATCCCTCCGTCAAGGATGCAGATTCCCCACGGCCCGGCCGAGGCTCCGCTAAGGAACTTCACACGCAGGCGGTTCTTTTTGACCTAGTGCCGGAAAGTTCTATCGCTGGGAGAGGTTGGAGAAGGGCAAGGCTGCTTTTCAAAGGTCGTTTTCGAACTCCTCCTTGAACTCTTTCAAAAGTCTCCTTCTCTTTTCACATCCCTCTTATTTCTCACTTGCTTAAAGATTCCGCAAACTGAGTTGGGAACAAGCGCACGCTCCTGCTATCCATTGCCGATCGGGAACCCAGCCCCTGGAGCTTCCTAGTCCCCAGAAAAAGTGGGTAATAATAGTAATAATAGCAATAATAGTGATAATAGCAATAATAGTAATAATAGCAATAATAGTGATAATAGCAATAATAGTGATAATAGCAATAATAATGATAATAGCAATAATAATAATAATAATAATAGCAATAATAATGATAATAGCAATAATGGTGATAATAGCAATAATAGTGACAATAGCAATAATAGTGATAATAGCAATAATAGTGACAATAGCAATAATAGTGATAATAGCAATAATAGTGACAATAGCAATAATAGTGATAATAGCAATAATTGCTGAAGTGCATGCCACCTTTGCAGCTCATGCCAGTTGTACATGTTCATTTTTCCGTCGCTCTTTAGGCTATGCACAGTTTGAGCCTTGAGCATGCTTTTAAACAAAACACATGTACCATAGTTGTAGGTGCCATGTCCAAGGTAGCACAGACTTCACGTTTCCTTTCTTGTTCGCTTGCGTGTAAAATCTCCGCCTACTGAGTGAGCCATGGCGGGTTCTGGGGAGTATGGGACAAGGGAATTAGCTACTCCACTTGTGTCTACCTCTCAGCCTGCTGGTTCGCTCCAGCAGGTTATGAGCCCATGCTGGAGCGAACCAGCAGGCTGAGAGGTAGACACAAGTGGAGTAGCTAATTCCCTTGTCCCATACTCCCCAGAACCCGCCATGGCTCACTCAGTAGGCGGAGATTTTACACGCAAGCGAACAAGAAAGGAAACGTGAAGTCTGTGCTACCTTGGACATGGCACCTACAACTATGGTACATGTGTTTTGTTTAAAAGCATGCTCAAGGCTCAAACTGTGCATAGCCTAAAGAGCGACGGAAAAATGAACATGTACAACTGGCATGAGCTGCAAAGGTGGCATGCACTTCAGCACTCCTCCTTCGCGGCCCCGCCAGGGAGCTGCGACCTACTTGCTACTGCAGGTCCAACCCGTCAGGGTGACGACACACCTACCCTGAACTACCTGGCAAAAGCTGGGCCAACTGCCCTCACTATGCGAGGGCTCTCAAGGCACCTCGTGTGGGAAAAAGACACAGCTACGGATGAGCTCACTGAGAGATCCAACCCGTTAGGGTGGAGTAGTTCCTACCCTGTGCTGTGCTGGGTGTGGTCTGCAGCGCTCCCGTGGCACTGCTGGCACACTTGAAACTCAACAAACCTGTGCGAGTGGGCGAGCGTGGAACAGGTCTTAGTGCGGTGGAGCTTGGTCCCTTCGGGTGTTGCAAAGTAACGCGTTGGTGCTCCACCTGCCTGCTCACGCGTGCGAGTTGTTTGTGAGGGGCGGCGTCTGGGCGCTGCAGCAACAGACTGCGAGCTTGCTGCCTCCTCACGTGCAGAGATCTCGGCCTGGATGGCCTGCGCAGTTTGATCTCGAAGGCGCTGTAACTTGCGCGCCTTGCGGGGGCTCAGAGACAACACGGGTGTCCCTGCCTCTCGGCGGGAGATGACGCCTGGAAGGCACCACTTGAAGAACTCCCACACTGCAATGAAGCAGATACCAATGCAGATGATGGATACTGCCAACATCAAATCTGCATCAAGCGACACGGAGAGAGACAAGTCTTCTTCCTCGTCCGTTGTCTGGCTGGCAGCACCTACGACCTGAAAGAAGGCGAGCAAGACAGCGAAGGCACTCAGCTGCAGGTCTTGCCGCGCCACGGTCCCAGTGCCCACAGCTTGAGTTTCACTGTAGGCCTGAGCTTCCGCCCGGCGAGGTACGCCATGCTCAAGCAAACCCCAGATGGCTGCGAGCTCAAGGATCCTCGCAGATGGCAGTGCTTTCGTCAGAAGATCTGCGGCCTGCTCAACACCTGGGCAGTAAACAGGGATGATTTCTCCTGCCTCATACTGCTCGCGCAAGTAGTTGGCGCGCACCCTCAGGTGGCGGGTTCGCCAAGACCCGTGACCGATAGCGATGGCCAGTGCAGACTGTGAGTCAACCCTCAAAGTCTTGTCGAAGCTAGAAACCCCGAACTCACTCAGCATGGCCTCTGCTGACTGAAGGGCAACTACAGCGTCAAGTCCAGCAACAAGCTCGGCTTCTGCGGTACTGAGGGTGACAAAAGACTGTCGTGCTGAACGCCAGCACACCGGCGACCCGTGAAGGAAAACCACCCACCCCGTGTGAGAACGATTCCCTTCCGGCGCATAGCTGGCATCACTATACGCGATCAATCCTGTGTCATCCGCGTCAGCGGTGAGGGATAGCGCCTTGGTACGCTGCACATACGCAAGGGCCTTTTCTGCAATGCGGATGGCTCGTTGCGGCGCCTTCGTGCTGAGAGAGGCAAGCACACAAGCAGTGAAAGCTAAGTCAGGCCGAGTGCGTTGGCTTAGCCACAGGATTTCTCCAGTCAGCCTCTGTGCTGTTCGAACGGTCTCCTCGGTTGGGGACTCGTCCGTCAGGAGAGTGTCAAACGAAACAAGGTCACGCGGACAGGGGACCTTACCTAGTGCAGTGGGCTTTACGTTGTTGAGACGCAGCAGCTCTTCGGCGTAAGCCTGCTGGGACAACACAAACCCGGAACCTTGCACTAGGATTTCAACCCCTAAAAACCTCAGCGGGTGCTCTGCGGTGGCAAGTGCGAGAGGCGTCGTTTTCCAGATGCCCTGGATGGCCGTAGCCAAGGCTTCGATCACCTCTTTACTGCCTGCAAGCAAAAAGTCGTCAACGTAAGTGAGCAACCCTCCTACGACTAGCCCGTCAGAGGTGCGAACAACACGCCACCAGTTTGGGTCCAACCTTCCTTGCTGGAGCTGCAGTTCAACTCCGTCAACAACACACCTCAGCGCCCGAAGTTGGCAGTCTCTGAAGTCCGACCAAAGCTTAGGCGACTCCCTCAACCCGTACACAGCGTGCGTGAGGATCCAAAGCTCCCCTTCCTCTGCCAAACCTAGTCTCACTAACAACCTAGGCGGCGTGAGAGCAAACACTGGAAAACCTCTGCCTTGCGGGATTGGGGTCAACAGAAAAGCTGAGGTGACATCTAGAGACCCGATGCACCAATTCCTCTTGGAGCTGATGATTACAAAACAACGGAATGTCTCTGCAGCAGCACCTGAAGCGTAGACTTCGGACCCCGTGCCTGGGGCGTGGTTGCCACAAGCAACCAGGCGAGCCTTGCGCTTGTGGTAAGCCTGACCCTTCCGGGTAGCGAGGGAGGCTTCAGCAGGGTCTGGTGGCTTGACTGTGAACACAAACTTAGACGGAACCACCTTCACTTCCTTGCGCTTTAGCCAACCTCCGGAACGGACCTCTGCAGGGGGCAGTCGCCGCACAGCCTTCTCAATGACACCGATCTCCTTGTGAATGGACGGCATCCACTTCTCGATGCATTGCTCTGCATCCCGAGGGTCTACAGTGTGGACTACCTGCAGTGGTTCTTGCAACCCGTCAAGCAACAGCTCTACGTTGGTAGTGTAAACCGGCTCAGACTTGCAAAGGGCACAAGCTTCACTCGCGTCCGAGTCGTCAGACCTGAGAACACACAGCTGCTCACCTGTCTGCGGGTGTGGAACCCACAACTCCCACAGCACTGGTTGTTCCGGCAAGGAGTCTTCGCTTAAGCCCTCCTCCTCCTCAACCTGTGTCTCGGTGTCTGGTTGGCAAGCCAGCAGGGCGTGCTCAGACTGGGTTCGCCTTTGGTCCGGCGAGTGTTTCAGGTTCCACGACACCTCCAGCTCTACAGTACCTGCTTCTACGGCTTGGGTTTCTTTCCAACCTCCGCCTTTAAGCACAGTCCCAGGCGCTAACTCAGAAGTCTTCCCGTCAGGGTGACGTGCCTTTGTCTCCTGAAGGGGCTCTTCTTCGAAGCAGTCAAACGCGTCTAGACGTCTCACGTCTTGCTGCTCAGTCAGCGGTAAACGTACCGACGCTGGGAGTGGAAAACCTAAAGCTTCAAGGCTTTGAAACTCGTGCTCAAGCTCTTTGCCTAACGTGTTGACAGTGTAGCCGACAAGCACTGCTCTCTCACCCCTTCCAGGGAGTGGTGGCATGGCGGCGAGTAGGGTCTAGGAAGAAGGGCTTACCGCGCTCTAACTTGTGAGTTGTCCCTAACCAGCGCCTACCTTTGCCGTCTACCCGCTCCTCTACAGGGCCACTGACTAGGTCACCAGGCTTGAGTTCTATCCACAAATCCCCTCCGTTAGGCGGGAGCTTCAAAGGGAGGACTACATTTGTGGATCCCTGCAGGTTGTGGTGGTCGGCGTGCACGGGTTGAACAGTGGAATTAGACAACCAAAGCGAGGTGTACTCAGCTGTGGGTGCAACTGCGGAAAGCACCATATTCATAAGCTCTGTCAGCCAAGGCTTATCTGTGGTACCCCCTAAAACTCCTACGACACCTCCGTGACGGTACAACCCAGCTTTGTGTTGCAGCTGGGGCGCTGCTCTGCACACTTCGGCTAACACCCACAACGCTTCATCAAGGTCCCAGTCGTCCTCGATAAGCTCCGTAGCTAAACCTTCGAGGTCTTGCAGACTCAAGCGCGCTACACGGGCAGACTCCTCCTCAACCGGTGACACAGGCCCTTCCGGGTGTGGAGCTTCTGCTGGCGGCGGCAAGGGAGGCGGCGGGTCAAGTGCAAACACGTCGTCAAGTCTCACACCAGCAGACCGCTTGCCGCGAACCCTGCGTGGAGGTGGTGTGTGCTCCTCCTCAAGCGAGTCTCCTACAAACTGCAAGGGCGGTGGATCCGGAGAAACAAGGCGGGTGCGAACATGGAGTGTTTGCACAAAGCCGTTGCCAACACCATCGCTGCGCAACACGATGTGACCATCATTCACAGATGGTGACAACCCCATATACTTACCTTCAACCCATCTATCCTCCAAATCACCCTTCTTGCTAAAAAACTTTCGCTTCACGGAACACTTCCCTCCAAAATGGATGGCAAGCTTGGACTTCATGCCCAGCTGCTGCGCCCGTTGCTGAGCTGCAGCTGTCATGATTGCACAAGGCCACAAGGACGAGTCGACCTCGCCAGAGGTGAGAAGGGTTCGTGCTCGTGCTTTGAGCCAGCGCACGGTGTTCTCAGCAGAGCCGTTCTGCTGCGGAACGTCTCCTTCTGTTGTTGTTGTGCGGACTCCACGCTCGTGAAACCAAGCTCGAGTCCTTTTGTTGAAGAACTCACGACTGCGGTCTGTGTGGAAACGAAGCACGGGGAGGTTTAGGGACCTTAGGGAAATGTACACCTGTTGGAGGGCATTTAGGATATCATCACCCTTGTTTGTGTGAAGTGGCACTGCAAACACCAGCCTCGCCATGTCAGGCGGTGTTTCGAGTTCACACCTGGCTGACTCCCAGGGATGCTCCTCGGCAACTTTGGCTGCAAACTCCCTCGGCCCTTCAACTCCTTCACCTTCCGCCTCCTCCTCTTCTTCCGCTAAACTTGGCTCGTACAGGGAGTCCTCGTAATCCTCGTGCGGGGGGCCTTCTGCTGCGGGAAAGGCCTCATCTGCAAGGTCATCCGTCCCTCCCGGGAGGAGTGCTGCATCATCAAACCCCTCGGTTTGGCTGGGGTCTGACTCCTCCTTCACTCCTTTGAGCCGTGGGAAGCGGTACGACACAGCGAGGAAGTACTTGAACGTGGCTGGTCGGTGGTTGCGGCTTTCTGGGTCTTTGCCCTTCACACGGATGGGCCCCGCAATGTCGGCTGACATGCAATACACATCCGGGTGAACTACACCGTGGTGGCGGCGGCCGTTTCCGGCACCGTGCACGCAAACTGCACAATCACGGCGGTACGGCACGTGATTGTTCGCAACATGCTGTTCCCAATCCGCTTGGGTGAATTTCATGATGCGGTAACAGGGCCAACGTTGGAGTGCGTACACGATGGCTTGCACAAACCCCGGCGCCCACACTGGAGACACACGGCTGTCGGCGCTACCACAAACCTGCGATACCTCACCCTGAAACGCTTGCAAGTCTCTAAGGTCGGGCAAGTTGGTGCCAACAGTTGTGGGTTTATCGCCCGCGTGCCCCAACGGACCTTGACGGAAATGCACCTCAAACAAACCAGCCTCTTCAGCGTAAGTTTGCCACAGCGCGGTATTCCAAAACGACGGGGCGCTACCCACAGCAGAATGGCTTGAAGCCATGTGGTGTTCACCCGACGGTTGCTCCAACATGAATGCCACCATGGATGTTCCATCCGACGGGTTAGGGTGCACACGCCTCCCGGCGGTGGAAAGTGCATGCAACCACAACATGCGAGCATACAAACCCGTATCACGATCAACGAGATCACGCTCGTCAGAGGTGAGAGTGCTCAGGCCAAACGGTTCAGTGGGCGAGCGGAGTGGATGTGGTCCATCGGCGCGGTGCCCTGACATGGACCACGTGCGGGTTGGTGGACCTCCAATGACCGCCGCAACTCGTCCCAACTTTGCAACCTTAGCAAGAAGCGTCCAAAGCGGATCATGGTAAAGATCTTGGCTCCTTGAGCGGCAAATGTCAAGCTCAACAACAACTGTATCCTGCGACTCCAATCGTTTGAAAGCCTTGTGCGAGCCAGGGCCCGCAAACAAGTGAACAACCCAATTGGATGCTCGATGAAGTGCCTTCCTCCTTCGCCGGTTGAGGTTTGGCATACCTTCTTCAAGAGCTTTCCACAAAGTCTTGGAGTCCACATCTTCCGATGGGAGTAGGCCTGACAATGCACGATCGGGCACATCCTGAAAGAATGGCGCCGTGGATACTGCCATGTGGCCCGCTGCTGGCGCTGACGAGCTAACATGCTCCACCAAATGATCCCACCATGTGCGCTGCATCGCGATTTTCGCCTGTCTGATGCGATCCTTCCCCTCATCCGTTCTTCGCCTGAGCTCCTCAACCTGTTGCATTTTGTGTTCCTCCAACCGTGATATCAGCGTAAGGGCCTGGCTCTCTACCAATTCCGGGCAACCATTTTTGACCCTAAGCCTCAACGACTTACCATCGGGAGGATACAGCTTGCAACTACCGGCTGACCAAACCAGTTTATACCCAAGTTGCTCGATGATTGCGCCCATTGGGACTATTGGCTGCACTAGGCCATCCCTCCCGGGAGGCAGGAGCAAAGTACCTGAGGATGTGAGCCGCATTGTTGTGGTGGTATCGCCGGCTAGGCTCACCTGTACTTCCGATGCGGCCTCCCACTCCTCCTCATCCATGGCCTGCCTCATGGCATGGGTGGCCCCAGAGTCCAAAAGCGCATATGCTATGGGTTTGGGGGCCTCAAGCAACCCCCCATTCTCGGCTCGAGAATGGGGGTTTGCCAAACCCTGATTTTTCGCATTTCCCAACCCGCGAGTTGGAGCCTCCTGATGGGGGGGTTGGAAGTCCCGGTTTGGGAGACCCGAAACCGGGAAACAGCTTGCGGGCACGACTGAGCGAATCGTGAGCCTCTTCACCGAAGGATTGGGTGCAGACGATGCGGGCGCAGCCGGTGCCGGTGGCACTGAGGGCTGCTGCGATGCAGTACTCAAGCCTTCCGGCTGAGGTTGAGGCGGCTGGGCTTGCGGCGTGGTGCCGCTGCACGGTGGATTGGCCTCCAACTGCCGCAAAGCCTGGACTGCCTGTTGCATGAAGGTTTCCATGTTGAGCACTGGCGTGGCTTGGACAACGGGTTGGCCCGAGGATGTGGGGGATGAGGCTGCCTGTACGGAAGGTTTTTGATCCGGTGCTTTGGGTTCCGCCTTACCGGCCTTGCAATCCTTAGCGCGATGCTCCTCGGAACCACAATTCAAGCACTTCTTAAACCGTTCCGCCTTAGACAACTCGTTCATGGAGTGTTGGCTTTTGCACTTGGACCCAAACCTACACCCCTTCGGCGAAAGGAAATACTTGCATGTGTTGGCATTCCCTCCACCTTTGCCTCCACTCCCCTTTCCCGGCTTATCCCCAGCAACACCAGCTGCCTTCAATGCCAGGTTACCTGATCCACCCTTTTTGGCAACATGAGCTCCAGCCAAAGTCTCAAACTCGGCCAACAAATGTTTGTGGTAGGATTTGACCGCCTCTTCCGAGGGTCGACCATGCAACTGCAGTGCACTTTTCACCATCTCGGTTCGCCATGAAACCTCCGGCTCCTTAGAGATGACGGGCTTTGTCATTGAGGTTAGGCCTCCCACCAACACCATTGGATCCGGCAAACTCATACCAAAGTCTATGCACCTTTGATACCAGCGTCCCCACGCCCTCAATGCTGACACACCTGAGGCTGCATCCTGCACCACATGGGGATTTTGCAAGTTGCTCAACACCAGGTTGCGTTCCCCTATTCCCCCGGGCTGGTAGGTCGTGTACAATCTAAACAAGATTTGCGATGCAGCTTGATTCGCCTTACGGGCAATGATATCAGATTTCACTGTGGGGTCCAGGGCATCCAAAAGCATTGCGCATGCACGCGCATTCACTCGCCCCCACTTGCCTTCTGTAAGCTCTGGCCTCTCGTCAGGCTCAAGCGTCAAGCGCTCGATGGGGGATGCGACGACCCACTTATCGTACGCATCTTTGCTTACCTGAACTACCCCTGACCACCAAAGTTGAGAAGAATCCGAAAAGTCACTCATCAAGCCCGCAATGAGCTGCAACCAATCCTGAAAGTCCAACGAGCCTCCAGCTGGATCGGGTGGGGCTAGTCTGGGAAAGGTTGTAATGCCCGTTTTCACCGTTTCCGGGGCATCCTCCTTCCTGCTACTGCTAAGGTGCTGGGCTTGCAAAGTTTGCAGTTGCTGCACTCCCAACAATACGGCATCAAGTACGGTGTTACCTGATGTGGGAGGGCCTTGGGTTCCCCCCGGCGACACACTGGCTGCTCCTACTGGCGCCGTGCTGGCCTGAGCAGCTGAAGCCTGGGGAATTGGGGCACTAGCGGCAGCAACTGACTGGAAACCAGAGCCCGAAGCCCTGATCTGGCCCAAACCCGGGTTTTCGGCTCGAGAATGGGGGTCTGGGCCAGAAGAGGTGGAATCCCCTTGCACACCCGATAATGCGCTGCTTGGCTGCCCAACCCTTCCGGGTGGCGCTGCATTGCTAGGTAACCTTTGGGAACCTTGCAACCCCGACCAAAAGTTGGACCATAACCCTGAAGTTGCTGAAGCTGCTGTTTGAGCGGGCGCTCTCAAAGCCTCAACCGCCTGCGCTGCAGCATCATGCACCTGATACACTATTGGAGTGCGCACTTGCGCATCCTGAAGGGGTGGCCTGGGAACCTCAGCAAGGGGTGTCGTTGGAGCCATTGGGGCACTACTGGTCATTGCCACTTCTCTCCTTACCTGTTCCCTAAGAGCTTGTTCCCTTTGGGCCGCCTCCTCCAGTTGCCTCCGCATCCTCTGTATTTCCAAGTCCTGAGCCTGCGCCCGTTGATCAAACCCCGCTAGCTGCCTTGCAACCTCAGCTTGAATCGCTTCTTGGGGCAGGGACGATGAGTCTGTTCTCGATGGGGGTTTTTCGGGCAGGCTACCGTAAAGTAAGGGGGCCCTCTGTTCTAAAGCCTGCATGCGCTGCAACATGTCCGCGCTCAACAAGGAGCCATCCCTTCCAGGAGGCGGTGCAAAGGAAGTGGGTGTACCATGCGCTCCCAACTGTGGTGGCGAGCTACTCTGCGAACCCAAACTCCCTTCTCCCAGAGCCAATTGCCTTGGAACACCGCTGGGACTATCACGTGATTGTGATGTGATTGCTCGTGGTGGTGTGGCGTGTGTGCCTTGCGCCACTGCGGGTACCTGCACCACCTCAGTGCGCGCTACACGGAAAAAGTCCCCAACTCGCGTCATAAGCTGGAGCCCTGTACTAGGGAAGCCCTCAACCATCTCAGCTATGGTTGGCAATCCCTGTTGCGATCGTGGGGTCACAAACCCCTCCGTGGAAGCACCAGCGACTACTCTACCCCCTGGCTCTGCGTCACCACTCGCGGTACCTAACATGCCAGTGCTGGCCTCTAGCCCTGGGCTCCCGCCCGGCGCGACATTGCCGGGTATCGGCACAACCATCTGTACCTCATCACCGCCTTCAGTGGCGGTCGACACCTGTGGCATTCCCCCTGAGTCTGCGCAAACCCCAGTCTGGTCTATGCCTCCAAGTGCCCCTCCCGTAGCCATAGGTTCAAAGCCCATTCCACCTGTTTGGCCATGCACAAGTGTTGGCGTTGAACCTGTCTGAATACCATCCCTCCCGGGAGGTGGGGATGGATTTGCTGTGGTGCCATAGCCCTGCCCAAGCGTTGGGCTCATAACCTGCTGGAGCGAACCAGCAGGCTGAGAGGTAGACACAAGTGGAGTAGCTAATTCCCTTGTCCCATACTCCCCAGAACCCGCCATGGCTCACTCAGTAGGCGGAGATTTTACACGCAAGCGAACAAGAAAGGAAACGTGAAGTCTGTGCTACCTTGGACATGGCACCTACAACTATGGTACATGTGTTTTGTTTAAAAGCATGCTCAAGGCTCAAACTGTGCATAGCCTAAAGAGCGACGGAAAAATGAACATGTACAACTGGCATGAGCTGCAAAGGTGGCATGCACTTCAGCAATAATGGTGATAATAGTAATAGTAGTATGATTATTAATAATAGTAATGCTTCTTGTGGCTGCCACGGGCAACATGGAGCGCTGAGCCGCAGGCCCTGATGTCAACGACGTAACCAAGGTGCCCCTCCGGGATGTCCTACAGACGCGGAGCAAAAACGCCCGGGTTTGCTCCCAGAGACTCCAATATCCCTTAATTAAGGAATATACCTTAAATTATAGTAGGATCCAATATTCCTTAAAGTATGCTTATGGGGTTTTAAGTAAGTATAAGTATAGTTACCTTAGTAATAACCCTAGTTACTAAGTCCCATGATCCTTTTGCACAAGAAAAGGCCGCCAGGATCAGGTCGGCCCGGGGGCCCGGGTCTTGGGCATGCTCTGAAAACCTCTAGGGTTTGGTTTAGGGGTTTAGGGGTTTAGGGTTTAGGGGTTTAGGGTTTAGGGTTTAAGGGTTTAAGGTTTAAGGGTTTAGGGTTTAGGGTTTAGGGTTTAAGGGTTTAAGGTTTAAGGGTTTAGGGTTTAGGGGTTTAGGGGTTTAGGGTAGGTTTAGGGTTTTCCCTAAGTGAAATTCCGTCCTCATCGCTCTTGGTCCAGGTCACGAAGGAACCTCGCTGCATCTCGTGGCAGATCAGGTCCTTGGAGGAGCAGCGTTGGCACTTCGACAGGGTCACTTAAAGGATCATGGGACTTAGTAGCTAGAGTTATGAGTAGGGTAACTATACTTGTAATTACTTATAACTTATAACCCCAATTAAGGTACTTACAACCATACTTACTAAGTCCCATGATCCTTCAAGCAGAGCCTCTTCCGAAGGTCTCTTCGGGACAAGCGGCAGAGAGCTTGAAGTTGCCTTCGCCTGTGGCGAACTGCACCTTCAGCTGATGCAATTCAGTTTGGGCGCTTGCAGCTTCCAGCCTGCATGGATTGGGCTCTACTTGTTGGACCTACTGTGTGGGTTGAAGTCATTCAGGAAGAGCCATCTCTGCGATTGTTGCCGACTGCAATCAGCCAACTGCACCTTCAGCTTCCCATCCTCGAGTCCACCCACTATCTGGCCAAGCTCAACTTCCTCGCTGTCGTCGCTCGGGCTCTTGCGGCAAACGTAGTTTCCGGCTTGGATGTCCGCTCGGATTAGGTCCATGGCTGGGAGCCAGGAAATGCCCCTGGGAAATGCCACCTGAATTCTGCACAAGTCATCAGAAGATACGTAAAAACTCGACGAGCTCATACTTGAAAAAAGCCAGAAGCATGTGTGGGGGGCATCTTTTGTTACTCGTAGACCCATAATAGAACCCGAAACATACACTCACCAATATTTAAGGGGAGTCCTAGCTACACTCACCAAATCAGCAATATAAACCCTACTTCATGTGCCCCTTCGGCCGCTGCCTTGACCTTGCCCTCGTCATTCACCTCCGGGAGGACCTCTCCCACTTGGCCCCGCGCTACATCGGCGTTTGCCTGGGACCAAAAGACGTACATGCCCGGCTGAATGTCGCACCTGATGAAGCGGTCCGGTTTCTCTTTACGCTCTTCGCCCTTCACGGCGACATTCAGCAGATTTCCTTCTTCCAGGCCCTGGATGATGCCGAGCTCGTCATCGTCAACTGCGTGGACGAATGTGCCCTTCTGGAAATCGGACACATTCAGCTTGCTTGCGAGGAGAGAGAACTTGTATGACGAAGGGAATTCGACAATCCGCTTCTGGCTGGCCGATAAAACTTCGACCACTACTCCAAGCTCACCTCGCGGCATGTCTTCGTCCACATCCATGCTGTAAACCTCGCAGCCCATGAAACCCCTGCTTTGAGAAGTCCCGAATTACGACGGAGAAAGAGTCACACCGAAAACTTGCTTGCAGGGGGTGCTGCAGTCAGCAGACAAGACATAGTACGATAGGCAGGCCATGTGGGGCGAGGCCACGTGGGCTCTGAAGCCAAGGTCGTAATCGTAGCTGCATACGGACTGACGGACAAACAAACAGACACAGAGACCGAGGGACAAACACAGCGACAGACAGAGGGGAGACGGAGAGAGAGAGAGACAGAGAGAGAGAGACATTGTGAGACGCACACGCAGAGACTGACAAACAGAAACACTGGCAGGCAGGCAAGCAAACAACAAGGCACAAGGAAATACAATCGAAGCATCGCCGACGCACCTTCCTGTGCATGCTTCGTGGTAGTCTGGGGCAGTCTGGGGATGAGCGTGCCGCTCAAGGATCGCTCCCAGCGACCTTTTGAATTCTGCCACAGGACCCGTCCGACTTAGAATACCATAAATACCCGTGTTTTCGAGTGTATTGTGCCAAACATCAGGCTGTCTGCTACTGTATGCTTGGGGAAATCGAAACACATTCCCGTGTCGAATGGAGCAAGACGCTGAGTTTTTCGTTTTCGAACATGGTTGCAACCTGCCCCCCTAAGTGCACGGAGAAGGAACGTGAATCCGCCACCTGTCTGGACATGGTTCTGTCGCGAATCAGCCGTTCGGTTGGCTATGCTTTCCGTGGTGGTGTCTGCGCGATGTGTCTTCAAAGCCTTAAGCCCAGGGCCACAGGACCGCCCCGAGAAAGGGCCAGGCATCCCTGACTAAGAGGCCCCTTCAATTCGCCAAGCTTGATCCCGAGCCACATAGCTCCCCACGGTGATTTCATCCGTGTCATCAGACTCGCGATCTGCAGGCATGGCTTGCGACGCTGAGGGGCTCTGGATGGCCAGGCTTCAAAACATAACTCGAGAACTCGAGTCTCTGAGCCACAAAGATGGTGATGTTACACGGACGTGCAGAATGATGTACATAACAAGTTGGCTGCTGCTTCATTGGGAGCATGTCTTCCTGAGAACCCTGGCGCAAGCGAGCCGAAAGCGATGGGCCAGAACTTGCCCGCAGCACCCTAACACTCACAGTCACTCACAATGACACTAGAACTACAAGTGATGAGCACATGCGCAACGATCTTTTGCAGAAAACATTCGACGACGGCTTTTGCCAACACGCAAGCAGCGTTGGCTGCTACAGCCCGAACGCCAAGCTGACGTTCGAAACTTCGAAACCGCCCGCAAGTGGACCTGAGAGCAAGCGCCTTACACATGTCGAGACGTGAAAATGAAAAAAAACATCACACCAAGAATTCCAGGTCACAACTTCCATGAAACGCAGGCTGAAGTTAGTCATCTGCCATGCTGGCGGTGTCCTACAGTCGCACCGTCACCCGAACAGACGTCCCGTTTCAATCACCTCACACGCACAGCCACTCCGCACACGCTGTCTGCCCACTGTCTGGGATTCATGCATAATGTCGCCTCAGACGAGATGTCACACCCCTGCCACGTGTTTGTCATAAAAGAACGAGGCAGCGGAAGCCGCACTTTGCGTCCAACTCTTCCGGTACTGATAGATGGATAAGAACTTCCAGAATAAAACGCGGGCACTTGACGCGCGATAGCCCCGCCAGAGACAAGCATCACCAATGCACACAACGCATGGGTCACCTCAGCACACGACAAATAACAAGGCAAGAACTTGACATGACATTTGGGGCCGAACAGTGGTTGCTTGAGAAACCTGGAAACAGTCCGACATGGGGCTGGAGGTAAGCTTAGCAGGAAACGTTCCACCTCCCAGACATGGCGCGTGCCTCAGCAAGTGCAAGAACGACGTTCGTTATGTTGGAGTAGCACCCCATGCTCCGATTTGAGGTGGGCCAGATTCTTGATGTACCTTACTAAATGTTAGTTGCTGGCAAAATAGAAATGTTGTCAATGTCGCTTGGCTGTGCGCAGGAAAAATCCGGCGCATGGTCGATTCCGTGGAACAGAGGGGGGCCACTCAAGCGAAGCCAAAATTGCTTAGATTATTCGACCCCACATTTGGAGCCGCGTGTGCTGCAGTTGGTTCGCACCCAAAGTGGGCGTCGGCGGCACTGGAAGCTGAACAGGCGTTCCAGACGCAGCAGCTGGAACACTTCCATCGCTTGCACTGAGGCACTTGCAGGTGCAATCTGGGCTGCTGGCTGAGCTGTAAGTGCAGTCTGGGCTGCTTGCTGAGCTGTGGCGAACCGACAGGACCAACAGAGCCAAAAGCAGAGTCGCAACTCAGCGTCCTGGGCTGCAACTGGCATTCAGCTGTTTGTGATCAAGCAAAACACTTCCAAGCAAAAACGAAACGAAACGAGTGCAGTCATTGACCCAACTTAACAGCTCCTCGCAGCTTCGAACATGCCAAAACATCAGGACATCCAAGATTACAGGATTTTCACAGCGTCTGTCGTGCAGGATCCTACTTGTCCGCATGTTTCCAGAATTGTTAAAGAACGGGCTTCACTACGGTTCCTACTCTCAAACTGAAGTGGTCACTTTTCCTTGTGGGTCGCTGTGTCCGCTGGGTCTCGAGCCTGTACGCCGCAAGAGCGTAACTGGCTGTTCCTATGCATTAGCACTTTAGCTGGACAGATCAAGAGCCGAGGGGGTCTAATCCTAATCCGTAATCCGGCTAATCCGCGTGATTAGCCGAATCCTTGTAATCTATGATATGGTCGTAATCCATGCTGTAGAAAGCCAGCAAATCAAGATACATTTTTTCTCCCTGGCATTTCATGCAGCTCGGTCGTCAGCGGCCGGTCGGCGAGGCCTCAAATAGGAGACCGGAGACTGGACTTGGGTGATGATTCCGTGTTGAGGGTGTAGGCAGTTGAGATGTAATTGGGTTCAGGGCTTGGGGATAGAAGGATGTGGGGGTTAGGTTTTATTTAATTTAAGATCTGTGGCTATGTGGGTTCTAAGTAAGGGTCTTTTCTGCTTTAGTTTGACGCCCAATACCCCTTAATTTAAGGAATATGGGAAGATGGTTTAAAATACATAGGGCTGCATATTCTGATGTTAGTAAGCTATATTCCTTAATTAATTAAGGGGTATTGGGCTCTCTTGGAACGAGGCTTGCCAGACACTGCTGAGGCAGTCGCGTTTAGGATCTTGAGGGTTTCGGGGTTTGGGGTTTAGGGTTTCAAAGTTAGGGGTGTTAGGGATCTCCCAGCTCCTTCGGGGACACTAGCTTGTTACTGTTGGAGTCGCGGATTTCTCAACGCCCACTGATTTTTGACATCGCAGGGACAAGCGGTCGCCCGGCGAATAGATTTCGCCCCAGGCTTGTCATGGATCCCTTCATAAAGAAGAGCATCATAGCTCGCTAACGCCGCTGGAAAATTAATCCAAGTCGTGAAGGTCGAGGACTGGCGTCGCATCACATCCTGAAGTTGGGGCCCGCATGTCAACTGGAGCACCACTCGCGAGCACATGTGTCGAAACCTTACCGGACTGCACGTCCAGCTCATAGTTCATCGGAGCAGCTAGAATGGAGTCTGGCTGAGGAAAGTGCAATACCGCAGAACTCGGATGGCCACCAATCGTCGATTGTGAACCCATAGATTCCGACGCACCCTCTTGGCTAGCTGCTGGCCCATCTGTGCCCACCACACCACTGACTCGACACCCCACAAAAGGCAACCCATTCTCAACAGATCCAAGGTTCGTAGTGCTTCGGTGCAGTGAGCGCTGTAGATGCCGGCACCGTCTCGCGTGCACATGCCCGAACGTCAGGCGACAATCCTTGCAGCAGTGCCTGTGCCCTGGGCTCACATGCGGGACGTTGCAGCCAGTTGTCTGACAGGCAAAGAGGCGAAGCACTGGCATCGATCCCTGGGGGACCGAAGCATCAGCATGCACTATGCCTGCCGAAAATGCCATGGACGACCTTTGGTTGAGGGGCACTTTCAAATTTCATGGGCTTGACAGAAGTAGCGGCTTCGCGCTGACACGCATTGTTTTGACATGCGACGCATATCTGCAAGTAGTAGTAGTAGTAGTAGTAGTAGTAGTAGTAGTAGTAGTAGTAGTAGTAGTAGTAGTAGTAGTAGTAGTAGTAGTAGTAGTAGTAGTAGTAGTAGTACTAGTAGTAGTACTAGTAGTAGTATTACTTCCTGAGAAGCATGTTGGGGTCCCTAGAACAAGGATCCGACTATTCAGGGTATCATCTCGACGACAAGACTTTAATAAACCCTAGTAGCCTAGGCCTGACTTAAATGAGAACTTACCTTCAATCAATTCCTTAGTCGCAAGAGTTCTGTGTAGACACTCCACACTCGGTGCCGGGCACAAAAGTTCGCTGGCGCAGCCTGTTTGTGTGCAATGGGAGTTTCGATGACAGATCTACACCATTTCGGGGGCATTCTTTTGGTCTGGGTGCTTGAGTGAGGCTACCCCGCAGCGTGTTTGTGCATCCAGAACAGACTGCAAGTGCGAAGCTTCACTCAGCATGCTTTCCATCGCGCCTTGAGACCATGGCCTGCCGCATGTTGCCCGGCTTCGAGAAACAGGCCTGGGGTCGATCAGTTTTATTGAAGGTTTGGGCTTTCAGGGTGGAGCGCTACGACTGCTGAGACTTGAAGCATCGCATGCACAGCACGGACTTTTAAGCTGCTCTGTGAAAGCGGCTCTGCCCTTCCGAAGTTTTCGCACAGGTCTACACTGAGCTTCTCCAGGTGCCCAGCAGCGGCTTGAACGTGTCTCAGATTCAACGCCTTCTCGCCAGTGGTTCGCTCTGGCGAGTCTGTGGATTCCTCCCAGTGGCATCAGGCCGTGGCGGCGGCGGGGGTGGCCACCACGACGACGAGCTTCTGGAGGAGCTGCTGCATGAAGACTTCGTGACCCACTTCCACTTCACGAACCTCTTGCACTTGGAGACGTTGCTGGGCTTGTACTTCTGGGCGTCGGAGACATTGGCAGACTTGTACTTCTGGGCCTCGGTGTGCTTGTTTTTGGTCTTGGAGACGCTGCTGGACTTGTACCTCGGGGCATCGGAGACGTTGGCGGACTCGTACTTCTGGGCCTCGGAGGCCTCTGAGACCTTCGTGGACTTCAACTTGTGGGTCTTGGACACATAGGCGGACTTGAACTTATGGGCCTTGGACACATAGGTGGACTCTCGCTTCCTCGAGCTCGAGCGGAACCATCTTTTTGGGCGATTCGCCCATGCCTCGGTGTCACTTTCGTCGTCCATCTTTTCTTCCGCCCATGTTTCGTTGTTTCTTTCGTTGTCCATGTTTTTGTTTCGCGATAGGAACTTCGGTTGTCCGAAGAAGCCTGCAGGGAAGTCCTCATCCTCCTGCCCCGGCCAGGGTACATCGTCCATGGCTGTGAAGCAGCTATGTGCTATGTTGGAAGTGAAGTGCGGCGTGAAAATATAAATCGCTGGGATCAACCCTGTGAGCCTGAGAGGCAGCGTGGAAAGGCCAACCTCTTCTATACTCCCAGCAAAGTAAACATGAAAAAACACACTGCAGCATGTCTGGCTTTGTCGTCCTTGAGGCCCGAGCCTGCCGATGAGAACCAGGAAGAAGCAATGCGGCGTGGGCCTCAGGTGGAACAGTTCAATCTTTACTGCAGCCTGCCACTACCCAGAGTGCAGGGTTTCTGCATGTTTCGGAGTTGTGGGGTTTGAGTGCGCTCTTAGGATTCGGTAGAAACTGGTACTGTTGTCCGGTATGCTAGCGAGTCAGCCAAGGCTCTTCTGCCCCTCTTGGAGCAGGTGGGCGTTCAGCCCCACATGGGAGCACCCCTTCAGCATCTAAACAACTGTATGTAAAGAAAGAGGCTCAAGAGGCAGCAAGCCGGCAGCGATACCGAACCCTCCCCCCTTGGCTCCCCGGCAGCAGCTTCGGTTGCATCTGCAGTCTCCTGGAGGTTCGAAGGTTTGTGACTCTGGTGTTTCGGTCCCTCCAAGCTAGAAGGGCATATGCATAATAATAAGATAAAATTATGCAAGGGGCCGACTTGCAGGTTCTTACAGTCCCCTACAGGAGCCACGACTCGAGACATTTTCAATGCGCTACCCACAAGAGCGACAATCGAACCCCAAACCTACAACCCTCAATCTCAAAGGCAACACCGCTCAAAACACCAGAGTCCAAAAGGCCCGGAAGACCCTCGAAAATCCAACTTGTTTTGGCTTGGGTGTCGGCAACGCAGGTTCGGGGCATCAAACTGCTTGAACGGGGTCTTTTTTCCGGAGCGACTTGTCCCCTAGTTGCACCACTAGGACCAGCGTCCATCACCAGAGGCATTTGCTTCCAGTGCCCCTGACCAACTTGAGTGAGCTGGATTTTCAATTTTCGAACGTGACACATTTGCATGCTGCAGCACTTTAAGCTAGAGAGTAAGTCATGCCCTGACTCGACTCGGCTCAGTCAAGTTGGACAACCCCAGCAGCAGCTGCCCTTTCCCCAGGGCAGTGCAGCTGATCTGGTCAGTCTGAAGTGCTTTCCAGCCTGCTTGATCAGCGATTAATTTGGCCTCACGCCACTAAGAAGTCACAGACCTCTTCTGCTCGAACTGGTCTCGACTCGTCGTCGCTAACAGCAGGTGATCCTGAGTTGACCCATGGACTTTGTCCGAAGCCCAATGACAAGACGAGTATGTCTGAAACGACAAGCGTAGGCCAAAAAACGAAGCATCATGGAATCAAGCGGCCGGTGATATCGACCTCGATGACCTGGCGGTTGTTCCCAGCGATGCGCTTTCGGGCTCGCTGTGGCATGGAGCCAGGGCCTGTGGCGTGGCCTTTGCGTGCAGCGATCGAGTTAGGCTTCCTGCCGCACGCCGCCAGCCAATCCAAGGCCACGCTTTCCAAAAAGCCACTGAGACGCCGCCCTGGTACTTTTCGTATGTCAGGGCAGCAAAGTCTTAGTCTGGCACGCTGGTCTGTGGTCTCGTCTCCTAGCTGCCCAGCGGTCTTCTCCCGGATCTTTCTCCTAAGTCTTGCTGAAGGCGGAGAGACCGCCATAACCGTGAACATGTCATGATGCGAGCTAAAACATGGACCGCTTCCAGAATCAAGGAGTCTCTGGAACGCGTTTTCGTTCATTCGCTGGACCAAAATGGCATTGAAGATCCCTTAAATTCAACCCGATCTTTTTAAGGAGGGACCCCTCTACTAGAAGAGACCTCCTAGCCTAGTATACGTCGTCTCATAAGCCCCTGAGGTTGAGGAGGGACCCCCAGAACCCGAAGCTAAGCTTGACTAAGCCTCCTTGTCATGCAATGTCAATGTTTATCGGAAGAGCAACCCAGAATTTAAACCTCAGAATGCCCAGTTGTCAATGCATGGCTTTCAAGTGGCAGCAACCCGAGTCGGTGAAATGAACAGTACAGAATGTTTGTTTTCTGAAATTTCTTGCGAGTTTCAGAATAGCCAGGTCCCGCTCGACCTCGCAATTTTGATAACTCAGCAGGATGAGCGAGCTGACCACCCTGAAAGCTTCAGGCAGGCTCTCCTCGCAAGCAAGGTTACAGACACGGAATCAGGCAAACAATGCTGTTTGGTACTACTTCCTTAACCAAACGCGTCACGTTGTTCCATCAAGGCGAGCATGCCTAAGAAGAACTTATGAGAAAGAAGTGTGAATAGAGCGGGAAAACCTAATTAACTTATCAACTATGAATGTCAGTCAACACCACAGAATGCTCCTTGACTTGTTGAAGGATTGGAGGCCAAAACTGATGAGGCTTCATTGTGCGCACCTCCGGGTTCGCAGCAAAATAGCGGTCCTTGACTTTGAGAAGGTGCTTCCACTGCGAAAGTAATTCGCCTTCAGCCATAGCAAAGTGCTTGGCAAAAGCTTCCACTGCAGTTGCAAGCGGGGTCGGCTCGTTCGCTGCTTCGGCGGCTTCCCGCTGTGGTGCTTCTGCTTGGCCATCTCGGGGCGGGCGGTATGTCGGGTGCAGTACAGCCACAAACTTACTGATGCCCACGTTGCGAAACCTCATCCGCAGATCCTCCAGGACCAACTTTTCGAGATCCTGGCTGGTGTCTTAGTCTTAAGTATTGGGAGGATTCAGGGAAGCTTCCGACTGGAGAGTGCACTGTCTGAAACTCAATTTACATGTTCTAACTGAACTCGCACTTGGATTCGCATGAACTGTATGTTGGTGCCGGGGAAGAAGTTGAGCTTGGCCCCCGCTAGACTAGACCCTATTAATTCCTCACCCACAACCACATCTTGTTTGTCAGGCAGCCTTGGCAACGGCAACCACCTCATTCAAGGTCTCGTTGTTCAGTCTCAACTCCAACTCCGGTTCATGGTCCCCCACATAGTACTTTGCGCTCAGGATCTGGCCACCAGCAGTCTGCTTCACATGCATCTGCCGGCAAAGTTCTTCCAGCAAAGTGGCCTGGCAAAGCAGAGAAATCATTGTCAAAGGACAAGAGGACAGGTAACCTCTAGTGCAAAACACCGTCCCGTGCCATTTAGACACAAGTCTCGACTGGAACTGACTGACTCAATCTACTACTGCTTTCTTGCCCAGCGGCAGCCTGGCGAGGAGCAGTGTATGGCTGAAACAGCTGCTTCAAGCCAGATGCCAGGCCACCATTGCCCTGGCGCATGTAAGCCTGCACATCCTTGATGCACAGCTCGACATGGGACTCCAGATCGAGCACCCTCAAGCTGCTGCGCTGGGACTGCACGTTGAGCTTCCGCAAGAATGACAGAAGATCTGCAGCCACGGCCAGCACCAACCAAACCTTCACGGTCCGCACATCTGCCTTGATGTGTCTCGCCCAGGCTGCTTGGTTTTGATCCCTGGAGTCCTCGGCTGGGGACGTGCTGTGGATGACAGTCATTTTCATTTGAAGGGGTAGGGTTTTGCAGGGTTTGTAGGGTTTCTCGGTCTTCTTGGGTTTCTTGGGTTTCTTGGGGTTTGCAGGGTTTCGGAATAACATTGGGTACTTGGGCATGCAGGGTTAGGCATAACGAGAGTTCCCGGTTGGAGGCTTCCCTTTTCTGCCTGACCCCGGGGGTAACGGGGTCTACAGCCCCAGACTGCACACGCCCCAGGCCAAACCTAGTAGTAGTTGTAGTAGTAGTAGTAGTAGTAGTAGTAGTAGTAGTAGTAGTAGTAGAGTAGTAGTACAACCAGTACTGATGCCAGTCAGCTTTGAAGGGGCTTCCCAACACTCCCCCGAAACCCTTGACACTAGGATTAGGACTCTTACTTACTACAATACCGGGACTTGTCAGGGCAGGGATGACATTGCTGGCAAGCATCGCAAAGCCGGGTGACATAGGAAACTATCGCCTTGAAAGATCGCACCAGCACCTTTGCGGGAACGGCATGCGAGACGAAGCGCTGTGGAGCGAAATGAAGCTGACCTCCTTGGCTTGCATCCTCCTGTCAGACATGTACTGCGGTCACGTACGAAGTGTGCATGAGGCAGCTGACTCACAAGATCGGACGTGCAATGTGTCCTGCATCAAGGAAGCCAAAGCCGACAACTCAGCTTTTGCTGCCGTGCTCTGGGATACATGGGAACATATTCGGCGCAGCATCTGCATGATCCCTCCGACGTACTCCTGCTCGTCGAACTTTTTGCAAGTCAAATCAACTCGATGGGCGCTGCACCTCAATGCACTTTACCAGGGTTCTCTTGCTGCTTTGTTCATTGTCTCCGTACATTGGTACACTACTTACAAAACTGAGTTGTTCAGAAGACTCTCTACTACTTAGACAAGAGCTAAATTAAATTAAATTGCTGCCCTGGGTCCAACACACCAGCAGGTTCTCCTCGGAAAACTGTCGCTTCTCTTGCAGCAGCGAGTGCGCTAGATTTCCAGTGGGCCCACGAATCGGAGCAGAAATTGGAGTGCTGCCTTTACGCACTCCGTTCACACTGGCACCATCCGCAGTGAATCCGACCAGGCGCTCCATCACATCTTGCTTTGTCAAGCCCTGGCCCGCCTCAGACTTTGTCGTGAGGGACAGGAGCACCTGTCCATGTTGACAAGTCCAGGCCACAAAGCGACATAGTTACTTAAAAAAACATGTTAGACCAACACATGCGCTGCAACATTACGCGCCTGCTGACAAAGAACGTCATGGGTTTTACTGGACAGGTGCCGCATCTGCCAAAAAGACGATGTCGGGCAACAGGACTCATCCAGGAAATGCACTCTGATGGCAAAGTAGCCAGTGCCAGAAACACCCTCGTCCACGTTCACACTCAACACAGGAGATGCCTGCACTTGCTGGAGCAGGATGTCGAAGCTGCGATTTGCAGTGCAGCGACAAATCTCACTGAAAAACCGCCGGCCGTTGTGACCGTCTGGCAGATTTGCCTCAACCTGGTCAAAGTCGCCACTTTACTCATATAATTATTGGTCGTTTTGTTTCGCAGATCAAGCTAAATAGGACCATGGACAAATTACCCGCAGCCCAGCTAACTAATCCGCTGGCCTCATAGCATGCCTTCGCCATTGCTTGGTATTCGTAACCAGTCAGCCCCTGCCGCAGAGCACAGTATGCGAAATGAATGGCGTTCTCCTGCTTTGTTTTGCGGCAGAGACTGGCACAAACCAACTTCGGCCAAAATGGAAAAGGAACGCATAGCGAGGAATGGGCATGGCAACATGAACAAAAGTGCTTTCACCCCACAAGCTCCTCCTGCACAGAGATGGAGATTTGCCTCTGAATGCGGATTTTGCCACCGGCATCGACAATGCCCTTCCGCATGAACGCCAATGCTTTGGAATGGTCCGATGTGGCTTTGTGCACATGTCCGTGCACCTTGGCAACTTGGAGCTGGGCTTGATATCAAGACTTTACTGTCTGAACTCACAGACACGCAGACACGCTGCCTAGGCACAGCGTCCCTTGCCTGTACGGTTTTCTCCGCCACTCGAAGCTCAAAGCGTCCGAAGGCCTGGCGGCCATGCAAGGCATGACCTGGGTCTCCGTCTACGTTACGTTATGATAAAGCCATCCAAGCTGGACGAATTAGTTTCCAAAACCTGTTTCCGAATTCCAGAAGAAGCATCCGCTGGAAGCATAGGCTTGGCAGAGACTGCATCCCACCAGCTCCGTGCCATCGCTATCGATCTTGTACCGCAGCCATGTCTCGGACTTGCCGGTTGTTGGGCAGTTGTACTGAGCGAGGCGTCTCATCTCCTTAACCTTCCTCAGTGGCGATGCACAATGCTGCACAAAAAAAATTAATTACACACACCTTCGGGGAGAATACCGAAGGAACAACCGAAACCCGAAGCAGTAGTAGTAGCGAACATTGTTTACTCTGACTCAGAACGAGATGCTTGGTGCAGATGCACTCGTGGCGGCAGCAGCATTTGCAAAACGACTCGTCCTCTGCCGGGTCATCCGATATGGGTGCGGATGAGTCTGATTTCCCGCCCAGCGAAGGCCGCAGCCGATACCGCGAGGAGTGCGGCGTTGTCCTCTGCGGCTCCTCGGGCTCTGACACTTCGCATTGGACAGCCGCCTCTTTTGTGTCCGGCACGGCCACTGCATCGAGGTCCTCGGGCTCTGGCGCTTCGCATTGGACGGCCGCCTCTTTTCTGTCTGGCACGGCCACAACGGCCACAGCATCGGGCAGTTTCAGTGTCTCTTTCACCAAGTTTCTCAGCTTCGGGCAGCATGTTACGAGCTCCAGGTCAACGAAAACCGCCAGCCGCACAGCATGAGACCACCGTGTTCCTGAGGTATCCAAGCCTCTGTCGGTGAGCTGCTTCCGCAGGTCACATGCACTAAGCCGCATGATGTCGTTCAAGCTGATCTCGGCCATGGTTCTTAATTATGAATTTGACAACACTGGAAGCGCTAGGAAGTTGCAGAGGCCAACACTCTGTCTAGTCTGAGATTCGCCTAGTAGCTGGTAGAGTGGAGTGTCTGGGGAGTTTGGCTTGGTATGTCGAAATTTTACACTTTGCTTCTGACCTGTTTTTTTTTTGTTTCCGGCATCCGGGTTTACAGTCTTGCGGGACTTACCAAGCGAGGTCGGGGTTTACAGTCTTCCGGGACTCAGCAGGCGAGGTCGGTTTCAGGCGAGCTCCCAGCTTGGTGGCTTGGCACTTCCATGAGAATTGTCGGTTTGTGCTACTTCTCTGTGATGTCGCTGGGATCTGAGCCGAAAAGACGAAAGCCTCGGAGATTCATTACCCAATTCCCAAAACAACCAATCAAAGTTTCAGGGCTTAGGGATTAGGGTTTAAATTAAGGAGCCTGCGACCCTACAACAATTCTCAGATCCGCTGGTGGAAGAATACATGAATGTCAGATGACTGTAGCGGCACCCTCTACAAATGTGCTAGGACCGTTAATTGAAGGACAAGGATTACTTCGCAGCAGCAACCTCCAGTTTAAGAGTTTCTTTTACTTTTGGCTGTTACGCCGTTGGAATTTTGGAATGGCTTGAAGCTTCCGCATTTTTGGTCGAAGATCTAAGGCCGAGGTTTGGGCTTTGGCCTATGACGACCCTATACATTGCCACACAGTAGCCCGATACAGCCGTAACGCACCTCGTAGCAACCCAACAAGAACGCTACAAAGGGATGCATTTCCAGTTGAGATCTACTAAATAACTATAGTACTACCCCAAACTATCCCAAACCTTCAATTGCACACAACCCAGCAGGTCCTGCTTGGAAGCTGGATGCCAGCCAGCGCGAGCCGGGGGCGGCCAGTCACAGTCGCCTGCATGCGGACCAGAGGGTGTCGGTGGTCAGGGTTTTAGGGTTCAGGTAACCGTATCGTTCGGACTCCTGAAATCTGAAAGGTTTAGGATGTCAGGAGTTGGACTCTGTATCGACGTCGGGCTAAGTGATCTCGATTGCTGTCTCTGAGAACAAATTAATTTAATATTATTTGCTGCCAGTGTCTTTACAGTCGTTTTTCAGATCAACCCCCTGATTTGTGAAAACTCCTAACTCGAGCAAACAGCAACACCCGCCAGGACGAAACCGTGTGCGCCTTACTTCTGGATCATGTAGGGCCCGTACTAGTTACAATAGGGTTTGGGGGCATGTTCACCCCAGTAAATACACGTTATTATTGAAGTATGATAGCAGTTCCAATGATTCGGACCCCTACATTATACAGACGGGCTTGGGTCTAAGGACTAGGATTGAGGGGCCTCCCGAGTTTCGGGGTTTAGGGTTCATGGGGCTTAGAGTTTGGGGTTGATAACCTTGCGGCTTGCAGGATGACTTGTAAGTGCTCGGAGCCCAATGTGCAGAGTGTACTATTTGAAATCAGAGCAATAGTAACCTACTTTATTTATTTATAACAGCCGTACATACCCAGCGTCCCAGGCTCAGCAGTCATGAACTTTTTTTTCCATTCCTGCCAGAGCTCTTAGCTGTCCTCTGGCAGCTCTGGATCCTCAGAGCTGAAGTCTTCGTCCGCCACCAGGGTCTCGTAACGAGAAAGGAGAGCACTGGCGGCGATCTGCAGGGATATACACTTCTCTATACTACCCTTAGAACCATAACAAAAATATTATTTTGAATAATCTCTTGGGTTTTAGATGAACAAAAATACAAAATAATTCCTAAGGAGACCATAGTTCTTTTCCAAGAAACCACAACGCCTAAATCCCGAAGCCCTGCACTTTACCCCAGCAGCCTCCGAGGAAGGAGAAAGGGGAGCAGCAGCACTGCTGCTGCTGGCGCTCTCCTGCCGATCCTGCAGGGATGCACACTTTTCCTTGAAACCACTACCCCTAAATCCCTAAGCCCTGCACTTTACCCCAGAACCTCCGAGCAACGAGACAGGAGAGCAGCAGCTTTGGTGCCGATCCGCTGACGATCCTGCAGGGATACACACTTTTCCAAGAAACCACAACCCCTAAATCCCTAAGCCCTGCACGCTTCTGCAGGGGTTGGTTTTGGGTTTAAGGTTAGGGGTTCCTTCCAGCCTAATTCAAGGCCACAACCCTAACCCCCAGAACCCCCGAACCCTTCATTATAAAGCCAAGCCTCCGTCTGTGGCTTCTGGCTCTCTTTCGCATCCAGGAGCTGCAGCTGCTTTTGCCGATCCTGCAGGGGTATACACTTTTCCTTTAAACCACAAGCCCTAAATATCCCTAAGCCCTGCTTTTTATCCCGCCAGCCTCTGACCTTGTCTTCTGCTTTTTCGCCGCAGGATCTGGCTCCTGCAGGGGTTGGTGGGGTTCGTTCCAGCCTAATTCAAGGGCACAACCCCAACCCCCAGAACCCCCGAAGCCCTCATTATAAAGCCAAGCCTCCGTCTGTGGCCTCTGGCTTTTTTTCGCACCCGGGAGCTGCAGCTGCTTTTGCGGATCCTGCAGGGGCTTACACTTTTCCTTTAAACCACAAGCCCTAAATATCCCTAAGCCCTGCTTTTTATCCCGCCAGCCTCGGACCTCGTTTTCTGCTTTCTCGCCGCACGATCTGCCTCCTGCAGGGGTTGGTTTAGGGTCTAAGGTTAGGGGTTCGTTCCAGCCTAATTCAAGGCCACAACCCTAACCCCCAGAACCCCCGAACCCCTCATTATAAAGCCAAGCCTCTGTCTGTGGCCTCTGGCTTTTTTTCGCATCCGGGAGCTGCAGCTGCTTTTGCGGATCCTGCAGGGGTATACACTTTTTCTTTAAAGCACAAGCCCTAAATATCCCTAAGCCCCGCTTTTTATCCCGCCAGCCTCTGACCTCGTTTTCTTCTTTTTCGCCGCACGATCTGGCTCCTGCAGGGGTTGGTTTAGGGTTTAAGGTTAGGGGTTCGTTCCAGCCTAATTCAAGGGCACAACCCCAACCCCCAGAACCCCCGAAGCCCTCATTATAAAGCCAAGCCTCCGTCTGTGGCCTCTGGCTTTTTTTCGCACCCGGGAGCTGCAGCTGCTTTTGCTGATCCTGCAGGGATCGTTTTGACCCTCCACAGCCTATACACTATTCCAAGAAAGACCAACCCCTAAATGCAGGCTCTGCATCCTGCAGGGCTTGGCCTAGGGTTTAAGGTTTGGGGTTCGTTGCTAAAGGCTCAAACCCAACTCCCAGAACCCCCGAACCGTGCCTCGGCCTCCACCGCCTGGAGCTGCAACGGAAATCCACAGCCAGCAGGCGGATCAGCATCGGCGCCTGCCTCCAATGAGCAACTAGACTATGCATCCAGCCCGGGCCCCAAAGCCTGGCTGGAACTTTAAGATTTTACTCAGTGCCTGAGGGGAGTCGAAGGGGCCCAGCATCCCAGGCAATTCCGGAACCGCCGGCGGTGGAGGCGGCGGAGGCGGCGGAGGCGGCGGAGGCGGCCGCACTGCCAATTTTGGCGGAGGCGGCCACGGTGGCGGCGGAGGCGGCCGCCCCGGCCACTTGGGTGTCAGCCCAAGATTCATGAGCGGCGCCCTATGGGTTGGCTCCTATTGGTTTTCGTACTAGAACCTATGTTTCCACCATCTCGTCATGATTGACCCTAGCCTCTATTCGGAGCCTAGAGGTCCCTTCTTTTGCCCGAAGGACAGCTGGAGCCAGAATCATCCACAATGAAGTAAAACCCTGAAGGCCAGAAGCTAGGCAAAGCCCGAAATGACAATTTCATCCGCTTTCGGATTGTTGGGTTTAGTTATCAGAGTCACAGGGTTATGAGGGTGAGGGTCTTATACGAGAGTTTGGTGTCTAATGCAGGCCTACACCAGAAGTCTTGTAGGGGGTGACATGTTGCAAAGTTCAAGCATGTTGAAAAGTTCAAGGGGATGTGCAGACGATTAAACATGCATGCTTGGATACATACAAAGGCACATGACATGACAGTAAAACCGGCTATAGTGCAAGCTGCCTCAAACCCCAAACCCGTCCCCCAACCATTCCAGTGGCCCAATCTGAAGTCGCAGGACCCTGAAATCCCAGGCCTGCAGGCTAAGCTTGGGGCTTTGGAGTCACGGCTTCTGGGAGTTTGGACTTCAGCACACGACATCCCAGGAAGGAGCCTCGAGCTGAAGTTCGTCCCAGCGGGCGGCAATGCAGGCTCGAGACCACCTGGGAGGGCAAGGTTGCAGAAATTTGGATGATCATTTCAGTTCAGGATTGTGAAGGCTTAACGAGGCAAAGCGGTGCTTACGGTTTAGCTCTGGTCAAACCCAGCTCTAGGCAGCAGACCATCCTAAGTTACTAAGTTTCTCGCTTCCAGACTCACATGAACCTATGCTTCCACCATCTCGTCATGATTGACCCTAGCCTCTATTCGGAGCCTAGAGGACCCTTCTTTTGCCTGAAGGACAGCTGGAGCCAGAATCATCCACAATGAAGTAAAACCTTGAAGCCCAGAAGCTAGCCAAAGCCCGAAATGACAATTTCATCGGCTTTCGGATTGTTGAGTTTAGTTATCAGAGTCACAGGGTTATGAGGGTGAGGGTCTTATACGAGAGTTTGGTGTCTAATGCAGGCCTACACCACAAGTGTTGTAGGGGGTGACATGTTGCAAAGTTCAGGCATGTTGCAAAGTTCAAGGGGATGTGCAGACGATTAAACATGCATGCTTGGATACATTCAAAGGCACATGTCATGACAATAAAACCGGCTATAGTGCAAGCTGCCTAAAACCCCAAACCCGTCCCCCAACCATTCCAGTGGCCCAATCTGAAGTCGCAGGACCCTGAAATCCCAGGCCTGCAGGCTAAGCTTGGGGCTTTTCAGTCACGGCTTCTGGGAGTTTGGACTTCAGCACACGACATGCCAGGAAGGAGCCTCGAGATGAAGTTCGTCCCAGCGGGCGGCAACGCAGGCTCGAGACCACCTGGGAGGGCAAGGTTGCAGAAATTTGGACGATCATTTCAGTTCAGGATTGTGAAGGCTTAACGAGGCAAAGCGGTGCTTACGGTTTAGCTCTGGTCAAACCCAGCTCTATGCAGCAGACCATCCTAAGTTACTAAGTTTCTCGCTTCCAGACTCACATGGATGCCGGAAGCAACGTGGCACAGTAGAGAGGCAACTTCAGCAGGGAAAAGCCAGATCTGCGAATGGGAGAAAGCAAACCCAGCTCTGGGCTGCAGGCCGTGGCAAGGGCAGGGTTCTAACCTGCCACAGGAGAGAGGCAAGTTGAGCAGCGGATCAGCAAATCTGCGAATGCAAGACGCAGGAGCCAGGGTCTTCTTTCTTGGCTCGGCATCGTGAGTCGGAATGCCGGGTGGCAGAGCTCTGCGAATGCAAGCCATGCAGTCTCTGGAATGCCTGCCATGCCTGATGAAAACTGAGTATGTACTAGGACGGTGGGTTGCAGTGCTGCGCTCGTACAACCCTTATCTCATTACTCTAGTAGGTACTCAATGAAGTCTCTTCGTTTCGCATGGCAAGGCAAACCTGGCCGGCTCTGGTCCGGACTCGAAGGCCCTGGTCAGGAGTCGAATCACTTACGTGGCAAAACGAGTCCACGGTCGACGCCTCCTTCTGGACTCGACCCTGACAGTGCTCAGTAGAGTATATTCGAAGTTGGAAGCTTTCATTCCTCACCGGAGGCGTCGGTCGTCTGGGACTCAACAGCACTGGCCAGAGGCCAATCTACCCATCGACTCAAGTTCTGGAACGAGAGTTCTTCTTGCAGCTGTGGTACTCGCAGGTCTGGACTCGAAGGCCCTGGTCTGGAGTCGAAGCACTTACGTGGCAAAACGAGTCCACGGTCGACGCCTCCTTCTGGACTCGACCCTGACAGTGCTCAGTAGACTATATTCGAAGCCTTCATTCCTCACCGGAGGCGTCGGTCGTCTGGGACTCAACAGCACTGGCCAGAGGCACATCTACCCCTCGACTCAAGTTCTGGAAAGACAGTTCTTCTTGCAGCTGTGGTTCTCGCAGGATAATGCAAGCTGCTAGGCTGCGGTAGGTATGCCGTATGACTACGAAGTCTGAACAGGCAGAGTGGGAAAGCGAACAAAGCCTCCAAAAAAATGCTGCACTGTAAACGATCATTCTTGTCTAGTGCAATGGATATTACATCGCTAGATTTAAAGTATGGTCTTACACAGGACACACGCAGAGCCGGACTTAAGGAACGCTGCATAATGCCCGACATGTGCCTAGTAATTGTGCCTATGCCCAAAGGCTTCTTTCTACAAAGTCTCATTGAAGCATGAATCGACCATGTTGCTAGCATCCTTTTAGGACTCTCCTCCCAGAACTTTGTTAAAACTGATTTGCCGGATTGTCACGGCGATCAGGCCTCTCAGAAGCAGGCATTCCTTGTCCTCTGCTTCTTCGAAAAAAGGCCGGAGCTCGACTTCGTTCGTCAAAGTCGTCAAGACATCCCAGGCTTCGGCGTGATCCTGGGGACGCCAGGAAAATTGATGGCCGGCTGCCTGAGTTCGCTTCATTTCAAGACAGCAAGCGACGTCTGTAGATCTGCCTACACTGAAGTCCCGTTCGCTCCCACGCATCAAGTCAAGTGACCTTGGCCTTCTTGTCCAGCTTGAAATTGACGACCGCCTTGTCATTCTTGAAGCTGAAAGTGCCTTGGCGTACTTCTGAAGCCGTTGGAAAAGTTAAACTTTGAGCCTCCTTAACTTACTTATTACGGTGCATACAGAAACCCAAAAAAGTTAAAGTCCTAAGATCCAACCAGAAGAACAGCCAGGTGCAGTTGGGCACGGTCGTGATGTTCCTGTTCCTAGTCAGGAAGGCGCCCAGCTTCTCCAAGACGATGCCTTCTGACTTTGTCTTCACAGCCACTTTCTGGGAAGCGTTGTAGTGGACCGGCAGCGGAGGCTCCTCCCAAACAGAGTGGATTCAAGTGGTAGTTGTAGTACTAGTAGTAGTAGTAGTAGTAGTAGTAGTAGTAGTAGTAGTAGCAGTAGTAGTAGTAGTAGTAGTAGTAGTAATAGTAGTAGTAGGATCAGTGGGAGTACTCGTAGGAGTACCAGGGAGTAATGGTGGTAGTCGTATTACAGGCCAGTAGGTGTCATATGTTTCCCCGAAATTGACTGAGGCATCCTCAATCACCACAGTGCGTCTTGCTGCTTAGGCTTCGGATGCTCATGGCCTGAAATAATCATGATTGCTCCATGATCTCCAGCACAGGTGCAACAATTAGTCTTGAAAATTCTAGATGCGGAAATCACAAATTCAGACACACGCTTGCCCGGCCCCCAACTCCCCCAAGTCCTTCTGGAGGTCCATCTCGAATTTCCCGGTCGGCAGCATGATGATTGTCTCCTGCCCATGCCAAGGCAGCGTGGACGGCATGCATACTTCACACTACAATATTCATGGCTTCCTTCTGACCCTAGTACGGCAATGCGCCGCTCCTTCTTCAAGGTCTTCCGCTTCAACTTGGCCGGGGCCAAAACCATGATCTTTTTTTCCTTCTCGTGAAAACGGAGCGCACACTCCTCCGTTTTGCAGACTGTTTTCCAAGTCATGTCTTCATCGTCGCTTGCCATTTCCTCCGGCGAACCTTTCACAGGGCTGACTGGGCAAGAGTGCTAATGCCAGAGTTCAGAACCATCATCTACTTCCCAAGTGCAATTCGCCTTCACAGTCAGCAGGAACCTCAGCTTCCATGTCTTCATCCTGCTCCTCCTCGGGTTCCTCCTCCGGCAAGGAGCAAACATGTGCACAGACAGAACATGGACATGTAGAATGACGAGGTTTGAAGAAAAACTTACTTATCGAGCACGCCTACCATCCCCTAAGTCCTGCGCCATTTTTCCTGCATCTTCTTCCTGAGGATCGTGCTGCTCGTACTTGATAGCCCGCAATGGCTCAGGAACTTCATCGCCTTCAGGAACTGCATCCCATTCAGGAACGGCATCCCATTGAGGATCTGGATCCCGTTCGTCTTCATGGGTCGATTTCCGCCTTTTTTTGGTCGGCGGCTCAGGAACCAGACGCCCTTCGCGGCCTTCAGGGGCCGATTTCGCCTGAGGACCCGAGGCTGCCCCCTGCCCTTTGCTCGGCGGCTCAGGAACCAGACGCCCTTCGCGGTCTTCAGGGCCCGATTTCGCCGGAGGTTTCGAGGCGCCCCCCGGCGCTTTGCCGCCGAACAACTGGTCCAGCGGCTGCTGGTCGTCGTCCTGTCAAAGGGTGTCAGTGAGACTAAAAGTAGTGTGGCAGAAACCTCGGAAGAAATTATCCCTGTAGTGTAGGGGCCTGAATAGCTAAGCATGGTGTTCCGCAGGGTCCCGTAGTCTGCTCTTCGGCTTTTGTATACGCCAAGTCCTTACTCACCTAGTCGAATCTTTCACACCATGCTTTAACTGACTTTCTGTTGCATTCGGGTTCAAGAGTATGCAATTCTAGGTCCTTTAGGGCTTCGGGTCCCATTGCGACCGTAACCCTAAAGCCACTGAGTTGCCCGAAACCTTTGATTGGAACCCTAAGAAAGCCAAAACCCGAAACCCTAAAGAAATTCTAAAGCACTAGGTCTCCTTCGCGGGCGACTTTTGAAGTGGGGCACCTTTCGGCTTCGGCACGGTGGTCTTAGCTGCGGTGGAGCATAGGACGCAGGACAGCTCCCCAGACAGCGGCTCGAAGTCCTCCTCCGCAACGAATTCCACTCCTCTGCAATGTTCAGAAACCCTCAAAATTTTTTTTTTTAGCCCAACTTCTTATTATGGTCACATGGCAACAGAAGGCCAAGAGTCTCGGGGGGCCAACCGAGCTCACCGTCCATTTCGCGCACAGCATGTACAGTCTCGGGAACATGCCGGCACTGCGCTTGGATGCCATATCCTGCATGTGGCACAAAGAAACACGACTAAGCCCAACATAAACCCTTGTTAAACCCTCAACCCCTGAACCCTAAACCTTAACTAGTCCCCTGAACCTTCTTTGAAAGCGTCGGGGCCTCGTCCCAGGCCAAGACGCTCCCGTCGAACATGTGCACGTACGACACGAGGTCCCGTGCCGTCAAGGGGGCATTGTACTTGGCCTAGGCGTCCCAGAGAAAGCACCATGAAGCGACATCTTAAATGTACGGCTGAGAAAGCACAAACCGAACCTATCCATGCGTAAGCCTTTAGGGCTTGCTGGGATTGCTTGATCAGAGATTGAACCGGATCTTCAAAACTAAACCCCCGACCCCTAAATCTAAACTCTCAAGCAGCACCCACCGCAGAAGCTTCCCCTACATAGTAGTTTTGGTAATCACTCAGGCCCCCATGTTAATGGAATCATCCTGGCTTTACGATCTGCATCAAAACAGCAACTTACTTATTTCTCAAACCCTTGTCCGTCAACAGGAATGGCTCCGATTCCCATGAAATGGCAAGTCATCTTTGCACCGACAGCCGAGGTGCTGCAACCCTGTCGCGGGCATTGGTGGTCACAGCCACCTTCAAAGCCCCAAACTCTCCTGGGGAGCCTTCTCCTCGCTGCCACGAGAGGTCCTCGACCTGAGTTGGCAATGGTCACCATGTGAAACTTACTGCAGCCGCTTTAAGGCTTTTGAATTCTTCAAAGTTTATGACCGCATCCCCAATCGGACGAGTCGCTGCGAAAACCGTTTCGCCCTTGACAAACTTCCTTGTCGGCAGCAGTCCCTTGCATTTGGGAAAGACATAGGACTGCTGCAGAAGCACATAGGCTGGCAGCAAGTGGGATTTTGACAAACTGGAATGGAAGACATGAAGTATGTGCGGAACCGAGGCACGTCATGCTTCTTCAAGGACTCTGCAAGGAAGCAATAGTTCGGCAGCTGCAAGGAGTCCTTCTTCTTCGAGGAGGTGCCGGGCCACACCTAATTCATTGTTGGGATAGGATTCATAATGTAGATTATTTTTATTCCTTCTAGGGTTTAAGTACCAACAAAGATGTAAAATGTTACCCAACTATGACAAAGACACGGATGCCACAGAGAAGGGGCTTTCCAGGCCACAAACGCTGCGAGTTCGCAGTGGCTCCATCCAGCACGTGGCAGCAGATTTTAGGCACTCCAAGTTCTTTTCGCGAAAATGGCTGAGTTCGTGGCCCCAATCCTGCATCGTGTCCTGGATCTTCTTCTCAGCCTTGCACATGAGACGAGGCATCGCAGACCGCGCACTTGCAGAAAACGGAACAAGGCAGCACGCATCTTACACGAGAAGGCAGAAATAATTCTTCGAGCCTCCAAGGCTTGCGCCGGCATCTCGAAGGCCTTCTCAGTCTTCTCACGACTGAGGTGCTCCTCGGCCACCTCTTCTGCCACCTGCCCGAAGCATCTGAAAGCAGAACAGGTTGAGCATTCACGCAGGCTCAATGTGACAAAATTCAGAACGCTATTGTGCCTTCTGGAACCAAGCCATCTTGGCCGGTGACCAGGTCCTGAGCAGCCCCAGCCACCTCACAGACCGGCTTCCTGCAGCCTCAGTATCACTCAAAAGTGTGTAAGGGCGAAAAAAAAAATTAAAGGCTAAAGGTCCGCCCGAGAAGCCCGAATCAGCTCTGGCTTCGGATCCATCTCCAGCAGGGTCATCTCCATGTCCGGCTGGAAGATGTCGAAACAAACCAGCGTGCTGACAACGACGTTCGGCTCAGTCCTTGTCCATGGTTGGGATAGGATTAAAAATGCACATTTTTATTCCTTATTGGTTTTAAGTACCCATAAAAATGTACAATGTTACCCAACTATGCTACAGATTCGTCGGCCACAGCAGATGGCCGTTCGCCCCTCTCGCCGGTGTGGCCGTCTCCACCGTGATGTCCTCAGCTGGACTCTAGTTAAACTTATATATAAGACAAACTCTGTCAGTCACACAGCCATGAATGCAGAAGAGTTGCGACCACGAGAGTTCTGTAGGCCTTGCTGTCCCCGACCCGCCGTGCCAAGCATGGAACTCCATCCAGTTTGGCACCCACCACGACGACGCTCATGACCTTCCAGGACCCGTCGCCGATGGCCTCGTTGAGGCGCACACCAAACCGCCGCCACGGAAGCCCCTGCCAATTGATTAACATCGAGCGAAACAGATGAAAACCCAAACCACAAACAACCGTGTTTGCCTGGATAACTGGCCGGCCTGCGCCACACACTTCGATGACAAGTCGTGGTCCATTTCGAAGGAGGCCGGGTCGAGCGGGAGGAAGACGAAGAGCACGCCGTCCAGGCACTTGCCGAGCTGCTCCAAAGCCCATGTAATCTGCTCAGCCTGAGATGAGAGACACCATCTCGTATAATCTGGCTTTCCAGAAAAGAAACTCGCAGAGAAAAGCTAGGAATCAACTTGCAAGCTAGCGTCATGGTCGCTCGGAGCTGAGGTCAGGCAGTTCATGACCAAGCATGTGCTTTGACTGTGGATCCGTCGCGCCCAGTCCTCCGGCATCTGGTGCCATCTGCAGCACTCCCACAAGCGAGACACCTGCTCCACATCGGCATGCCCGCGATCCATCGCCTCCAAGACGCAACGCTTGGCTTCTTGCCTCAGTTGGTTAATCCCTTCCCCTATTATAAATTTGATGACGCGCTGGAGAGATTTATCCCGTCTTGGATGCTTTCGTGTAAGTGTTTCTACCCTTCAAACCTACAAGGCTTCTGTGGGTCTTAGGAGGTATGGAAAACTACGAACCGCCATCATGTGTGATTAGCCCCTGAAAAAGGATGCTTCCGATGAGAGTGTTCCTTGAACTATGAATGCTCAATTCCCCTGCTTAAGGGTAACCGGAAGCCCTGATGCCTGAAGCTTGAAGCCTCAAGCCCGAAGCCCTGAAGCGATAAGTCTAAATGCCCGAAGCATCGACACGTACATGCGAGATGCGCCAGGGCTTGGATCTGCTGCAAGGGCCCCAAGAGCACTGCGTTGGCATGGCTCTTGAAAGTGTCGATCCAGGCGTCGGGATTCTGGCTGGATTCGACCAGGGCCAGCTGCTTTGTCCTGGGAGAGCTCGGGTCATTTCATCCGTTGGTCTAGCTTGCTTGGCTTTCAAAAATACCACTCTTGGCTTCCTGGCCTCAGCCCCACAAAAACAAATACTAAACCGGGTCCAGGGTCTTCTCCCTCGCCTCTTCCTGGGCCAAGCGCAGCTTCTCGGCGTCTGCTCTCGCCTGGCGCAAGGAGAGCACATGACCTTAGTTGCCAAGTTCAATTGTTCCGGAGAGATTGAAGTGTATAAACTCAACAATCAAGTGACCCAGCTCGGGGCTCTCCTTCAGCTTGGCGGTGTCAAAGCAGCCCGCCAGGAAGGCTTTCAGA